>ML977000.1:124313-613390 GCA_010015675.1 Byssothecium circinans | reverse complement strand
AACTTGAGGCCCTTAGGCCTCAACAGCCACGAAAGAGGGTTCGCATAGACCCAAATCAACGCTTTGCAGATATAGATACAATCATGATTGCAGTGCAGGCATCTGCGCTTCTACAGGAAGAAAACGATAACAATTCTAAAGAAAAGGAAGCAGAAAAAGCTGCAGCTGAAATAGCAGCAAAAACTCTGCAATCTATGTGTACAGAGTGGCAATTGTAACTAGGCTGGCGCAATTATTGCGTTGATTTCTGAGGGGTGGCCGATTTGGCGATGTGGCCGGAAACCCCTGGTGGCCGGAATCTATATAGGCTAGCTTATTGTCTCCCACTCTGGATTTCGAACAAGTCATAGTTTACTTTTATTTCGCGCTTGCTATCGGATTCTTGCGTATGACATCATTGCGACCTCTTGGGCGCCCGTTTGATACCGGTTTCCCCTGACCCTACTGTGTCTCCTGGTTCACCTATACGAACTATCTCCAGATCATGGGTGCTGCAATATCAGTGTCTCGCAGTTGAATGCTGTTCAGTTCCTGAGGCGTGGCGCGCTTGCCTCGGCATCGGAGTCATCTACAATGACGAGGAGTCGCCTGCTACCACTCTTTCCACCTTTTGCCTTCTCTTCCACTTCAGTCCCGCTACGCTGCGTTCGCGTCTCCCGTGCCAACGCGCAATATAGTCGATACGAGTATGTATATTAAGAGCTAGAGCTCTCTCATCTACATGTACAGCAACCAACTCGAGAAGTTTCCCCAAGTAACAGTAACGCAACATGGGCGGCCAAGCCTTTGCCAACATCAAATCCGACATACCGATTCATGTTCCACGTCTACCCCCGGATTTGTACCGGCAGATCCTAGAAAATGTCATCTCGAAGCTGGAGACCCTGTTCAACAATGTTACAACCCCCCGAGAAGCGCCGGGCAAGATCGATCACGGCGATATCGATTGCCTTGTTGAGGGTACCCGATCTTCAAACGACGCTAATATCTGGGGCACAATCCGCACATTGCTCGGTGCTGACCTGGAGCAATTCCACGGAGACTCGCACTCGTTTGGCGTTCCGCACCCAGAGATCCCGAATGCATACGTACAGGTAGATGTCGAAATCTCCCCTGGAAACGGTACCCCCGACGGCGCCGAGCTTTTTGAATGGACTAAGTTCATGAAAGGCGACGCAGACCTTCTACAGATCATCGGAGTCTGTCATCGACCGCTCGGAATCACGTTCAATGATCGCGGTCTGCACGTACGCGTGGAGGAGATTGAACCGTACAACAAGAAGAAGGCTCTCTTGTTTCTGACTCGCAACCCTGATGAAGCCATGGAGCTGCTCGGCCTGGATTCAGCAAAATACTGGGCTGGGTTCCGCGACGAAGACGCTCTTTTCGAATTCGCTACTTCTGGACGATTCTTCGCTTGGACTGTTTTCGACAATCGTGTCGAGAAGTCCAACGATAGATCGCGGCAAAACAAGCGGGCCATGTATCGTCGATTTGTTGAAGACTACATGCCAGCACACGAAGAGGTAGGGCAACGGGGCATGGCTTGGACGCGGCAACAAGTCTTGGAAGAAGCGCTCACTATGTTCAACAAGCACGACCAGTACGCAGCCATGATGGCTGGGCACAATGAGAAAGAGGCGGAAGAAAAGCTTTGGAAACAAATCCGAGGGTTGCTTCCAGTACAGGGACAGAACTTGGCATCGGTCCTAAAAGGCTTAAAGAGATGGGTCAACTTCAACGAAGCTGGCCAACCCTTCATCTCCACGGAATGTCTCGATGAGACAACCGTGTGGACGAAAGTCATTCCCGCGGAGTCTTTGGAAGAGACGCTCGATTGGGTCACGCAAAATTGGCAGAAGGCTAAGAGCCTCGAGAAGAAGCGTGCGAAAGAGGCGAAGGAGGCTGCAGGCGCATGATTTGGAACTGCATATATTATAATGCTGGAAGCGCTTCGGACCTGAGAGTCAAGACTTGCTTATTCATTGGCTCTAGTGCTTGTACAAGACGTTGTATTATTCGCGCTGCCCTTCCCTTTTCCTTCCCAGCCGCCCAAAATCATCTCCAGCAAATGGATACGCATGTATTGAACCTCACATCTGCTGCTAGTGACCATGCAATGTCAAGATTCCTCAGCACGCCCCATTACCAAGTTTAGGGTGGGCTTGCAACGCCAACGGTCCATCGGCACTAGCAAAAGCCCTGCTTACATGATAACTTTTTTTCAGATTAATGATCTGTATAGCTCTGCTAGAAGTCTTACAGGAACCTTAACATAGGATTACTTACTGCCGGCTTCTACAGCCCTGCGAGAGACGAGGTCGCTGGCGACAGCCGTGTGCACGTCCGCTGTCGTGCGCAGCAACGGTAGACGATGAACTTTCCCAGCACCAGTAATTCTCCTTTGAATCATAACATTTCAATGCCATAACACAACAATGCCTTGAAATTAACCTCTATTCCCTTTATACTGATAGATACCCTGCAGAAGCGACCGGATCCCGATATTCCCTGTGACGGCACCTCCACCGACCGTCCAACCAGCGAGCCTACCAGGACGAGATTTCCACGAGCATGCCCCACTTCGCCGCCGTTCATACCCTGGATACTGCGGGTCATTCTCCTAAGAGTAACCGCCTGTAATTGCTGTTGTAACCACCCGCTGTAGTTTAACCACCCGCTGTTGTAGTGCAACCAGAAGCCGCCGTAGTCGTGGTAGCCGGAGCCTGTGCGGCGGATGCTCCCGCCAAAGTATAGTCGCCGGTAGAGAGGCTGGGGTCAATGACAGGGTCGTTTTCTTGTCTGATTACGATACTTTCTCCCCTCATGCTCACATTATCATAGGCTGTTGCGCCAGTGCCTACCCCTGAAAGGTAAACGTGGGCCTTCCTTTTGCCGGTCAGCTCCGCAGTGATATGCTCCTCATCAGCAGTCCTGACATTCGTCGCAGTGTTTCGTGTTTGCGGTAAAGTTATGGGGTACGGACCTATAGAGACAGTCAGCTTACTAGGCCAATATTGAAGAGATTTGAGGTGTTTTACTTACTTAATAGTAGCGGCTGAGATATTAATTCTCTGGTTCACCAATCGCCTAGCCATCAGAGAAACGAAATATTTGCAAAGAGCCTTCATCATGTACAA
This sequence comes from Byssothecium circinans, assembly GCA_010015675.1. Lineage (NCBI taxonomy): Eukaryota > Fungi > Ascomycota > Dothideomycetes > Pleosporales > Massarinaceae > Byssothecium > Byssothecium circinans. The sequence goes on along the minus strand of ML977000.1, from coordinate 610,250 downwards.
CGATATCCCCTTGACGGATGAGTTGTCCTGCAACCGTTGGATTGCGACAGGTCCCCATCTTATGTTTATCCCGCCCATTTGACCCTCGTACACATGAGATGCCAGGCAATTGGAGTATTGCGCGGGAACAATTGGTTGTGCCATCACTTTGAGCTTGCGTGTATTCGAGCCATTGCGTTGTGCCTGTTTGGCAATAGTAGTAGGTGACATCTCCACTGCTGGCATAATCGTAGCCTCCGCTTTGTTCGAAGGCGTGTGAGTATTGACCAATAATCACCGTAGCCATTGTGAAATAATGCTGGAGGTTTCGCGCGCTGTGTTGCTTGGATATTGAGGTGTGTGAACGTGAATAGCAAAGTGCACGAACGCGACGCGAAGATAGCAATGGTACAAGGCGTGAGACTATTATTTGCAAGGCAGTCGCTCATGGCGGTTGTTTACCGTCCCAAATGGGACTAGCTTAGCACTATATAGGCAGCCTCCGGCTGCAACCTGAATCAATTATTCTTACACCACTTTTACTCCTTCAACATATATACCATCTGCTGCGACACATCTAGAAATGATCCATATGTTGGGCCAAAACATCCGAAGACCCGGAAGCACCAGGCTGAAACGTAGGATTGGTCGCATCTGTGAAGTCGGGCGTGTGGTTGGGGTTCAGGCTTCCTGGCGGTTACTGAGTGTATTACTACTCGATGCCCACTAAAGAGCAAGTCTAAGCGCTAGGGAAGAGGTATCTAAGCGCCAGGGCAGAGATATCAGGGGGCCAGGCTTTGTTTGTATAGTCACTCTGTATCTAAAGTCTACTCTGCGCCTAAAACTGTATAGAGATTAATGGTAGGTATGTTTAACTAAGCGCCGAGCTCAGCCTTGATTAGCTTATATAGCCTTGATGCTAACACACTGAGCGCTTCGATTAAAGGGTTGATGCCTAGATTGCATGCTATCCTTGTCCCCAACCTCCAAACCAACGGGAAACCTAACGTCCTGGTGTGGGGATGGCAGCGGTCGGGAAGTCCTTGGAACCAATGGCTCCCAGGCGCGCAGGCTTAGACTCGTTGTGAATGGATACAGCCATGTGCTGAGTGTTGAGTGCTTCGGCGCTGCAAAACTTGTACTCTACTTTACATGCGATTGCAAATGGACCGATGGATCCGTCTAGTTTGCAACCTTTATGTCAAGGCAGGCAAGGTGAACAAGTGACAGCGGCGGCAAACGGACTGCATTAAGCGCAGAGCCTCACGGCGGTAGGGCGGCACCGGGCTGAGCTTCGAGAACAATACGCTAACTAGAGTGACCCAACCGCTGAGGCGTATCCGACAAATCTCTAAAGGGCCTACAGAACCCTGCTGAAATAGAAAGGCTTGCAGAGGTGTCATGGTGAATCGACGACGGGTTTAAAATTTCTTTCTTGCATGTCCTGGGTGACGTGAGCAAAGACCAGTAACTAACTTAGCTACCATGGTACCCGGCGCGCACAATAAAAACAACAGCCGACCCAACACTCACCATCCGCCACCCACTACACTCTACCTACTACACTCTCCATTCACTACGCTCTCCATCATCCACGCTCTTGGTCAACCCACCGCGCTATCCACCCACCGCGCTATCCACCCACCGCGCTACACTGGAGTTGCGGCCATCGCGAGTTGGATGGAGGACCACGAGGGCCAAGTTTGTAGCGGTTATTACTAATATCTAGCTTCACACGGATTGAATTCTCCAGGCCTGTGCTCGGTTAAGGTCGCACCATATAAATTCGAGCCTCTCGCCCATCTTCCTTCTTCATTCTTCATTCTTCATCCACACCCTCGCATACTCATGGCTTCCCCTTTCGATGTGGATAACCACGCTACCCACCCACCACGCTACCCGCCCACCATGTTATCCGCCGACCCTTTGTCCATTCATCCTCACTCAGTTACCGCTTCCATACACGTGGGTGCCAGAAACAGACATGCCACCGCCCCTCCTGAATCACCCGTATCGATGGCCGACTACGGTTATCTTGTAGACCTTGACGACGAGGCCGAGGTCGATGACCTCGAGGAGAATGCTGAAGAGATGATACACTACTTCACGCCGCCATTCTACTTTCCGATCCGTATTGGAATGGTCTTTGCTCAGAGATATCGTGTGGAGCATAAACTCGGCCACGGCGGCTTCTCTACCGTCTGGATGGCCCATGATACCGTGCGAAATCAAGACGTCGCCCTTAAGGTCCCTACTCTTACTAGTGACACGGTAGATAATGAACTCGCTATCCACCACGAAATCCGCCGCCGCGACGAGGACAGCTCTAAACTCAATCTTTCTCACGGTTCCTTCTCCATTTCCTGCTCGGACAGTCGCCACACAGTCCTGGTGTTCCCCCTGCGAGGCCCCAGTCTCAAGTCCAGCTTCGCCAGCATGTCAATGGCTCACCGAATGTCTGCGGCGAAGCAGGTGCTACAAGCTTTGAAGTGCCTACACGACGCCGACATCGTCCATCGAGGTCCGTTTCTACCGCCCGCTCGCCTAATCTTCTTTGCGCTTACATTCTATAGATCTAAACGACAAAAACATCCTGTGCGGCATCGTGCCCCTTGACGCGTATGACACTAAGACGAAATACCAGTACCTCGGCCGGCCCAAAAAGGACCGTCTAGGACCTCCGACAGGGACTGCAGAGCTCGTTAGGCCAGCAGTGTTCCCCGCCACTCTACTCAGCGGATCAGTCTATATCGCTGATTTTGGCATAGCAATAAGGGCGGGGACTTCGGTAAACTACAAGCCACAATCAACCTTCTGTGCCCCAGAACGCCTTCACAACACAGACCCAAGTGCTGCCAGCGACATGTGGAGCTATATGTGTATCTTCGCAGAGCTCTATCTTGGCCATCTCCCTTGCTTCGTCAACGGTGATGTGGTGCACCGTATGGTGAAAGTCCTTGGTCCATTACCCCAAGACTGGTTCCGCTACTACCACCGACCCGGCTGCAATTACGCTTCATGGTACGATCCGAGGACACAGCCTGAGAACACCCTTGAAGCAATGATTGCGCGTTCCCGCCCTGACGTCACTTCGAGTGAGGCTGCTCACGTACTGTCCTTTATGCAAGAAGGATTCCGTTATGATCCTCAGAAACGGATAACGGCTGCACAGCTTTTGTCCAATGCTTCATTCCAAGCCGTTATGGGACTTTACGGGGTCTAACGTTCTATTCTTCGGCTTTGCTATAGTCGGCGAGGCTATGCCTCATATGAGCTTGCGTGGTTGGCACTCTAGGGACCATCATCTCAGTGTCTCGCTCTACCACCACTAGTTAGATCAATACACTTCACTTCTTGTACATCTGTTGGTCCCACATCCTCTCCGGATATTGCAGGCTTTTCCGTATCTATGTACGTACCTCCTAAATGGCATATTCAATCTCCAAGAGACAATCTTTTATCTGTAGGAATTCGAATGTTGAACATATCCCCTCGAGTAAGGAATGTATGTAATGCGCCCACAATTCTACTCTCTGCTTAAGCCGCCTGCTCAGTCGATTCAGGATTTACCCTGGCGGAATCCTGTGAGGCTACGGGAACAGGAAGTCTAATCTTCCACGCTGAATGGATGGTGGCCCTGCATAGGACATAAGCTATTTTATTACTGGGAGCCTAGAAGGCTTCTCATGCACTAACAGCAAAGCAATTCTCATGACTCGTGATGAAAGAGCCGCGAGCAGCGTGGGGTCTCTTTAATATCTCCTCCAAGCTACAGTCACCGGAGGGATCAACGGTGGGTTTGCGGGGGTGGAGGGCGACGCGATAGTTTATCTCCATGTCACGGAAACTTTTGAGTTAGGCATGGTCGTCCATTGGACTGTATCTTAGGGTTATACGGTGGCTGTGTCGAAAGCTGATTGCGGATTTGATCAAGGCACCGCACAGCTACAGATCCAAACAGTCATCCCAAATAAGTTACACCGTAATGATGAGGTGGGATGTGGCGACCCTTCGCTACAACAGACAGAAGGCTGACTTCCTAGCCTTAGAGCGAAGTTCTAAGGCTTAGATGAGACCCTTTTATAAATTTTATGTTTCAAGAGCTTAACAGTGATGCTAACCGCAAGCCGATCAAACACGCGTACGTTGGCGCTCCCCCAAGCCCCATACACAGCGCACGCACGATGGGACCCCAGGACTGGACAAGATCGTGCGGGAGATAGGACTTTGTACCAGCACATTAAAGAGATGGAAGAGGGGAAACAGCAGGATTTGGATAAAGTCACGTCCCACACCACTTCCATAACTAAGCTGGAACAATGAAGCGAGCAAAGTTGATTAGTGGTATGACCATATACTCGCATGTATGATGTAACGAACGACTCCATACGTTGCGTTGGGTAATAGACACCATAATACAGTGCCTCAGGAAGCTTAATCAGCGCGGCCAAACAGGCGGCGGATGATCGGCCTACCGTCGTGAAATCTTAGGCCCCCGTCAGAACGACTCGCTCAGCCAAGGCCTTTCTTCTCATCATCCCAGTTCAAGACAACATTGGCTCCGCGACTGTCGGTTCTGTATCTGAACTATGATTCACATGTAAACCAAGGATGTTTTCCAACCTCAGCGGCAGGGAGACGATGGCTAGGCTCGAAAACCAGAATGCTTTTCAGAAGTTGGACGAAGGTAGCGTGCTGATCTTGCGAGAGCCCCGGCAGTAGCTTAAGAATTTGAGAGTCCAAGGTCCGAGTTCGCTGAAGCTGGTCATCAAACCAACGGTGTTTCTCGCCTGGATTCGCTTCCACGAGGTTGTTTCTATCGTAATATGAATCCCGCCATTCTTCTGGCAGAGCTCCAACTGTTTCGATCGCCATTGCTAGTGCCTCGTGGGGAGAACCAAAGGCCGTGGGTACGAGCAATCGGAATGTATGAATCTCGAAAATAAGGCAACCAAGAGCCCAGAGATCAACAGCGTAAGACGGCGGGTACCCGAAAAGCAGCTCCGGACCAGAGAAGGACACAGGGGTTCCCAGTCCCTTAGGTACATTGTCTTGGAAGAATGCCTCGCCGAAGTCAACTATAAGAACATTACTTGACAACTGTTCCATGTTGAGGTGAGAGTAATCGAGCGCGTCAACGACATGGGTCGGGGCAAATGCTGGTGCAGGCGTTCCATCGAGGAGTAGTAGTGGAGCCGTCTTAGGCGGTCCCAAGTAGCGATAAATCTCATCTTCTGTCCAGGCATGAAAACCCGTAATTTCGAAAAGCACATTAGAATGTGTGAGGTCTGTATTCTGATTAGTTGGAGTCCCAAAAAAATCCGGGGAGCAGCGCTTACCACCGTGACATACCCCTGCCGAGTGAAGGGCTGCAACGCCTTCTGCCAGTTTCCTAGTGGCAGCTTTAAGAAAAGGAAGTGGAGGACGTTTGCAGTACAAACTGAGAAGCTTAAGACTTGGCCCACCAACGTCTAGCACTAAGCACTGATGAACCCCATTAGGTCCGTGAATCAGAAATGTTTCGTGGAGGTTTGTAATTCGAAGGTTTCTTGCAGCGTTTTTAAGATGCTTTAAGACTTCGATCTCACGATCCTGAGCGTTGGCTCTCAGGATCTTGAGCGCAACGCATCCGTGTTGGTCCAAATCCCGAGCTAGCCAGACAAGAGCGAACCCTCCATTCCCGAGTTTGTGTATAATTTTGAACTTGTGTCCGATCACATCGCCAAGGTTAACAGGGTGATGCCCACCGGGTCGGTACATATTCACATCCTCGACGTTGTTGAAAACTGGCATCTGGAACACCACCCGCCGGGCGCCTGGTGGGGGCGGGGGAGGTGGCGGGGGATGCATCGTTGGCGAATCTTCAGTGCTGCGAGAAGGGCATATCTATTTGGTCAGGCTGCGCAGCATGAGCAACCCCCTGTCTAGCGTGGATGTTTACATGGGGAGAATGGGTCCATACAATGCGTGATGAAATGGAAGTCGTCTTTGGCCATAGCGTGAAAGGGTGCTTGGCAGTGATGACAAAAGCATGGTGAGAAGTTCAGGTCATTAGCTAGTTACGAGCACATCGGAGATTGTGATGAGTTTGCCTCCTTAGTTTCAGATGGGGCACATGGAGATGATTAACAATACCTGTAGATAAGTCTAGTTCCAGTCTGATATCACGTCCAACGACAACTGCCTTCTTGACTGGTTTTAGAGCCACTATTAAGTTTTCGGGACGCCGCCGGCAGATTCTTGGACGGAGCATCCTGGTCGTGGAAGCCGAACATTAAACAAAAGCCAGGCTGGTGGCCTCTTAGTTGGCCCACCGGTAAGTTGAAGGTCGACGGTCGGGCTTCAATGGTTGAAGACTATATTTGATCGAGAGACTAAATCTAAGGCTCGACGGCAGTATCGATTGCTTATCCTCGACGGCCATGGCTCCCACATCAACATGCGATTTATTAAGTACTGTGACGACAACAAGATCCCCCTAGCAGTCTTTCCTCCTCATAGTACTCATATTCTGCAGCCACTTGACGTTACTTTGTTCCGGCCTCTCTCACAAGCCTATTCGTACGAGGTAGCTCGATTTATGGAGGAATCCCAGGCCTTCTCAGCAATTACTAAGCGAGACACTTTTTCGGATGTTCTGGGCAGCATAGGAGAAAGCTTTTACTGCTAAGAATATCCTCTCAGGCTTCAAATCCTTTAGCCAAGCAATCATCAACCCTCGAACCGGTCAACCTTTCTCTTCACTTGATGAACTACGAGACTCTCACGACACCTTGAAGCCGCGTACTGGGAACCGCATGAACAACAATGAAGAGACTCTGTCCTTTTTTGAGGCCTATTACGGTGGCTTTGAGGCTCTCAAAACGCAGCAGGACTACTATGATCTTGCTATGGATTATTATGAACATGCTGCGGCGATGAATGTGCGATATGCTGAGATTTTCTTTGATCCGCAAGGACAGACGCGCTTTGGGGCGAGTTGGGAGACGATGATGGAGGGTTTTCGAGAAGCGCAGCGGAAAGCTGGACAGGACCTCAACGTAAGCCCGTTATCTTCCTCGGGAAACGTTTTTTGCTCACAGCGCACTGTAGGTGAAATCTGCTTGGATCATGTGCTTCCTTCGGGACGAATCACCAGAGTCCGCAATGGAACATTATGATAGTGGGGATTGGTCTTAACTCGAACGAAGTCGACAGACCACCATCGCTATTTGATGAAATCTTCGTCCGAGCAAGGAATGATGGCTTTCATCTTACAGCGCACTGCGATGTTGGCAAGTCCTATCCTCTCGAACATATTCATCAGGTGGCATCGAGTATCGCAGGCACAGGTGCGGACAGAATTGACCACGGACTAAATGCTGCTGGCGATGCAGATCTCATGAACTTGATCAAGGAGAAGGAGCTCGGAATGACAATCTGCCCTTGGTCGTATATTCGCCACCAACCAATGGACGAGGTGTTCCAACGCATTCGAGCTCTCTTCGACACCGGCATTAGGATCACTATTGCGAGCGACGATCCGGCATTTATGGAGGATACATGGGTGCTAGAAAACTTACTCGTGGTGAAGAGATACTGCGGCTTTACGAATTTGGAGATACAAAGGTTGGCAGAGAACGCCATAAAGATTTGCTGGGCTTCTGAAGACGCGAAAAGGCACATGTTGCGGGAGCTGTACGGTATCGACCCAGGGACATAGATATTCCGGTGGCATTGATCTACTTGCTCTGGAGTTATGAGACCGGCAAGACGATCGTAAGTGGTTTGAAAGGTGGTAATGGCGTGGCCATGGTACTTCGAAAATGGGCCTTCGTGAAGTGTATTGAACGCGCCGGCGATGAATGTATTTGCGAGGTGTGGTAATGTGTTCTCATCAACGCTGATCGGGCAGGTGGCATTTTCTGCTGCCATGGTGGCATCAAGGGCGTCGAGTATTTGCTTGATCCAATGGAAACTCTCTGCAAAGCCTTCAGTTGTATCTTCGTGTTCCGGACTGAAGACTGGGCCGAGTGCCAGGATTTTCGAGATCATGTGGCCCTCAAGTGAAAGTGTACCTGACATGATGTCGCGATCGACCACTATGGCAAAATTGTCTGAGATTTTCGAAGATTCAAGTGTGCTTCTGAGGATACCATCTTTGGTCCAGGTAGCAGCCATACCAAGGCTGTGCTCGTCCTCCGCGTATGTCCAGTCCGGCACCCATGACGGCAAGCTACCAATCTTGTGGTGTTGCCGACCTGCTAGGATAAGGACTCTGTTGAGGAGGCTAGGGTCTAAAGTGAGAGTGCTAATGATGAACTCGGTGCAAATCTTACCAACGTCGATACTATAGTCTGGCGTGGGATAGTCGGCACCATCGCTTGACATACTAATGCAGGCGTAGACTTTGTCTCGCATTTTCTATAACATACTCGCCGTTTTCGATAAGGAAGCCATATGACGGAGAAAAGAGCTGTCACTATATGATAGAGGAGGTTAGATAGGCTGTGTGTGATGATGCGAGAGACAGGACTGTGACAAGGCAGCGCGACATCGAGGTAGTGCTAGGCAATGATGAGCGCGGGGGTTGCCATGAAACTTTACCTCAGCAAGCTCGAACGCTCCGCCAAGATTAGGCACCAAGTGTCCCAGGTCAGAGTCGGGCTTGTCTAAAGCTCATTGCCAAGACTGCCGCCTACGGTGAATCTCGTAGTTGCGGGGCGACTTTGCACCAAACGGTTCCAGGGGCAGCATATTTAGCGGTAACTACATCTACATCAACGAGCGAGTTCTCAAAAGGATCAAGGTGAAATACAACGCCTATGCCGAACTGGACGATCCTCAGACTGAGTCCGAGGCTGACCCCTTTGAATCTCGCCAACTCAAATTAAGCACACTGGCCTCCTTTGCTTCTTTAACTTTCCCCACACCTCTCCATTCATCACGCCGTGAACGTACGTCTCCCCGATCAGCCTGAAGCAACCACCTTCCACCGGCCTCAGCACTAACGGTAATCTACCCCCCTTGAATAACCAAACACGGTCGCCCTTCTGTAGCGATACAGGGCCAAGGCCTAAGTAGCCTGTCTCGGTTGTGAAAAGCCGCCGGTCTGGACCATCGCCGGTATGTCGAGTGAGCACACGACAGAACTGCCCGGTGTTGAGGTCAATCTCCTCGCGCTTCTTTAAATCTTGTGATGGCAGGATCAGGTCGCCGGCTTCCATGCGAATCTGCACTTTGGTGTAACGCTTAATCTCATCGGGCGTTGGCCAACAGGATCCTGTTGCATATTGCTCTTTGAGAGAAGGTGGAATAATTTGCTGAAGAGCGCCATTGTGCTTCCTAACTTCGAGCCCAATGAATTGATTGAGCATGAAGTCGTGGAACATTTGCGTAGAAACAGGCTTCATAGGGATCTGAAAGTTGTCCAGCCTATTGAGGCACAGTGTCCGCCAAAGGACTTCCAAAAGAGAGACCTCGAGGTACTGAGTCGCGGCGTCGACATCGTTGAGCAGCTCAAACCAAGATTGCATGAGCACCATGGTGTAGAGAAGGAACGAGTCCTCTTCGTCCCAGGTCGGTGGCATTCGTACAATGTTTTGGGTCCCAGTGATAGCGCCGAGCTCCGCACCGTCCAACCGGAGCCTTTTGTCCTCAATGCGGATAGTTCTAACTCCCAGGGCTCGGTCAAATCCACCTTTTGTGGCGTTATATCTGTCAACAACATCCCCGAGTCGAAGAGGATGTGAAGAAACCGTGAAATCAGGTACCCAGGAAGGCAGATTGGTCAATCTCCGCTTAGACGGATCTTCAACATACGAGAGTAAGGTCAGTTCCGGAAGACATTGCAGGAGGACTGTAGCTGCTTTGATGTACGTTCCTTCCACCGTTGTCGTTGCCTTATAGTCCGCTTTCAACGGCGGACTATCTTCGAATGCAAGACCTCGTTTCAGGAATCCAAGAGCAGCGAAAATCCGATCCCTATCATCAGAAGCATCTTTGCTGCGAAGGATCCCAAGACAGTCAAGAAAAAAGGCATAACCAGCACAGTCTCTTGGAACCCGGGAGATTTTGGCATATTCCTTCTGCCATTCGGAACCGAGCTTGACATGGTACCGCTGAAGTTGACTAAATGTAAGGATCCTCGTCCAGGGATCGGGTTCCGCATTGTCCTCGTCCGCGATACTCCTAAAAAAATAGCTGGAAAGCCCAGTGCACCTAAAGAATATTGGTATCACGGCGAGCTCGTCGAGAAGAAACTCATTATTACCGCAGAAAAACCTGACTTCTGGTGCAAATGCCACTTCCTGAACCACCCAGGCACGTGTAAACCATCGTCGTTCAGAAAAGAACCGATAGTAAGTATGCCAGTCGAATTGGCAATCTTTGGAGTCCAGATTCAATCGTTCATAGAGGTTCGTGTGGTCCCAGTCCTCACGGCTCAGAGCTGTCCGGTCGTTGACCATCATGAAATAGGATATCGATGGGACAAGTTTCCTATGCAGCGCTCTAAAATCCGCAATGTCTCTCTCAAGCTCTTCACCAAGCCAGACGATGACCTTTTGACAGCAGTTGTAGATAACATCCATCAAGCTGACTTGTGAAGCACGCTCCTCAAGGTCGTCCTGATTGATACATAACTGATCAATCCAGATCAATCGGACAGGTTCATGATTATTTTCAGTCAGTCTCTTTAACGCCTCGTAGAGATTGCGACCGATTCCGTCCACCTCATTAGAGGAAACCCGGAAGTACTCTCCATTGTCAGCTAGAATCCATTGCTTTGGTTCCTTGTATTCCTCCAAGTAGACTGGATCTTCTATTGGGCATCCCCACGTGTACGACAATGCCACGTATTGAGGAACCTGATGGAAAGCCCAGTAGAGCAACGAGCATTTCTTCTGCGTCCTGCCATCCGGAAACTGGAGAACTTCGTCATGGACCTTCAAGAGCCGAATGCCTTGATCTTTGGGAACAGAGTGGTACTCGTACTTCTTAAGGTTCGCGGGATTAAGATGGATGATCTTCTCTGATGGAACTGGAGCTGCCGGCTGAGCACGAAGGTGATCTCCAATCAGGTGCTCGTAATTCACTGTTTTTGCGGATGGAATGATGAGCTGTCCTGGCTTGGTGCTAGCTCTACTACTAGGAGCGGCCCCGAAATCGCCGAATTTCCCCTTGAACTTTTGAAGCATCGCAAGATAACACTGTCTTGGTCGGAGCAGTGAAAGATGTCACGGCTAGTTAGGCTGCCTTGCCTGGAGACGTTGAAGAACAAAGCGACAGAGCGCTCCCTATTTGATGGCGGTAGGGTTGCTAGTTTGACGTCCGGTATGATATCCGACGTTATTTTGCCGTACAAACCTAATAGTTCAAAAAGGGTGAAAGTAGTTAAGCTGATGTCTGTATTTTGACTTAAGAAGGCTGAAATAATTGCCCGTAGCGCGGAGGAGTGGCTGAGGAGCCGGTGCACAGCCACAGGTTTTGATTGGGGGTACCGATCGGCGCGGCGCCGTTGCGTGAATCATCCACTCCTGGCAGCCACAGAGTTGACGGTGGCTAATCAGCGGGGGGAAAGTGGTTCCAAGGCTCGAATACTGCCGTTTTTCGAACACAGGAGTGATGAGAGCTCGACGGTGGAGCTGTGGTGGAGGGCTCACGTACGCTACTGAAAGAAAGCTCTCCTCAAACCAGCCGGCGAGGCGGCGACGCCACCGCAATTTTCAGCATGGGACGCGTCTCGGGTACTCAGGGATGGCTAATCCACACACTTCACGCAGAACTGATGCAAACGCAGCTGTGTATGCGAGTCGAGATTGCTCTAATCACAAGGTACCTATGATTTGGCTCGCAACGGAGGGTAGCTCGCATACATATACGAGACGTCCACGTGCGGAAATACGTGTTAAATATTTGCCACTTGAGTCTGGCCAGAGGCAGACAAACGCCTCGATGACGCTAGCAGGGAGGACGGACCCGCTCTGGACAGAACCTTGCGCCAGAGGCGATGATTTGTAGATGTGTCTGAAGAGAAGAGTGCTGTATGCAGCCCCTGGATAGTTAGAACGATGACGCTGCTAAGCTGATACTCCCTGTTTCCACTCCCATTTGCGGCGCTTTCCTGCGGCCTACAGTCTTGTGCAGAGATCCATGGCTACCCGGCCTCGGTATGCATTCCGTCTGTAAGGTGCCGGTGCTCCAATCACGCCCAGTCAGGATTTTATAGGCTGCGGATCGGTTAGCGTAACCGTCTTCACGATGTCGCAGGGGTCAAAACAGATGCCACTGCCTGCCCACATCCGGCTGCAATATTTGAATATGCCAACATTGAACAACCTGTGAGCACCGCACACACCGTCGGTCTGGGTAGAAACGGGGGGGCTGAGGGCTGGCGACCGATATAATTGGGCTTTCGCCCCGCTTGCAGAAGGTGGTAAGCTTAGGACGCAAGAATGAAGCCAGCCGTTGTCGCTTCTTCTTTGAGACTGAGGAATATCGCTCAGGTAACATAAATAAGAATTGTGGATCGTTAAAACGTTGACTGGTTGAGGTGCATTGATGGCGCAAGTCAACTGGTATTTGCGAACGGACCTGTCTATTTTTTAAGCCCACGAGAACTTTGAAAGATTTTCTTGCTCGCATGTTGCGCAAAATATATCGCAAGAAGAATCGATGCCCGTTTGGCTTGTTCTTTTCCGAAGTTTTCTCAAGCTTTCCATTGTGCGTGGGTATCGCTACCAACCGATTTAGGGCCGAACCGACACCAGCACATTTTCATTTTCACTTGCACTTCATCAGACCGACCCACCTCCCACAGCAGGAAAGCGCATTGGATGCCTCTGCTGGGCGAGATGAACGATCCATTCGCGGAGCTTCAGCTCCCCGAATCACGAGTGCTCATTGTCATCACGGGTGCGCATCTTCCCTAAGTCCATAGAGGAAGACTGACATAACTTCAGGCGGAACAATATGCATGCGGAATTCTGAAGATGGGCTGGTGCCTGCGAGAGGCTTCTTGAAGACTGGACTTGCGCCACGGCCATGCTTCAACGATGGCTCCTATCCTGACCCCCTAGAGATTGCCGTTGACGACAAGGGTACGCGGAAGGCCGTTCAGAGTTTGAGGACTCCAATCAGTACCTACGAACGCCGCGTCCGGTACAGCGTTCTCGAGTTCGACGAGTTACTAGACAGCAGCTCTATCAATGCCACCGGATGGGATCAGATTGCGAAAACCATCTATCGCAATTACCAGCTATTTGATGGCTTCGTCGTCCTCCATGGCACCGATTCACTGGCGTATACGTGCTCAGCCTTGAGCTTCATGTTCCACAACCTGGGGAAGCCCGTCATTCTCACCGGATCTCAGGCGCCGATGATGCAGCTACAGACTGATGCCCAAGACAATCTGCTGGGAGCTCTGATCATTGCCGGGCACTTTATGATACCTGAAGTTTGCCTATTCTTCAATTTCAAACTCTTCCGCGGCAATCGCACCACAAAGATTTCTTCAGATGACTTTCAAGCGTTTGGAAGTCCCAATCTATCACCGCTGGCTGCAATTACCTCGCTCAGGACCAACGTGAACTGGTCTCTTATCTACCGGCCTACAGACATGCTGCCTTTCTCCATCCAGACCAAGCTGGATACGGCGCACGTAGCCTGTCTCCGCATCTTCCCAGGTATGAAGCCTGAGATGGTGGATGCAGTTCTGCGCCTGGAAGGATTACGAGGACTGGTTCTGGAGACGTTTGGAGCTGGTAACGCGCCCGGAGGAGCCGATAGTGCCATGACACGTATCCTAGCAGACGCAGTCAAGAGGGGCATCGTCATAGTCAACGTGACGCAGTGCTTGAGCGGCAGTGTGAGTCCGCTCTATGCGCCTGCAACTATCTTGGGTCGGGCAGGCGTTGTGTTTGGAATGGACATGACTTCAGAGGCGGCGCTCACCAAGCTAGCCTACTTGCTGGCCCTTCCAGATGCTACTCCTGAAGAGGTAGCGAAGCGCATGTCGGTGTCTGTTCGCGGCGAGCTCACAGAAACGACACGCACGCATTTCGAGCATCCCAAGATGAGCGGCGCACTTACACCCGAGGTCTCTAGCCTTACGGCCCTTGGCTATGCTATCCAGAAAGGCAACTTTCAACAAACACGCGATATCATCCGCAGCGAGCCTCGTTGGCTGCTCAACGACGCCGACTACAATCTCAATACGCCTGTGGTAAGTCCCGTGCTTTCTTTAGAGCTTCCAGATCAGCCTCCATCCCAAGCCGACGGTTCTTATCTCTGCCCCTCGTGTAACCCGTCTCCGGATCAAGTTGAAACTTGTTCATACCGGTCAGAGATATGTTCATTTGAATGAGCGGTACCGGACGCTCTCATGGCCCTTTTGAGACAGTAACACGGCTCTTTTTGATAAAGAGACGAGCCGCGGCACTGTGATACGGTGCCATACAGAGCTCTCGTATCAGCTTGGCAGGAGCTCAAAGTAGCCCTTATCTTCAACGAAAAGGGATCAACTATTCTCCGAATGATGCAAGATTGCGTTGGCGCGTGCACGGCTGACAAGCTCACGCAGCATCTTGCGGCAACCGGACCGAACGTCGACATTCTGAGGGACTTTCTCGAACAAGGCGCCTCAGTCCACCTTCGCAACCGTAGCGGCAATACTCCACTCTTCCTCGCGGCGGCTGCGGGGTTGCGAGATCATGTGGAGATTTTGAAGGGGGCGGGTGCGCATCTGCACACTGATGAGACGGCTGCCGCTAGCATGCACGCTTCAGAGGGCGACGGCAGCGAGATATGGGCGGCGGTGATTGGCTGAGGCGACCATGCACTGGAGTGCTGGAACTACGGGTATCTGCAGATGGACTTTTGGTTTGGCATGGTGAGTTGTGATTATTATTGCTGGGAGACGCCGAGCGATGGCGCCATCACAGGCGCTTCTCCTCGAAAGGTCTGGTGACGCGCTGAGATGAAGTGCACGATGCACGGATTCCTCACTTCTCGTACGCGACAGGACAGTATTCTCCAGGTGATCTCAGAGTGCGCTCCGCGGACTGGTCTACTGTGCAGTGGGTGTTGAGATCGCCGTCGCCGTCGAACTGCGGGGGACCACGTTGGGCCCGTCCGGTCGGGCCCAGGATGAAGGCGCCATCCAGTCCTCAGAAGGCACCAGCTGATCATGGCTCTGATAAGTGGATAGCGTAGATTAGAGAAGGTGATGTGAGGGGAGGAGCACTGTGGCACTATCTAATTATAATGGCGTTGGTTTTCAATTACTAAAAAAAATCCTGCATGCCAAGCGATATGCACGTCGTACCTTGAACGTCCTGTCTCAACCTCTTGTGCCGATGGCTCACGGCGCAGAGCCTGACAGCGTGCTCGATGCCCGTCGGCCTCCTCCCGGTATACGGTTCCGGGACGCCTTTTCACCAACTTTCCCGCCCGACGACATTCGCTATCTGAGGCAATCTGGGTGCCTGCGAGTTCCCCGCACCCCGCTGCCCCGCCCTCACGACGCCTACCCAGCAGTTCATCCAGGTCTTGGTCCGTTGGGATTGCACCTCGCTGTACCGTAGCTGGCGGGCTCCGATACTGTACTGCGGTAGAAGGCATAGGGGGTGGCTCTCGGTGTGAATGATGGCGAAGAGATTGAGCACAGCTCCACTCTACCGCGGCGATGTGCGCTGCTCACCCCAGGGCTGTCCGTGGCACCCTTCATGATTATTGCGGCAGCCGTGGACATTATGAGCAAATAATAATGACAGGCCCCGCTGAATTGCGTGGACTGCGCGCGCAGGCTTTTGCTCGGAGAGTCGACTGTCCTAGGTGCTATGTCGGGAGACTGACCGCACGTTTCGCTCCGGCTGGCCTCCAATTCGTTCGCCGCAGCTACTATTAGGTAATTCCCCTCCAGTACCGTCATTCACAAGCAGAAGTCGTACAGGATGGCGGGCTTTGCTTTGTGCTTCTCCTGCTTCTCCGCCGTCGCGTCATGTATCGCGTCCTCGTTGTCTGGTGCTCTATAAGTTGCTGCTGTCCCCTAAGCGGCCTCTGACTGCGTCACAATTAGCCCTGCCCTGCATACACCTGCAGCCTTGGACCTCACGTGCCTGGGCCATTTATGAACAGACGCAACATTTGAAGCGCGCTACCAGCCCTTGCTGTCCTAGTCCTATCGTCCATATCTCTCCCATTTTCTTTGTGCGCGACTGCACGTGCGACAACTCCCCGATTGCGGAAACTCCCACCGAATTCCGCTGTCAGTCTCGATTCGACCCAGACATCGCACTTGCTCACACCACCTTTATCTCTCCATCGTTCGTCTGTCCACCACTGAGCTTCCGCCAGTCGTCCCGAGCGCACGGTCCTATCGCGCCCTCGTTTGGTTGTTCTTACAACAACCACATCTCTCCTTCACTCTCTACCACTCATCCCCGCGCTGGATGCGAAGACCCAACGACCCAGCCTAGTTTTCTGTGTGCGGTCCTGTCCTTTCCTTACTTGCTCTTCTTCTTCTTTCTCTTTCTTTCCCGCCATCCAGGACACCGAGGGCCACGCATGCAGAAAACGGTGGTAACCATCAACAGCAATGGCCGTCAGTCGGCGAGCTTCGTCCGAGTGGCATCGGCATTAGGATGGCAGGTGCGTGCCCAGATGAGAGACCTCAACGGAATCGTTGCCGAGGAACTGTCCCAATTACCAAACGTCACCGTCTACGTCGGAAAGCTGGAAGACAAGAAGTTCCTCGACGACCTGTTCAGAAACGCGCAATATGCCTTCATCAACACGACCCATTGGGGAGACGAGGTCGCCATCGGCAGATCGCTTGCCGATGCGGCAAAGAAGGCCGGCATCCAGCACTACATCTATTCGAGCATGCCAGATCACTCCGTATTTGGAAAGGGCTGGAGAGCACTCCCCATGTGGAGCCCCAAGTTCACCGTCGAGCAATATATTCGCCAGATCGGCCTCCCGGCGACCTTTGTGTACTGCGGCATCTACCACAACAACTTCACCGGCCTCGATTTCCCTCTCTTCCGCATGGAGTACCATCACGACGGCAGCTTCATCTGGCGCGCACCATTCCATCCTGATCAGAAACTCCCCTGGCTCGACTCGGAGCACGACGTTGGACCGGCAATTTACCAAATTTTCAAAGAGGGGACGCGAAAGTGGAACGGTAGACGGTGAGTGCATCTGTATCTCTAAGCGATCCCCTTACAAACAGCAAACCCGCTCCAGAGGAGTGGCATGACGCTACAACTAGGCCCGGTTTCCCCTCTCGCTTCTGCATCACCTCTTTGCTGGCGTAAATTCATGCAAGCCACGTGCATCATTACGTGATTGTATACTAATTGGGTCACTAGTATCCCGCTAGCGTTCTCGGTCCTAACGCCTAGGGAAGTCTGCAAGGCTTTCAGTCGCGGGCTTGGAAGACCAGTCAAATACAAGCGGGCTCCCATTATGATCACAGTCCCCACCCCCGCTGGTTACCGCGAGCATCTCTCCGCCCTCGAAGAGACGCTAGCTGAGAAGGCCGCACCATACTTTGGTCCAGATCTCGAGCCGGAGTGCCCAGATGTAGCGCTCCAACTGTGGGAAGGAAATCGCAGCATGGAAGAGTACGCGCAGGAAGTGTTCCCCGTGGAGGAGGCTGCGAATGGACTAACATGGATGGAAGAGGTAGAGACGCCACGCCGGGAAATCGATGTCGATTTCAAAGCAGTGGTCAATTGCTGACTGATGGACTTTCTTTTCACAGGGCGAAATTCTCTCCCAATTCAACGGGCTTGTGGGCCTGTCCGAACAGCTCAATCAAGCCAGGCTGTGAGCTCCCTCCAACCGGATCTCTTTGCCCAGCTCTCCATCTCTTCCATCTCCACTAGGTACTGGCGTCGGCGGCAGCATATCCCAATTCTGCGATCCTCAGCCTCGAGCGGGCGGCTATTTCTCTTTCCCTGCACTTGCAGCTCGCTTTATCATCATGTTTGGTCGGTTACGGTCGGAGTACTTGGTGCGGAATGAAAAAGCGGTGTGGTGCATGGTGTCTGGCTAGGCGAACGGACCGTCGGACTTTCCTACCTGCAGTTGATATCCCGCGTCCAAGCATGGAGTTTACTGCCTCTTCTACTAGCATGGGCGGGCTGCATAGGCGTGTGGTGGTGCCTAAAAGTACTCATTTGAAGGCGTTTTCTCCGTAAAAATTCAACTTCTACATCTGTCAGGGAGTCATCTGGTGGTGTTTGTGGTATTCTATTCAATGGGAGGAAATAAATGTATCTAGTCACAATGAATGAACGAATGCGTCTAGATTTGTTTAGAAAACGTCGATGTTTTATTATGTGTGATCATTTTCCCCGTCTCGCGTCACGCCGCGCCAATTCTCTGCCCATCTGGGCAGGTAATCGTCGCCTAAGGCGTCAAACATGCTTAGTCATCTCAAGCTCCAATGTCGAATTCGAAGTTCCCAACCACCATCACCACGAAGCATCTCCACTCCGCAACCCCACCCCACCGATGTCCACAGCACTAGCATCCTCGCGGACAGGTGCACCGCGCGCCAGCGCCGCCTTTTTGAAAACCACAGCGCCGAAGAAACCGGTGATCAAATGGAGACAGAGCCAGGGCAGCCAGAACGCAAAAGGACTAGCCGAGGAAATGCACAGGAGACTCTACCCGCACCTTTACGCCGAGGACGGCGAGGCGAAGGTCAAGATGCACAAGTCGCCCGAGTATAAGCCTAGGATTATTACTCGAGGGGGGGAAGAGAAGGTGTGGCAGAATCCCGCGGAATTTTTCAGGGCGAGGTTGATGGGTATGTGAACCCTCTCTCTGTTTCTCTCTACACTCCCTTGGGGGACGGATTGAGAGTGCGAGGTTGACTTACTCAAAGCCAATTGAAGGATACTTGTATAAATTGATTGATTGACCCTCTCCGCAGAACACCACAACACCACCAAACTCAACCGAACCACCCCCATCAAAAAAACCTGCCACGATCCCGTCGCCGCTGTCACTTCCTCGCAACTCGCCCTCCTCGACCCCACGTCCTCGCGAACCCGCCTCTTCGACCGCCAGAACCCCGAATGCGCCCGTGTTGGCGACATCCTGCTCGTGCGGCTGCGCACCGGCGACCCGTTCGCCGGTGTCTGCATCAACATCCGGCGCCGCGGCGTCGACACTGCGATTCTCCTGCGTGGCCAATTAACTCGCGTTGGCGTCGAGATGTGGTACAAGGTTTACTCGCCCGTGGTAGAGGGGATTGAGGTGGTGCAGCGCGCGGCTAAGAGAGCGAGGAGGGCGCGGTTGACGTATATGAGGAAGGTGAAGCATGATAGGGGCAGCGTGGAGAACGTGGTTAGGATGTATTTGAGGCAGAAGGCGGCGCTGGGGGCGGTTGGGGAGGAGGCCAAGTCGCCGGCTGCGAAGGCGAAGGCGAAAGCGCTGGCTATGGCGGGGGGGAAGAAGAAGGTGGGGCGGGGGAAGAAGAGGTAGATGCCGGGGTGACGCATATTGAGTGGAGGGGACGGTTGTATTATAGGGGTTGGTGTATGATGGGTGTTTTGGTAAGATACTGTATAACACGTGTGGAGGTGACTTGTCCAACATTACTTCAAGGATCTACCTCTGTATGGATTCTCATGCATTTATTCAAGAACCACACCATGGGTTTTCGTTCTCTTCATCGCAGCTTTACAACAATGCCAATCTTCAATCTGCACACCCCGAGACGGACCCGACAAAGCAGCGACGACTATCTAGCTGCCCTTCCACCGAGCACCAAACCCTATAACCCGTTGCCAGGCGTCAACATAAGATCACACGCAAGAAAATAAATGCTCAATGAACCAACCATGAGTATAAATTGGAATCCAACCCTATCCTATCCATTAACCACACACGCTCTAACCCCCCGTACCTCCCCCCTTACCCTCCCCATTACCAGCACCGTCCACACCCTTAATCGGCCCATACTTCTGGAGCACCCGCTCGTTCATCTCCGCCATCGTCTCATCGGGCCGGACCCGCGCACGTAGCGGCGGTAGCTGTCCAACGGTGGGAGAGCGAATCACCATCACAGTCGAGGTTCCCAAATGCTCAGCCCCAGGCACATCCTCGCAGTCATTTTCCGTCTCGCCCGAGGTTCCAGAAGGTCGACCCTCAGTCGCACTCCCGGCCTGATCTGTAGACGGTGTCGCGGGCCCACGCACCGGCACAAGCTCAATGACTTCATCGCGGGTATTGACACTGTTTCCCCCCGCGCCAGCGCCGTGGCGTCCACTCATGGATTCCTATATCGGGAGGGAATTCCCCAGGGGGAGGATCGAGGGCGACTTCGGCGTCTTCGGGGTCTGAGGGGACTGCGGGCTTTGCGGGTCTTGATGGCTTCGACCGCCCCCGTTGGCGTAGCGTCTTGAGCCTCCCTCGTCTACATCTTGGACATCTCCCACGTCTCCTACGCCCCCGACATCCACCGGTCCCGGGTTCCCCGCGCCTCGTGCATCTGCACCCCGTGGATTCCCCGCGTTCGCGCCCCCTGCGGCGACGCCCACGCCGGATAGGGGGGCGGTGATGACGCGCCGGTTGTGGCCGCGTTGCACCCTCATGCTGTAGATCCCGCGGGCAGGTCGCAGGTTCTTGTTGTGGTTGAGGGTGCGGATGTTCTGGCGGCGCTTGAAGTAGGTGTCGAGGATGTAGAAGGCGTGGAGCCAGCCGGGGAGGATGCTGTGGAGTGGGTGTTAGTGGTAGGAGGGGAAGAGAGTCATGTGCATGGAAGGGGGGAAGTGAAGACAAGACTTGCCCGAAAAGCGTAAGGAGGGTGTTGATGAGAAAATCCATGTTGCATCCGCAGAGACTCATTATTCCGAGGGGTGGACCTGTGGACTTTGTCAAAGTTCTGATCGTTTTCGGCCCGGTGGGTACGGATATGGAGAGGAAAGATGGTTGGGCGTACAGAAAAAGGTGACGGTGGCTCTGAAGTAGTCGTTGAATTCCAGGGGATAATCGCGAGGCATTGTTGCTGGTGTTGACGATTGTGTTGTCTAGGTA
Source organism: Byssothecium circinans (assembly GCA_010015675.1). Classification (NCBI taxonomy): domain Eukaryota; kingdom Fungi; phylum Ascomycota; class Dothideomycetes; order Pleosporales; family Massarinaceae; genus Byssothecium; species Byssothecium circinans. The sequence continues at coordinate 589,235 of ML977000.1, read as the reverse complement.
CGAATGGTCTGGTTAGTAGCGATATAGTCGTGGTTGTATGGAGAAACCGGTAACGATGATGTTTTGGAGATGTTTGGCGAACGATAGACATGGACGAGAGTGGAGTGTTGTGGAGTGTGATGCTATGAAAAGATGTTAAGACTTCATCCAACGCGGAGAACGTCGAGGAAGTTGCGCCCACAAGTCGCTGTTTGTCGCTCTCGTTTCGTTCTGTCGATTTTGGATGCTGATGTGATCGTGGCTGCTCTTGGATCTGTAAACATTTTACTATGTGGCAAGCGCTGGTCCACCTTTGATACCTGACTGTATGTACAGTACCTTCCATTGTCGATATCAAATCTCTTTCTATAATCATGTCTCTTGTCCTCTAGCTACCTCAATCTCATCCGCGAGAACCGCGGTTTGCGTTCAAAGACTCGATACCTTGCATCAAGCTAACGTTCGGAAGATAGAGGAGTGTAGAAAGTGACATTTTTGGTGACGATGGTGAGGGAATACAAGAAGGAAATGGCAGCTTTGGATCATGTAAACGCGGGATGCATGGAAGGCGTGCTCATACGCCCGTCGTCGTTTCCATATTGGACGACGCGGACAGTTTTTCTGTTCCATTCCATCACTTGTTCCCAAGTCAAGGTCTTTTCATCTGTCCAGTCCCTCCAACAGACTGCGAGGGTGGTGACACTTTGAAGCTTAGAATGTTGGATCAATTGATTGGTCCCGAAATCTCAATCTTCGTCAGACACTATGTTACCCAACCCTCGCCTGCACCTTCAGGCAACTCGCTATTCCTTCTTTCGCCTCCCAGATCGAGTTCCAGAAATATGCTAGTAGCGGTCTCGGTATCGCTACGATTACGCTGCTGCTGGCTTTTCCACGCTCCTAGACCGACCCTCAGTATGGGACTGAGCGATCTCAACGATGACGTTCTCTTGGAGATCATCAAACACCTTACCTCACCTCTTTCTTATGACTGGCAGGACTGTCGTAGACCCCCCACATTTCTCAAGAACCTATCTCTGGTCAACCGCCGTTTCCGTGGCCTTCTCAAACCCATTCTATTGAGATCAGTTGTACTCACGAAGACGAAAGATGGCGATGATCCCTCAGCCGACTGGAAGAAAGCCCGTCGAGCCATCGACGGTCTCTTCGTTGACGTCACTGTCCATGAAAGAATCATATCGCTACGCCTAGATCTCTACGGACGTTTCCGGGACCACGACTACACTTCACCCAACGAACTAATTGCATTCTTCAGACATCTCACGGGCCTTCGACGTCTGCAGATTGAGGTGCCGAATCCATACATCATGTCCTTCGAGTTCGGCGTCAATACGCCCCCTCGACTTCAATTCGAGTGTGTTACAACAATTCTCGTAGAATATCGATTAGTGTCTCTCCTCCATCACTGCCGTCAACTGCGTAATGTAGCCATCTACAACACGGGCGGAGGCACGATTCAACTGTCCCAGCTCGGTCTCAGGGACGTTGCCAGATCCGCACCTAACATCACGCATTTCGAAGCAACATCGTCGTGGACAGACGCGGATATTGAGCACCTGGGCCTCGTATTTCCTTGGCTGGAACACCTCTGTCTGCACGATACCACGGCTACCCTGTTGATGTTCCTGGAATGACCCAGTCAATCGGCATGGCTTTCGAGAAGCTTAGGGTTCTTGCATTGCATGATGTGCGTGATCTCCGGCTCGGACTGACAGTCTTGGGGTATGGCAAAGTGTTTAAAAGAGCGGATGAGGAGAAAATATATACGCAAGAGAGTAGGATAGTGCGTTCTAAACAGGGTGGAGCGGCTTCTGTGGCATTTGGGGCAATTGAGAGGCTGGAGGAACTGTGGCTCAGAGAGACTGCAGTTGCGTGGAAAGTAGGAGAACACAAGCACTTCGGGGAGTACGATGAAGTCATGGTTAAGTGGAGAAACAGCGGAGAACATCTACGACGGGCATTTTCTGAACACGACGGCGATTTTGGGGAAACTGGGAGTGAGCCCGCTATTGCGGTGGCGGGACGCAGAGTGGAAGTGGACCATCGATCCTCCTCACTATAAACTCCGGCGCGAGCATTCGATGTGACCCCATGGGGGCTTTTATAAGGTGATTAGGCTGGGAGAAGCGTTCGAGTGGGAAATTAGAGAAGTTGTGTAGTGACCCGAGACCATGACGTTGTTTAACATTGAAACTGAGGGGAATTTTGGAAATAGGCGTGCCCCTACACAACATCAATCCCGCATCTTAAACCTCAACACATCCGAGGCCACAAAAACCTGCTCATCCTCTTCTCTCCCCTTACCACCCGCACTCACCCGCTTCTTCCCCAACGCGTCGCTCCGGAACTGCTCATACGTTTCGTATTTCTCCTCCTCATCCTCTCCCCAAGTACGTGTCCCCAAACTCAGAAACAAAGTCACGCCTTGACTATACCCGTTTTCCCTCCAAGCGCTATCTTTATGCCGCTCATCGAGCTCGTCGTCGCGCAGCTTCGAGAAGTCCTCGAGATCAACACCAGCTGGTTGAGAGTGATCATTGGCCAGACTTTCAGTCCAGTCGATAGGCCATTTAGGCAGGAAAATGATATCGCAGCGGCCCGGAATGTCGCCTGTACAGTGCGAGGTGTAGAGGTAATCATACAGCGGACCCATTTTCAAGCCTTCTTCCTTCTCCATATCGAGTGCCTTACCATTCTGCACAATCCACCCTCTTCTCACCCCCTCACCGTCCCATGTCCCCCTTGCACCCCCAAACCGCAAAACCACCTCCCTAACCGCCCACGCCGTCCCATCCCTCGATTCCCGTACCACCACCCGACGGACCGCGGGCTGCGAAACATACATCTTCCTCCAACTAGCCTCTTTCCTCTTCCATCGCTCCGCTCGCCCGGGTAATGCCCACTCCGAGCATAGAAACATTTTCATGCACTTGTCTAGCGCACCTTGGCCGTTGGTGTCCCACATCGTAGGCGCGCCACCATTGAGATTCTGCCGCCAGGCCTCGCGCTCGGACCCAGTGAGGACGCGGTTCGGCGTTAGGAGGAAGGGAAATGAGGAGGTGATGAGCGGGTTTAGAGTGAAGGGTGGGCTTGGGGTGAACGGGTTGGGGGGATCGGGGGGATTCGAGGGTGCAAGGGAGGCGCGGAAATAGAGTTTTGTTTGGAGGGTTGGGGAGGTTTGGATGAGTGTGTGCCATGCTTTGCAGACTCGCTGGACGGTGGTGAGGATCGAGCGGAGGGGAAGGTGTGTGAGAATCAGTTCGAGGAGCTCGGGTGTGGTTAATGTCTGGGTGGCTGATGATGTGGGCATGATGTCGTTTACTACTTGTTCCCGTCTTGGATACGTAGAAGGGGTTGTAGAAAGGTGGTGAGGGTATTGCTGTGCCGCAACAACCCTGTTAATGCAGGTGTCACCAATGTTGGAAGCCGGGAATATTGATGAGAGTATCATCATGCGATGAAAGTAGACATAGAAGATGACTGTCGCTTGAGCGGCATTGTAATGAACACCATATATTGCTTCATAATCCATAAGTCGTCAAATTATCATAAGTCGTGACACGTTAAGAACGGGTAGAAAACCACCACCAAGCGCACCGTCAATGAGGACGTTCTCCTTTTGTACCTTTTTAGCCTTTTTGGGTATATCGAAACAATCAGTCGTAAATCACCCTGTTCATACAACATCTTTGAGCCGAGCCGAAGCCAGCAGGATGTAGGGGAGATCCGGCTTCATGCTACACTTACCGGCGCCTTTCCCTTGCCCATGTTCGATTCCTGAGCCATGAGCATTTCTCTTAATCTAGACTCTGCCTTTGTGAGATCTTGTTGCGAATGCGCATCCATGTGTGACAGTCGAGGCCAGGGCAGCCAAGACGTCAATGATGAGAGGGTGCCAGAGCGTGCTCGCATCGGAGGCAAGCTCATGAGCGACGCGTTTCGTCGATGCGAAGTTGGCTGCCGTGGAACTGCAGTCTGCGGACGTGCAGCTGATGTGCCCTCGGCCTCTTCTGGGATGTCTTTGATGGTGGACGAAGTGTCGAGCGAGAGCTGCTTCGACGCCTGCGGTGATGTCACGATGGTAATGGCGGGGTGGTCTGATGAAGAAGCATTGACTGACCAGGCCGGACCTTGCGCCTTCGACTCCTCTGTTCTTGTGGACGGGCCAGCTTCTGCGCTCCCGCTTCCATCATCGAGAGCTCTCCTCTTCCCACTGCCTCCGCTGATGACACTCTTCAAGCTCCCATATGCAGACTGACTCCTCTTCTTGCTGGTCCCAGCTGTAGTCCTTCCATCGCCAGACAATCTTTCGCTCGAGCTGCTCGCTTCAGGTACGGCCGTTAGCGTATTTTCGGCAGCGGCCCATCCCTGACCAACCCGTGAAATGCGTCCTCTTCCGACCAAGGAGCCCATGCCCGCCGCCCATCCCGGACCCGTGCCGGTGATCTCGCCTTGCGGGGGCAGATGGGCATCATATTCGTCTGCCAGGCTCATCCTGCTCCGCGCGCAGATCTCAGCGATGGCGTCTATGGCATCTCGAATTTCTGGATCAACTGCTCTTAGGATGGCCGAGAATGAGAACTCTTCTATAGAAGGCAGCCTCCCGCTCCCGCTGGCCAGTCCTGCCGATAAGGCAGAGGGGTTGTGTCTTCCATGCCCGTTCATGTTCGTATAGCGGGGCGAACCCAGACCGGAAGAGTTCCGCGAGTTGTGGCGCGAGCCAGAGTACGTGCGGACTACAACAGGCTGGCTCGACAGCGTCGTCCGGCTGGAGGTTGATTTTGCAGGTTTGCTGTTGGTGATGGTGGAGGAGGCGTGGGACTGGAAGGCCGGGGCATTGAGGGCGCGGAGGGCAGCGGATTGTGTAGGCGGCAGGGTGTTGGTCAACGTGGTCGTCGTACTGGAAACGCTGGCGGTGAGGTCCAAGGGCGGCTCTTGTGCATTGGGCGATGGTGCATGGGTGACGATGGCGGGCAGTGAGGACTCGGGTGGATAGAGTGGCGGCAGGCTGTCGACTCCCCACAGCGTCGACAGCAGGACGCCCTTCGACGAGATGGAGTGTCGCGTCGTCGTGGCAGGCGTCAGTGTCGGAGGCAGAGGCAGCGTGGCAGGCGTCGTCGAGTCTGCGACGGCAGGGCTGGCCTGGCTGGCATGGCTCTCTGGCAGTGGCAGTGGCAGTGGGAGTGGGAGGGGCACAGAAGAGGAAGACGACGGGGGCTCCAGCGGGCGTGTTTCAAGCAATCTGGCTCCCGCACTGTCGGGCATTGTGGGAATTCGCGTTATTGGACTGCAGGTCAATGCATGGTCGCTACGCACATTGAGCAGAGTCGTGTGCGTGTGGACGTGGGATGCTGTGGAGCGGCATGTGTTGGCGCGATGCGTACACTTCAGTCCTAGCGCGTGCCCGTTGTCCGACCACAGCCACAGCCGTCGGAGAATTGTTGTACGGACAGCCGTCTGTGGCCTTGACATCTTGGTCCCTAGGTCGCACGCTGTTGCGGCTCTGAGGTGCTGGCCCGGGTCGTGATGCAATCTTGGACGCCTGTGGAGATGGGCTCGAGACTGTGAAACACTTGTACCCTCCGGAATAACTCCGCACGAGAGGGTGTGCAGTCGTCTCGATTGAGACGGGAGCTTGCAGCACAGTGCGTATGTCTAAACGCATAGTGAGATCGGTTGCACACAAATAATTGTTCACGTGTGGGCGGTGCAAATACACACCACCCTCATACAATGCATATTACATGGAGGACCCTCATCTATCTGCTACGCAAACAGTATCTCATCATCTGAGTCGATTGTGGCAACGGCTGATCTTGATGTCCATGCTGATCCTTGCAGCACATCCAGCTCGTTACCCAACCACGACACCAGGCCTCCAGGCAGCTCGTCCAATATCTGCATCTCCGCCTTGATATTTAGCATGAGCATCCGCTGCAGCTCCGCCCTCCACGCCGGCTCTAGACCGCCCTCCGCACAGAGGTCCCATTCCAACATTTGGTGGGCTTTCCTGCGGTCCCTCGCCGTCAGTCTCATGAGACCCTGTGCATCTGCAAGCGCGGCCGTTTGTGTACTACTCTCGCATACCGGTGCTCGGTAGAGATGGTGGCTCTGAACACCGAGCCATCGTAGCTCAGGCAGATGCAAGCCGGGTGTATCCTTTTGTGCGACATCTTCGTGGGCTAATCGGTAAGAACCATGCTTGTACGTCGACATGATTGCTATTCCATCGGGATCGAAGTCGACAAAAGCCAACATGGGAATATGGGGATTCTCATCGGCAATTTGTCGAAGAAAACTTCTCGAAGCTAGGTCGGGATATCCTTTGGCCTGGGAGAGATGTTACTGATTGCGAGAGCAACAGAGGATAGGTACAACACACAGTGAGTACAAGTCCCTGTACTCTAAGGCTTGCCCACTGTGCGGAGCTAAGCAGGGAGCGGAACGTTGCCTGTGGGTGGGTCAGCAGGGTGATGTGATGGCCAAGACGATACGCTCACCTCCTTTTCGATCACAAGCACCCAACGGACCGATGCCAGATCTAACGAGTCTTCCTGATCCATCTTGGGCAACAGAATACCCTGCCGCTAAGTGAGCTCCTAGCTGAAAGTGGCCTGGGGTGCTGACCTCTTTTTCACTGAGCCCATCCACGGCACTTCCGTCCTGTCGCCGAAGGAGGAAATTGCCGGCGATGAGGCCTTTGGCAGTCGCAGCCTTGAACATAAAGTGAGCTGAGAAACACTGGACATACTTTCAAGACTAACCACGTTCAGAAGTGTTCTCGACACCCCGAATGTGCATGCAAGGTCGTCCACATATCGATCAACGACAGACTGCTTCATAAACAGGTCCTTGTGCCGGTAGTACATATCCCTACAAGAGTCAGAGATTATCTCACTCGATGACGATCTGTGTGCTCACCTTTTCGTCATGATCGTGTCTTCGATGAGGCTACCATGTATCAGTTCCAGGATGCGCACAAACACGGCTGCAAGGCGGTCAGTTTGGTTTGAAACGGGAACTTGAGAAGACTTAATAAATCGCCATGCCTCCTGGGCATTGCTTCCGGGGAAAGTTACAGTCGACGTCTTCGGCGGCGGTATCGCGCTGGGTTCCTCACTACCTTCGCCTTGCCGGCGGCTGAGGTTTGCTCGAGACTTCAAGCTGATGGAAAGCTGCTGACTGGGATTGAGTAGACCGTCGATAATCGTCTCAAGCATGCCCTCTATACGCGAGATTATCCATGATCTGTTCACAGATTAGAGGAGACAGGGTGGATTAAGGCTGAGCAGTACCTATCCGGTACCGCTGAACCAAGCTCCATCCCATAACCTCCCGCATCAATGCCGGCGACGAGATTGACCATGACATCGTTTGATGTATCCGGTAGTGGTGTCGAAGTAAAGGCCGTTTCGTCTCCTTCGAATAGCATGTCGTCAGAATAGTATTCTCCGGTTTCTTCTAGATCAAAGAGCATCTCTTCGGTATCGGAGTCAACATCCATGATGGTATATCAATCCCATCAGGGCATATAGTGGTAAGGATTGCTGTAAGCCTGCAATTAGTCGTGCCAGGTGAGTATAGATGGGATCAAAGGATCGCGAGGCGACGAGTCGACCTCATGCGAAAGGTGTAAGGATACAGTCGGGTCTCTCCGGTGCGGTCGACACAAGCAGTGCCGCGGATGGAGAGTGTTCTCTAAATCAGTCCAATTGGATGATTTCATGGCACGGTGAGGGAGTGTTGAAGTGCAATGCTTGACATCTGGAGGCGTGAGTGACGGAAGACACGTTCGTGAGGGCGCTAGATTCAAAGTGGCTAGTCTCGACTGTGCGCGCCGGCACGCGTAGGCGCGACCGCGTCGCTCTTTCTCCAATTCACGTTATCGTCACACACCACCTTCTGCATTTCAACCCGCCACCGTTGCCGTTCATACTGTACAACACCCATCGACGCACTCTCGCATCGAGAACACCATGGAGGCATCCGTGTCTGTGCCTTCCTTCACGGCATCACAGAAACGCCCTTTCGACGACGTTGCGGAGCCATCCACACCCAACAACCGTGACATAAACTCTGCCTCTTCTACACCATTGACGGTCCTCTCCGTTGATACCCCCTCACCCCTGAAACAAGCTTCTACTCCGGTAGTTCCCACGAGTTCCATTCCGTCGACCGCCAGCAATGCCCCCGCTCCCACCCAGTCTGCGTCCGCCTCCAGTACACAGCCTGCGAAGAGGCGGAAGCTGACTCCGCAAGAGAAAGAAGCGCAGCGCCTCGATAAGGAGGCCAAGGCTAAAGCTCGTGCGGAGAAGCTGGAGCAGAAGAAGGCCGACGATGAACTGAAGGCACAACAGAAGGAAGAGAAGAAGCGGGCTAGCGAGATGAAGAAACAGCAGGATGAGGAGGCGAAGGCACGCAAAGAGGAAGAGAAGCGTAAGAAAGAAGAGGAAAAGAAACGAAAGGAGGAAGAGAAGGCCAAAAAGGAGCGAGTAAGTCTGACCAACTTCTTGGTACCCGTTACATCAACGATGCTAACCATTTGAAGTCCCAGATGAAGCTCAATGCTTTCTTCACCAAGCCCAAGGCCGCCGAACCCTCCGCAACTAAAGTCACGGTAGATACCATCCAAGACCCTGCAGTTGCTCCAATATCATTAGCTCCGGACACCATCACGACTGATACTAATCTTACTCCTCCCTCGCCACAGAAATCGCTCCAACAGAATGCACAGTCGGAATACGAGCGATTTTTTCTGCCTTTCTCACTACCGCCGCACACTATACTTGCGCCACAAAACGCATTCATGGAGAACCCGGAAAATCTTGCTGCAGCCAGGCTTCGTATGGATAACCTAGTTGCGCACGAGGATGCAAATATGGAACCGATAACCCTAGACAACTTCCGGTCCGTGTTCCCAAAGCGACGACGAGGACTGAAGACAGTGACTATAAGCGAGGTGGTCGACTTGATCAACGGCTCTTCGGACTGCCCCATCGACTTGACGGGTGATGGTAGTGGTCAGCAGTTGAAGCCCCTCGACCTACTCCGACAAATACCCATGAAGTACTTGTGCTTCCCTGAGGATGTCCGACCGCCTTACTATGGCACATATACCAAGCCTCATACCTCAGTTGAAGAACGGAAACTCGCACGCAATCCGATCTGCCGTGGGCTGAATGACCTTAACTACGACTATGATTCCGAAGCTGAATGGGAGGAACCAGAGGAGGGCGAGGATTTGGGCTCAGAAGGTGAGGACGATATGGATGAGGACGGTGAGGAAGACATGGACGGCTTCCTTGACGACGACGATGATCCCGAGATTAAGCGTCGCCTCCTTAGCGGTGATCAGGAACCTGTTAGCTCTGGACTGTGTTGGGAAGATCAGAGCGGTGTGTCCATACTAAACGATGGTTCTGGAGCTATCTGTACCGAGTTGAAGGACTTCAAGATCGGCTTCTTGCTGGGTATGTTTTCTGAATTAATCATGGAGCCATCTTCATCGGCATACTAAATGGTCAACGCAGATCCCCTACCCCTGTCTGTCGACCCATTCTCGACAGCCTACTGGGCTCCTGAGCCAAGCCCGGCACTCGTGCCCTTTCGGCTAGCCACGAAAGACCTTGCTGCTAATGGCTCGATGAACCCGCCGCGGCTACCACTCACCGCACGACCCGTCAACGGTTTGCTGAACACATCGAACCTGTCACCCAAGACACAGTCAGGCACCAATGCGAAAGCCGCAAAGCCGAAGAGGATGATCCCGACAGAACAGCTTCCGGCATTCAAAGCTGAAGTGGAAGGCCAGGACATGACGAAGATCGCAATGATTGAAGCATTGAAGAAGAAGTTCCCCGACCTGCCCAAGGACGCAATTACGAATACGCTCACGCTGATCGCTAAGCGCATGGGTCCGACTGAGAAGGAGAAGAGATGGACAATCATCACCTAGTCGTTCTTCACACCGGAGTTTCGGGTATAGCATGGTTTGGTGTTCAGGCGGAACGATGAGTGTATCTCGCTGTTGTCCTTTGCACGCACGATGAACATCAAGACGTATTTTCCTTGTATCAAAAGTGTTTGCTACGCCACACTATGGTCATGGGATATTTCACAGCATTGCTTCCAAATGGTGGAAGCCCAGGCGTCTATCAGTAAAAGGGCATTGTTTCGGGCAGGAGTATATGCCTCCTTTCTCATCATTTAGCGGGTTTGCTTCTTCGCATAGGCGGCGTTCAGTGGATGGATGTATGTGTGGGTGGACACCATTGTAGCATATGCGATTCATGTATATTGAATAGGTATACAGTAGATATCTATCGTCCGATCACGGCCCTCAGAGTTCGAGTGCCTTCTTTGAATTCCAAATATACATTCAAGATCGTCGCTTGTTGAAGGCAACCTCCAACACTACGGGCTTGATAACGGTAGTCGTGAGGCATGGTGGCGGCCTGCCCTAACCGCGCGCCTTCTCGGTGTAGATGATGGGCTTTCTGTTTTCGCACCATATAAACATTCAGCCCACCTACCTGTGCCGCTCTCTGTTTCAGCTTTCAGTCTACCTTCAGCAGTGGCAAGCGAAACGTTATCTGTCCCTTGTACTTTATCATCACGTTTGTAATTGAAGCCAGTCTTCCCCGTACCTGTGCATGCGAGGGTCAAGGGTAAGCGCTCTGGGCCGTCTGACTGCAGGACTGCAATTTCTCAGCTACGCCTGACACGGAGGTATGGGCCTCCGCATTATTCTGGAACTCGGCTTAACGATCGTGTTGAATGCAATCTATGTGAAGCAAAAAATAAATTGCTGCGACCGTTGAGATCTGGGAACCAGGCGGCTGGCTTCGAAGGCAACCAACGGTGGGTGGTTAGCGCTCCATAAAAAGCAAATTAACCCGCAACAATTCCGACTAATCTACCCAGAACAAATTAGAAAGACGGCAAAAATATAACCGGAAGAGAAGATGCAGGCAGCTCAACACTGCAGTGTATATCGCTTGCCCGCGTCAGCTCTCACCCAATCACTACCATCCGTTAGCGCTTGGCCTATTCTTAGTGCATTCCCCCAAACACAAGACCAATCATCACTCTTCACCCCTCACTTCATGTACCTTTCGGACCGGAATTTCTTCTCAGCGAGGTCATCCGTGTCTTCCAAGCGCCCAGCAGTGGAGTTTTGTGCCTCCACTTCGAAGCGCCCTTGTGCGGCTCCATCCGAGGACAGCTAGCTAGGATGCCGCCGTGCGCTAAAGATGGGAGGGATGGGGGTGTAAGAATAGCAGCAGTGTGGCCTGGTTGGTCAGATGGCTGACGGATCATCTTAGTCTGTGGAATGGTGAGATGGAGCAGGCCTACAAAGACACCGCTTTGCGCTTTCGTCTGTCTTACAGGTGTGAGATCTTCGTTGAAGAGAAGGACTGTGCTTTGTTCGTTCATACAGTCTACTCCACTCTTCCTTTTCGCCCGAGTCCGTGTTGTGGTTTCGCCTTTCACCTTTTCTCTTTCGGATTTGTACACTGCTTGCTGGACTCAAGCTTAGCCATGGCGTCGATACTCGTTGCTGCCGTGCTGTTGGCTCAGTCCACGGTGGCCTTCAACTGCTCCCGAGCCCCCATCTATGTCGACATTCACAGGAGAGCTGTCCACGATTCACCCGTCTTCCAGTATGGGTCATTTATTGGTGTAGGGACACCGGCACAGAATCACAGTCTTTGGCCATCATTATCGCAGAATCATACATCGTTTGCGTCTCATGCGTATTGCGGCAACAGCACATTAGCCAAGTGCGACACCTCAACAGGTGGCTTTTTTAAGTCGGAAGACTCAACAAGGTACGTTCACGAGCTTGGACGAATGCATCACGTACTGACAACCAGCATAGTTTTTCCCAAATGAAAGACTTCCGAACACTAGACAACGGCAATAGTTCAGTGAAAGGCTTCTTCGGCGAGGACACTCTCCGGTTATACACACACTACTTCGAAACGGACGGTGCTTCGCAAACCCTCCTCGAGAAGTCTACCGTCAAAGTCGCCGAAGAAGGTTCAACAACCCCAGGTATCGTTGGCATGGGCCTCTCTTCGACCGTGCTCCGCGACCTCGCTGGCCGCGACATGATTGCTGGCAAAACATACTCGCTCTACATTGGACAAGGCTTCGATCGCGCTGGAGGTCTCGTCAACGGAAGCAACACATTCGGCGGCTACGACTCTGGTCGCTTCACTGGTGATGTTCACAAGTATCCTATGGATACTACAAAGATGAACCCTATGAGTGTTCGCGTCAAAGATATTGTTCTCACCGAAACGGCAAACCCCAAATCTAACACGTCGCTCTTCGACCCCGTCGCTTTTCCATCCATGGGCTCTCGTCCCAGCTCCTTCACTGCAGAGATAACAACGGACCAATACCCGCTTTCGCTTCCATACGAAATCACGCAGAACTTCATCAAACGCCTCGACGCCCAAAAAGACAACTACTGGGGCGACCGCTCCCTCAAGCTCAAGAACGCCTTCAACGGCACACTCTCTATCGTCCTTGAAGATGGCTTCACCATCACCCTTCCCGCCGAAGTCCTTGCCAACCAATCGAACATTACTCCCATCCAAGAGCGCTCCAAAGACTCTACCGCTCCCTTCTACCTCTCCGTCGCCTTCCTAAGCCAAGTTTACCTAATGGCAGACTTCGACTCGCAAAACTTCTATCTAGCAAAAGCCATCCAGAAGAATAACGCCGTCATGCCCGTCCCTTTCTGCCCAAAGTCCACACCTGTCGCCTACGAGCGTCCGAACCAGAACGCGTGGAAGAGACATGGACTCATAGGCGCGGTGATAGGTGGTGTGCTAGGAGGCATGGGCATCGCGATTTGCGTATACTGTTTTGTGCTCGGGTGCAGGAGGAAGATGAGCGAGAAGAGGGCGGAGAGGGAGTTGGAGAAGGGAAGACGGGCAAAGATCGAGCAGATGGAGATTGAGGAGGGGGGCATGAAGTTTGATCCGCCGCCGAAGAGCGCTACGCCTTTCTTTTGGAAGAAACGGTGATTCTTGATGAGTAGACTGGGGAAGTTTTATCGGTTTACATCATCTTCTTCGTGTTCATATTATACCCTGAGCTATGTCCGCTCTTCATTTTCGTGCGAATCTACTTGGACATCCCCTAGAAACTCCAACTCTTTGCAATGTCCAAACCAGTGAACTATTTTGTGAAGCAAACTGATCTTAGAGTCACCACAAACCCTTTTGAACCGCCCTATCATTGCTAATATCCTACCATGGACAAAAGCTTGCTTAGTAATCGAGTGGTTTACTTCCAAACTTGCATCGCGCACACTCCACCACCATCACTTTAGCGTTCATCTAATTTCATCTCCAGCCTACCTTGATCTTCCACATTTCGCGCTCTAAAAACACAATCTGCGTGAAACCAGGTCTCAGAACCCGCCCTGCGCTTTATCGTGAAGTTTCCCAAGCCATGTTTCTCCACACCATTCTGCGACACCACGTTCGCAGCACCCATTCGTCTCGCATCCACCGACCAAGTTGTCGGACCAGGCACCAAACGCTCAAGGCCCTTTTTGGCTGATGTCTGAGCAATTTGGCCTATGTTGGGGTACTTGCATGTCGGGTCTTAGACTCCCTGATCCACAGCGGGCTACCTACTGCCTGAAAGCGGTAGCATTTCCCTTGGATCTCGTAGTACTGACGCAGAATACGTCACTTTTCAAAATTATTTCGAGCGACAGATGAAATGAGATGGTGTTGAGGATGGAAAGGCAAGTTGTCGCTTGGTAGATGTGCTGCGAAAACAACGGCTTCAAAAAGGGACCGCAGGGCTCAATCACGTTATCAACACTACCAACCCCACAGTATCACACTGACAGGTCACGGCACCTGGTATCCCCAATATTGCCAATTGACAGCTCGAAAATCATCCAATGCAAAGCTTCTCCACCACAACTCCGGCCTCTCACAGCTGTTCTCGACGAAAATTCCACATTCCATCCCATCTCCCTTGCTATTGCGCCTCAGCGTTTGTTGTTTTTGCCTTCATATCTCAAGTCCATTCCTTACAGTTTGTTGTGACGACCACCAAGTCTCGACAAGACACAGCAACATGTATGTTTATCTTGAAATTCCTCTCTTTTGTTGGGTGGGCATACGCTTTTGCCGCGAGTGCGCTGCGCCGTTCGCTACATCGTGGGCTTTTGTTTGGACAGTAGTTTTCTTTCTTGAAAGAGGCGGATATCAAGGCTTGAAAATTTTCTGAGGATACGACGCGCTCGGAAGGGCGAAGTGTGGGCGACAATTGGAATCGACATTGAGACGAAGGCACATTGCGACGGCGCAATCGACCTTACATCACCACTACGGAAAGGAGACCTTGAGAGAAACACAATGGCACCATTTCAGAAACGCGCTGCGCCCGCCGGGCAAGTGAGCGTCATCGTATTCGTTGCGATCGTAGCACTTACCGGAATCGTCGTACTTGGACTCTGCACAGTCGCAATCCTCCTCGTTCGCGCGAGGCGAAGGCATAAACGCTTGGAAGCAGAGCTAGATGCAAGAGGTGTTTTGATCGAACAATGTCAAAGAAACGTTAAACGAGAATCCATCACGAAACCACGCGCCGTACTTCGACGGAACACGCTCTCTCAATACAGTGCGAAGTCAGGATGGGGAGCACTGAATTCGACCGACACGATAAACCCTCCTGAGTCTGCTTCGATACCGTATTATGCGCCACCGAAGCCTGAAGGGTTTATCGCCAAGCAGAAACGACTGTCCTGGCCATTCTCGGCGAGAAGAGCATCGGGGAGAGCGATACACATGCGCAAAATTCGCGTGCCGGTCCTGTCTACGGTCATCGAGAGCCCGAAGGCATCTCCTTTGGTTCCAGTCCTCAGCGGATCGTTGGGAGGCGAATATTCTCCTAGGAAAAGCCAAAGTCGACCTTCATCTGACCAGTCCCTGCTTCAGCATCACCCGGCTTTCCGGAAATCAGAGGACGATTTGCGAGTCGAGCCACTTCGCCGAAGCATGACCGTTAAACCTGTTACCAAGGTTGAGCCCCTTAGGAGTCGCTCTAAGTCAGTAGCAGAGATTCCTGTGAGCGAGAAACTTGGATTGGTTGGACATCTCCCTCGACCGAAACTTCACAACAGAACAGCGTCTGGGAATGCCCCAGAGTGCGCCTTGCCGCCGCTACCATTAGACGCTGCACGCGCCAAGAGCGAGACGCGGAGGCGTAGCTTGTTAAGTCGGAGCCCATCGCGCCTGTCAATGTCGAGCTTTGAATCCGCTGGTAGTTGGATCCTGGCCACTCAGTCGAGCCCCATCATGCGAACAGCGAATTCACGGGTGCAAAAGGTGGCTAAACGCGACTGGCGCAACTCCATGATCATAGGACCGCGCCCTATCCGCGACACACTCACTCTCCACGGAAAGAATCAGCAATCTCAGAGCTCGATCAAGAGCAGCGCCGCCCGATTCAGCTCCGTAACATCATCAACACAACCTGAACAGCAACAGCAACAACAGACCGAGCTGAGGAGTTCACTTCTGACTAACTCATCCAGCAATCATTCCATTGGTAACGTCAAAACAGCAGAGTCTGTCACTATGAGCAAAGTGTCATCTCCTGCGGCTAGTCCTCTGACGGTCCGTAGTTCGAAGACCCCAAAACGCAGGTCCGGATCTTTTGTTACTCCCTATGGCTCCCCCGAGGACCGCCGCAAGCGTTCTTCGATTTTACAGCGCGCCTCTGGAAACCACGGGGCACCCGAACGACAGCTATCCCAGGCGTCGACTCAAGCATCTTCGAGAAGAAGCAGTAATGGCAACCCTTTCCAATGGGATCCTGCGCCTATGTCCGCAGGCAAACCATCCAACCTCAAAGGCAGTCCCAGCGCGCGCAAAGGCCACAGGCGGCAGAACTGCGTGAGAATCTCTCTCACACCGACCGTTCTAGGTCCCCGTAGTCGGTCGCCTAGCCCAGGATTTATGAAGGAGATCCAGGAAGAGTCTCCAAATGCGACTGCAAACATCAAGTTGGACATTGGCCTCGGCTTTTCGAGCAACCGATCACTTCCCAGGCCTCCTAGCAGCTCGACTTTTGCACCTGATCTGAAGCTTGGGACCACGTCTCTTCGTGCTTCACTCACCCCAAGCTCCCCAACTTTATCGATGGCGAATTACGACCATGGGCCTATAGGCTCACCTATCGCCTCCCGCGACGATGCGAATCTTCCCCGCAACTTTTCCGACCATCGACTGAGCACGGGTTCCGTCTTTTGCATCCCCAGCTTTCCCAGTCCCTGCCACGACCTTCCCGGTGCATACGACTTCGCATCCGCACCGCCGACTTTCGCGCTCTCACGACCATCCAACGAGTACGACGATTATACCAGCGCCGGAGCATCCTCCCCGTTCGAAATGATGCTCGATATCAATTCCTCCCCAGGCCGACCGCTCCTCGCGGAAGACGAATACGACCCCGAGCGTCCACACCTCATCTTCCAAACACCGACATCGAGCCCAGTAGCACCAAGGAACTTCTCATCACCCATCTCCACCATCCCCGAGGAGTCATCTGCACAATCGAACCGAACAGCGGATTACTATAGACGCCCCGACTCGCCTCCCTGTTCGCCTAAAACGATCCCAGGGCCAATATTCCGTAGAGAGGATGAGTTAACAGCGTTCAGTCTTCCCATCAGCGCGACTGCGATTCCAGAGGAGCTGTGTGATACCATCGACCCCGCTTTCCTCAGCAAAGAAGCTTTCCACAGCTTGACCACGCCTTTCGACAATAAGCGCGAGAGCATCAGCGCCGCTCCACAAGAGACTAATGGCGATGATGTCTCCAACTATAACAGCTCAGGCTACGCGAAGAACTTCTTTGATCCCCTGATCGAAGCAGCATTTCCTTTCAGCCCACCCATGCCCACGTACTCTTCTAGACACCAGCTTTCCAGTCCACCCATACCCACATACTCTAGACCCCAGATCCCCGCGCAAGAGAGCCCAAGCTCAATGTACTTGTTGTCATTACCGCCCAGCTCACCTCGTCCGCGTCATGCTGAACTCCCGTCCACGGCGACGACTATGACACCTAGTCTCAACTTCACCAATATGCCTACGCTCTCCCCCTTACCTTCTGGACCGCGCGTTTCGCCACCGCGTCCCCTGCGCTCTTCGATTCTGAAGCTCCGGCGTATGAACTCGGATGCCGAAAAGGGTGGACGGGGAGAAAGACGATATCTGAGGCTGGGGAGAGAGGATAGCATCGCTCTCCCTGGAGAAGAAAGCTGGCTAGACGGCCTAGACGAACCTTCCACGACCAACAACTCCGATGCCGAAGACGGAGGCGAACGCGGAGGCGAGGGAAAGGTGGATGAAGAGGATATGGATGAGACATGGGACGAAGACAAAGGGCGGAGACTTGTCGGCAATCTACTAAACGATTGGGAGGAAGACGCCACGATTCTTGATTTGCAGGACCCGACGATGACAAGGATAGATGTACCATCAACACCCCCGTCAGTTACGCGGGTCGAAGAACCTAAGGGACTGCTAGTAACATCGAGTCCGCGGCCCGGGGGCGGCGGCGAGACGACACCGAGGAGAGCAGAGAGAAGTTCTTCGATCTGGGAAGATGGGGAGAAGTTCTGGGCTTCTACGCCGCCGTTTCCGCCGAATTCTCCGAATAAACCCAAACAGCACTTTCTTCCTTTGTCGTCTTCTCCTCTTCCCCTTCTGTCTACTGCTTCAGCATCATCAACAACGATGATGGCGGCGGCGACGACGACGAAGAGTAGAAAGAGAGGCTTCGAGGTGGCCAAAGACGAACCGGTGCAGGAACGCAAGTCTAGCGAGGAGAACGCGGGGAGTGGGAGGGTGACGGATGCGGGAAGGAGGGAAAGTGGTGCGGGTAATGGGGGGAGTAGGAGTAGGTATAGGAAGAGGAATGCGCTGGGGGATGCGACGCCCAATGTGAGGATTCAGGTTCATCCGCCGAGTAGTGTTACTGTGGGCACACCGGGGAGTTTGTATGATGCTGATGGGTTTTTGAGGGGGTAAGTAGGCCGTTCTGTCCTGTTTTCTCGATTAGTCTAGCAGTAGTTTGGTTTCCGTCACCATGTTAGTAGCTAATATAGAATCATAATATTATTAATATTTTCACCTTCTTTGCTGCGGTCGACCGGTTAAAGGCAGTGGCGTGTCTCGAAAAGTATGTTTTGACATTGGTATATGGTACATGTTGTACAAGTCTAGCTTTTTCTTTTGCACACAGTACGGAATTATAGGAAGGGCATCATTCGGTCGAGAAGCTGAAACCGAGCGGTACGAGGATCTTTTCTTGCGTGACTCTGTTCGCGACTTCGCCGCCGCGCTCGAGCGCAAGAGCACCAATGATGGCGTATAGCGATGTTGTTAAGACGGATTCCTGGCCTGAGCCGTGTAGGTTGTCGGCCTGTAGCATGTTAATCCACCTTACTCATGCGAACACTTTCTAAGGGGTGGTAGCTGCGCACCCTTTTTGGCTTCCACCGCGCCACCTTATCCAGTCCATATCGCTCTGCTAGGTTGGCTAACCGTGTTTTGTCCAGTACGCGATCCTTTGCTTCTTGCGAGAGGGCGGAGAGGCTATTGATGGCGGGGTGCATGAATGGCACGCGGCCATATTTGTCGTGGCCGGCGCGACCTTCAGCATTATCGGGCCATTGTTGGGCTTGCGGCGAATTGAGAAGCGCTTGTGATGTCTGCAGCGATACTATCCGTTTTCCTAATTCCAACCATCAGCATTTCCATTTCATCCCTGCATCCATGACCCTCCTTCTACATACCCAAGAACGCCAACCGGTCATTGAATCCTCTCCTCCCGTGATCAAAGCTCTTATGCGTCACCGCCAACCACTTTACCTCGTCTGTGAGCATCTGGTCCCCACCCGACCCCAGCATCTTTATATACGCATCGTCTAACTTCCGCGGGTCATCGTTGACTTTGAAAACGGGACCCCTGGGCAGCGGGCGCGTGCGGAAAGGCGCCATCATGCGCGGCGGTGTTTGTTGCCATCGCGGGCGGTCGGCGGCTTCTGTTTCGTATTCGGGGGCTTTTGAGGGTGTGCTGGTTGAGAATGCGCATGCGGAGGTCCGCACAAGGGAGTGTCGCGAGTGTTGAACGGGGCGTAGAGATGACGACGCCGTCGAGATGAAGGTGCGGAGGGGTCTTGCGGAGGCCATTGAGGCACGCGATGGGGTGTGCGGGTGGGGTTTATTTGCTGGTTGTTGAAGGGATGGTGAAGTGAAGGCTGGCTGCTTGGTGAAGGTGGATCAAAAGTTTAGATGGTAGACAAACGGCGCTAAACTGCATATGTACTAGCATTCATTCACGCGTCTCGACCTCTTTTACCGTGTGTTGACCATTCCTCCGTTTTAGCAAAGCTATCATGGCTGACAATACTAGTCAAGATTCTCTCTATGGTATGCTGGCAGACCAGCTCCCCAAAGATGTCGCCTTCACCTTCCATCACTACTCAACACCTCCGACGAGATCCCCGGCCCTCTTCTCCGCGCCGCCGCACTCGAAGTCTGAACGAACGTTCCGTGAATCTCACTTTCTGGCCGCATCGATAAGACCGAAAGATGCTGCAAGCTCTGCCGTGCCCGAAGAGCTGTTAGTCCTGGCTATAGAAGTCCTCGTCTACAGCACCAAGAGCCTCACGACCATCTTCGTCTCAAAAGCGGACTCGACGGGCTATATATCGCTATTAGACCTCCCCAGATCGCAGGCTGGATCCCCTTTGAAAACAATATGTGGGACATTTGTGTCATGGCTGGCAAGAGCGAGGCAGAGAGAGGGCAAGAAAGTGGTTGTCTCACTGTTTGCCAGGGCTCAGGATCAATACCTGTTTCCGGCGAGCATTGAGAACAAGGATAAACACGTCTTGGATGATAGAGGATTGGTGAGGTGGTGGTGCAGGGTCCTGGATCCAATTGTGCGGGAGTATAAGGTGCAAAAAGAGTCTAAGACACTCAAGGAACGACTAGCGGACAGCGCTGAGGGAGCATTGGTAGACGCAGAGCCATCGAAGCCTGAATGCACGGCCAAAGGATATCTTCTCATACCTGGCTTCGAGCACTACGATGCCCTCCGCTACATTCCTCCCTCACCTACACCTTCCGCACCACGCCGCTGGGCTACCACACACCCTCTCCTCGAGATAAGCCCCTATCCTGGTGCGCCACCTCGGTGTCTCATCCCACATTTCCCAGATGACCCCAAAGCTCGCTTCTTGGATGAGCTGGACGATGAGTTGCCAGACCGCGGAACAGACGCCATGACACAAGAAGGCGGAACACCTTCGCGAAGCAATGGGCAATGGAAGAGTGTAAAGACATTAGATCAGTTCTGGGAATTCATGGCGTTTCGACAGGAGTGCTCTTCAGGAAGAATAGTAGGCTTCATTTGGATAGTCATCACTCCACCAGCCTCGTCACTTCCGGAGGAAGACGAACAAGAACCATCTCAGGCTCTCTCGTCGTTCTCACAAAACGAATCACAAGATACCTTGACATCAGATCCAAGTTCGCCGAAACGAAAATCGAAACCTAAGAACTTTCGACGTCGGAAAGCCAACTTGGACTATGGCCCCATCCCACTCATTCTCCCAAAGACAACATCCTCGAACCTGTCCGACATGGTAAACAACCCTAGGAACGCGGCCTCAAGGAACATACCAGAGTCCACACCATACTATGTCTGGCCAGCAAAATCGCGCGGTGCTGTCGTCTTGTCCTCCAAGGACTACGACCGAGCGCATGAAGTGCTTCTCCAGCAGAACTTTGCGACTCGTCCCGCGGCAGCCCGGAGTACGAAGCGCTGGAAAGAAGAAGTATCTGTACTTGGGGGAGTGGATAGTTGGAGCCATACCGTGATCGGCAAGAAAGAGGTCGCAAATGCTACAATGGGTGTGAGGAAGAAGAGGAAGCCTGACGAACAGGCTCAACCTGAAATCTCACAGCCAAGTTCGGCTGGCAGTGCTGCTGTATTGGGGGAGGGCGTGGTGCGGAAGAAGGCAAAGGTTGAGATCTCTCCGACCGACGCCAGCGCTACAAATGGCATAAACACGCTGTCGGCTGGCTTGGTGCGTAGGAAGCCCAAGGTTTGATATTTGCGTTAGTACTTGCCTCCCCCCCGGCCCTTGCATCCAGTCCTACCAAGTCGACGGGAATTTGTGGCTTTGGGATACACTCTGGAATGAGGGTATGAACGGTTTATCGGGTTTTGGAGCATCAGTCGGCGTTTGCATTGCTCTCATTATTTTGGCTAGGCCATACTTGTGCCGGTGACTTCGGAAGTGGAAACTTGTGGATCCGAATTTCAGCGGATAATGAACTTCACGCTTCCATGCATATTACCCATCAATTGCAGCGACCGTGTCACAGACTCTCTCTCAAACGTCTGCAAGCTCATAAACCTTCCGCAGCAAACATCTCTCCAACCCATACCTCTTCCAATAGCTCAGTGTAAGGCGCACACGGCGGGGCCTCCTCTCGCGGGGCTGTAAAATACGGTAATAGCACCAGTGTTAAAGACCTTGTTAGTATTCTAGCAGAGCTATACAAAGTATTTATGTCGAAAAACTACGTTCTAATTTCCATCTTAGTGCCGACTTTCTCAGCTCCACCCTGGAGCCAGAGAGCCCGTTCGCACGTGACCCTGAAACTCCGCACGTGCAACCTCCGGTGCATCGAGACCAAAGGCTTCCGTTTCCCACCAAAGCTTTGTGCAAAGACACCAACATCCGCATGCGCCTCGACGGGCTCTTCGAGCCCGGGAGCCACGATGCCTCCATGTGGAACACGTATTTTGCGGCGGGATGCTTGGGCTGGTTCATCATAGTGTGGTGTGTGGTCGGCATTGGCGTCACTCAATTGTATGTTCAACACTGCGATCTTCTTTCCTGCTGTCCACCCAGCCATTAACAAACACACACAGATTCCGCTACTACTCCAAACCACCGCGGCCGGCGATATGCCTTACAAAGCTCAAAGAAGAAGACATCCCCCATGTAACGATTATCCGACCGGTCAAAGGCCTCGAGCCGCGACTGTACGAGTGTCTTGCTGCGAGTTTCCGACAGACGTATCCGAATAACAAGCTTACGAACGTACTCTGTGTATCTTCACGGTCCGACCCTGCATTTCCGATCCTTGAACGGTTGCTCCGCGACTTTCCCGACGTCGAGGCGCGCATAACGGTCGAAGAGGAGGATCCGATGCTGCTTGAGAATAAGGATGCGCTGGGCCCGAACCCAAAGATTAGGAACATGAGTCGCGCATATAGAGAGGCGAAGGAGGACTCTATCATTTGGATACTGGACTGCAATGTCTGGCTTGGGAAGGGTGTTTGTGGTCGACTAGTGGATCTACTCTGCGGATATGGCGGAAAGCCAGAGTACAAGTTCGTGCATCAGACTCCTCTGACCATCGACCTGGACTCGGAAAGTCTGTCTACGGAGGAGAGGAAACAGCTTCTCGGCGGTGGAGAGAGAGAACACACGCAGTACTCTGCCACGAACGTCGCAGCAAGCACAGTTCCAGACCCTCACAACCATTCTCAGGGCCTCGTACGTCGGATCCTCCAGCGCGGTGGCGGACGCCTCGACGAAGCCTTCATGTCCAGTGCACACGCAAAATTCTACAACGCCATCAACACCGTCGCGGTAGCGCCTTGCGTCATGGGTAAGAGCACAATGTTCCGACGCGCACAGCTCAACTACGTTACCTCTTCCAACCCTAACCGCGCCCCTGGCATCGACTTCTTCTCCGACAACATCTGCGAGGATCATCTCATCGGCGACGCACTATGGAAGAAACCCCAAGCCTTCGAGAAACAAGGGTATAAGCCTACACCAGGTGAGAAGAAAGAGAAATGGGGTAAACACGCCATGCTCTTTGGCGATATGTGCTTCCAGCCCATCTCGCATACATCCGTC
Organism: Byssothecium circinans; assembly: GCA_010015675.1. Lineage (NCBI taxonomy): Eukaryota > Fungi > Ascomycota > Dothideomycetes > Pleosporales > Massarinaceae > Byssothecium > Byssothecium circinans. The sequence goes on along the minus strand of ML977000.1, from coordinate 566,236 downwards.
GCTGCATGTATCGATCGTAGGCTACGTTGGTTGCGCGTCCGAAAGTTTACGGTCACAGCTGCTACATTTGTGGAGCCCGGAACAGAAGCCATAGTATGCAGTCTCTACGGCGCATACGCGATGACGTCTCCTTCGCTTCCTTTCTTCGCTGCCCACGGCATCCCGCCTACATGGACCGCATTCCTCCTCATCTGGCTCACTAGCATGGCGCTTTGGGCTCTTGTCGACTATGTGGTCTACCTTCTCCTTCACAGCGCGAAGACCGTCGAATTGGATGAACACACGCCTGATTTCATCCTCCCGCAACGGTCGGCTGGTGCGTATCATCAAGCACCTAGTCTGCAGCCGTTGCTGGGGAACAAGACGCCGAAGGAGCCTGGATTACTGGATGGAGCTAGGAGAGGGTTTAGGGAGTGGTTGTTCGCTTGGATGGGGAGGGAGATTAGCGCTCTGCCTATTTGGGTCGTGGCTTTTTATGGCGGCGTCACGGTGGAGTGGAGAGGGCGGAGGTTTTGGGTTGGGTTGGATATGCGCGTTCATGAGATTGTGGATGCGGGGAAAAAGTCGTGAGGGGGAGAGATGGTGTGGGGAGTAGTTTTGCATAGCATAGCGATGGTTTGTGGGAGGGGTAGATGGGTTGTGATGGTCGTGGTTTTGGCATTTCCATGGAGTTTTCTCTTTGCATAGATGACGGACATTGGAGTCCGTATTAGAACTTTGTAATTGCATGATTTTTCAGATGGACTTATCGTGGCCCCTCCCCGTCGTGCAGTCTCGCAAGGGGTCGTAAGACTTACGTGATGTGTTTAAGATAGCGCCTTCCCTGGTACGAAGGTGACCATAACTGTCACCCAAAACGCCGCCCACTCATCTTGTTTCTTCGTTCTATTATTGCTAACTTTCTCCCGGGTTTTGGCGGCTCTTTGAAGCAGGCGATGAGGCATTCGAGCTCCTCTCGAACGTACTTGTAATAGGCTAATTCTAGTTGAAGAGGGTTATTACAACTCACGAGCTTGAATTGTCCACGGAGACGCCACTCGGTACCATTACGGTGGCTTATGATCACGAGTCATACGCACACATGGTTCCAAGAGAGAAGGTCTTCGGCAATCTTTCCAAAGTCGATTGTGGACCGGAAGTCGACATCGAGGTCTCGCTACACATGAAGCGAAGGACTGTGCAGAGTAGGGCCCAGATGTCACTACTCACGCGCACGGCTGGAACTGGCGTCACGTTTTTCCCACCGGCGCTCTAATTCGAATAACTAAATTAATACATATAGCCTTATTGGCTCGCTGGGGATGCAATTGCCACGTGACGCCAGTTTCCACCCGTGCCGTATCCACTACGCTCCGCGAGTACGTTAGGGCTTCGCTTACAACAGTTAACTTGTCACCATGCACTGTGCCATCTCACAGTCAGTGCATCAAAGATGGGGAGAAATGGCCTATGAGCGATAAGTAATCATTCCTTCGATGGCGAGGTGTAGAGTGAGCTGCATGGTTGATGGCATTTGCGAACGCACGGATTCAATGTGCTTGGATGTTTTGGTGTGCGCCATCCATCAGACATGCGGTCTCACTCTCGTAGAAGAGGATTTAATCGAATGACCGTTCGACAAACATCACTTCTCACAGACACCAACGCGTTGCACCTGGGTATAGAAGGAAGGCCTATAGCTGGCCTGAAAGTTGAACTCGCTAAGCCCTGAGCATAAGCTGTCGGAGTCTACAATCCGAAAGGATGATTGTTCGCTTCTCCTGGGATTGGAAGCTAGTTTGAGGCGTCGCGGTCAACCATCAGGACTGTTGTGCCGCCATAAGCGAGATAACGTGAGTGAGTGAGAGATGCAGTCAGCACATGAATGAGACGGGAGCATACAGCACTCGCACGTATCCCTCAACAGCAGTTCCATCACTGGAAAGTCATCGGGGGCGAGAACGCTGACGTTCAAATGTTGATATCAGACCTTTTGAGATTGGTTCTTCAAGACACAGGAATAATGGAACTCGAGATCCAGACCTTGTCGCACATCCCTTTTCTCCGAAGTTCCCACCCGAACTTGGAGTCTCTGCCAAGTCAATATGATGCCATCTGGATAATAATAATGGCCAGTTCACGGCTTTTGCAACCGGGGGGCGGCCGCAGCCTCCATAATGGGGTTCGTCATTCGCCGTTTTGGAATAAGGTTTACTCCCCCGCATTACCCTTGGGGCGTGTTTTGGTCGGCCGGGACGTTCACCGCACATCTTATGTTTCAGGTCCTGGTGCATGTGCCGCTCGTGCACCTCACACTACATAAATAGACCCAGCTCACGTCTATTCGTTAGGAGCTGCGACTGCATAACGATAGGAAAATGGCTTATTGCGCTCACCTTTGCTAAAACAAGGAAATGAGAAGGAATCTGCCTACAGCACACGAGCTGTGGGCATAACGAAAACGCGTTCTTGTAAGGCCAACATGTTCCGTGTCAGGTACCTCGATGAGTCTTGCATTTCTTGGGGTCGGCTTTGTGAGACGCTTCTGCAGCTCTCCGCGCACCTTCTTCAGGTTCGCAGTTTCCTAATAGCGCTGAACCAAGGTGGCGTTTTCTAGGCGTTGTAAAGGATTCCATACCACATTTGGAAACGAAGTACCACCAACTCGGTGATACTCGCGGCATTTTTAAAGTTAAAAGTCCGTCGAAGATTCGACAAGGAATTCTTGTCAAGGTTGTTCCATGGTAACTGACATCGCCAATCTTTCCTGTACCAGACTTGACATCTCGCATCCTGTGAGCGCAGTCTGGCTCTTTTCAAGTCCTAAAGCTTTGATTCTTTGTAACCTGCACGGATCTGCAGCCCTCCGCCTGCCACGAGGGAAAATGGAATGGTCAACCAATGAGCTAATTTGTACTAATTTTGTAGTTCGTGAAACGCCCATGCCTTTTCACCCAGACAGGCCGTAGGCGTACCACGACTCGGGCCCCTGCAACATATTCCCTGTCTCCCCTCACGATCCTGCAGCCCTGAGCCCATGGTGAGCATTACGCCCAGTGGCGGGAACGAGAGTGCGGCCCATATAGTCGGAAATGCCTCATTAAGGTTTACAATCCGTGCCGACCTGCTTCTACCTGCTATTCGTATATCACAGTTTGCTTCTCCTCTCTTGGACTTTTTAGTCGACTGCATCCGTCCGCAGATTTTCAACTCTGTGCTGGACCTTACGCCTGGTCCGCGTTTTGGTCGGCAGAGCACAACAGTATGGTCATCGCTGCCAAGGATACGGGTATTGGATCGAACGTCGAGGTCCCGTATACAAATGGCTTGGTTATTTGCGCGTTTCTGGCGATAGCCTGGTATAATGTTGCGGAGCTCACTGTGCTCATTCAGTCGTTCTTCAAAAGATATGATGGGTATGCTAACCTTCCTCTGTCATCTACGAATGGGATTTTTCTAACGGGTAAATAGGTTCTATTACTACTCACTCCTCGTTGCAACATGGGGAATCTTCTTCCATGGGTTGGGCATGTTCCTCAAATTCTACCACATAAATGACAAGATGAAGCGCAGTGATGTTGCGAACACAGTCATTGTCTGGATAGGGTGGTGCATGATGGTTACCGGACAATCCATCGTCTTGTACTCAAGACTGCATCTCGTTGCTCAGTCTAGATGGACCCGCTGGATACTCTGGATGATCTTGTTCAACGGCGTCGCACTGCATTCTTCGACCGGAGTGTTCACCTTCCTGACGAACTGCACTTCCAACCCCGAGCGATGGATCCCCTCATATTCAATAATGGAGAAGATTCAGGTCAGTCTGTTCTTCCTCCAGGAAGTCCTTCTCAGCAGCATCTATATCTGGAAGACCAGTTTGTTGCTGAAGCAGGAAGGACCTCTGTTCAACGCCAGGCAGAACGTTCGAGGGTCGAGGGGACGCAAGGTCTTGGTCCACACTATCGTCATTAGTGCCTTCATCATTGCTCTGGACTTGATTCTTATGGGCCTTGAGTTCGCTGGTCGTATGTCTCTTCCTGACCCACTTCTCCACATGTCCGGCAACGCTAACAAGCCCGCTAGTCTACGACATCCAAACCTCCTTCAAAGGCGCCGTCTACTCCGTCAAACTAAAAATGGAATTCTCAATCCTCAACCAACTCATGAACCTCGTCAGAGGCAACCTGCGCGAGACTACCGCATCATATGTCCACACGGGCACCAAAACACATACCCACTATAGCCGTCACATCCACGGCACCGAACACAGCCATACCGCCGGCGCATACTCGAAGATGGACGAGGAGGCTATGAATATTCGGTTGAAGAATCTGGGGGCTACGGATGTGCTCAAGACGACTACTACGGAGGTTCGCGTGGATAGGATTGAGACTCTTCATGAGGAGAGTGTGGATGAGGAAAGTAAGGCGGCGGAGAGGAGTCCCAGTACGACGTCGAGCGACGTGTATATTATTGAGCCGCGTGGGAACCATGCGTTATGAATGGGTTAATGAAGAAATGAGAATATTTTTTAATCAAATGGATTTCTTACTCGCCTAGTCTTCTCTCATCCATCTTCTTCGTGTTGTATGAGTGTACGTACCAACCATCTCCGCCATGGCAACCCTCCTTTTCCTCGCGCGAAGGACACATTAACACCGTCCTCTACCTCGACTTCACGCCTCGAATTGGTTTTATCTGTTCGACTTAATAGGTCGTACGATTCTCACAGAAAAACGGCAAATAAATGCACATCGCCACAACGAAGAGGTCTTAAGACCGACTGGATTTCATGTGCTTTTGCTAAGGGGGGTTGAGATTGGCATATTCTTGGTCTTGTTGTCAATGTGTATGACTGGTATACCACGCATCTAGAACATTACTCGGAGATTTTACTACTTCTACTGAATCATTGAGTGACTCTTGAAGTGAAAGATTGGCCTGCTACCTATTGTGCCTAGTGCTTGAGCCTATAAATACTTAGGAATAGTATTGGAAACCCCTCTACAAATCCTACAACGGGCAGACAGCGCCTAGTACTTCACTTAAAGGGCAAGCTATTACCATATCGAGAGTGAGACTAGGGGGCTACGCTTCACGCTGCATCCTACTTTTTCCACTCCCCAAGAGCGGGTATACAAATAACAAGGTATCACAGATAGAAGGAGAAAGCGAGGTTTGTATGAAAATGTTCAACAATTCGGGCTCTACCAAGTATCTCCCATCAAGATGTGTACCTCGAGAAGATGCGTTGTTGGAAGGAATAAAACCGATTGAGATAACATTGCATTCGACCGGAACACACCCATCCCCTTTCTGGTCGCAACGTCATCTTACGAATCGACTACGCTCTCAGCGTGGCGTCGTAATCGTATACTTGACATCATCCAGCGCAAGCCCCCCAAACATATCACCCCCGTTATCTGCTCGAGCGATACTGAATCCCAGACTCTTCAGTCCCTTCCATTGCCCCGAAAATCTCGTCCTGTTCATGACATACGCTTCGATAGGCGCAGGATCAAGTTTGGGGAATTTGATGACGCGCTTGATTAAGCTGTCATCCGCCTTCCAACCCCAGACACTGATAGCACACTCAGGCTGCGGCACGCCGGACACGCAGGCGAACGAGAAGGAGTCCAGCTCAAAGGTCTGGTTCGGCGGCCTAGTATTATCAGCGCTGTCAGTGTTGATGGAGCGTTTGAACGTACTGATCTGGGATCGAGATGTTTCCGCTGCCTCCGAACGCCATGGCCGTCTGATTGCCGGACGTTGGTGGGATGAAGCCGTCGTACTGGTCAACTTGGAACGTGAAGTAGCTTAGGCCGTAGTAATGGGGTGGAATTGGGTTGAAGCTTCCTTCCGTGAATGGTAAGTCATCGTATCTCGCAATCTTCGTCTCTTTGATTGCATCAGCAGCTGCTGGTGCTGCGATGGCAAGTGAGAGAAAAGGGAGGAGGGTGATGAAGTTGGCCAGCATGGTGTGTCGAGGTCTTGATTGATATCTTGCTCATGATCGCAGCCGGGTTCCTGCTCTTATAGTTCTCTCGATCGTCACAAAACCGCTTAGAGTAGCACTAGATAATCGTTTTTAGTCACCACCGCATTGCATGTAAGATTCGATAAAGAAAATTTTGACAGTCTTGAGAATCATTGGCTTGCGCTCTCGTGTAACAAATGAGAGTGCGCATCGAGATGCCTTATATGCGATGAAAACGACGGTTGCGTTCGTACTTTGCCGGTTATTCATAGGACCGTTACCTTCGCAATATTGTGGCGTTGCTTGGCGGAGGACAGCTGAACGCAGCTACACTCCGGTGTTGCGGATAGTGGAATGGGCCGTCATAGATGTATGATCACGGCGACGAAAGCTCGATTGATACTGAAATGGGAAAAGGTGGTGAAAGTGTGTTGGCTTGTGAGGTGGGGACGCTACTCCTGAAATGGCTAGTCCCCGAAAGCACGCACGTGAACGCGCGTTGACTTCGGGAATAACCGCGACATCTTCCACAACACAACACGACACGACACCACCTTACAACAAGAATCCAAAGCTTTTCCACCCCTTCAAACCTGGGATCACCGTCAAAAGTGCCGAAGCTGTTCCCAGTGCAGCGCACCTCATGGACTTCCACTTCTGGACTCATCTCATGGGGCTTCCTCTGGAGCTGCGCGAGTGGATTTACGAATACATCATCCTCAATCAATTCGTCGACCACTCGTTTTTTGACGAACGTCTAGTACGACACACAAACTGCCGAGTCTATGCGGAAGACCGCCATTCGACAACAATAGACGCTCTACCGTTACCGATTCTCCCTGACATCTGCTGCGTCGATCGCCAAATCTTCCAGGAGTCACTGCCCGTTTTCATTCGCCAGTGCTCCTTCATCCTCGATGGCCGAGGACCAACGCATGCCTTCTTCCAACTTCTCGATTTAGTTCCTGGAGATCGAGCTTTTTCGAGCATCCGCGACTTGCGTATCGCGATGACCTCACAAGACACTTTGATGCCAGGCATCCCCGGCGTTCTTCACCTTCTGATGCTCAGCGCTCCTTCTTTGCAACGCCTTGAGCTTGACTTCCCTGCCGCAATCCTTCCCGCAAAGTCTCAATCTGGATGGCAAATCTTAAGCGAAGACGCAATACTTAAGTACTTCAATTTCGCCTTTTTGGAAAGGTGTACGAACTTGAAAGAGCTTTGGGTGCATATGGGAGCGAACATCGAGGTGATTGGAAAGAGATATCCTGAGCAATTCAAGAACGCGCAGGAGCTTTTGGTGGACCTGGTTTATGCGGGGTTAGCTTTGAGTGGGTCGACGGCTCGCTTTCGTGTCGTATTTGGCGTGCATCAGACCAAAACCAAACCGGAATTCATCGATGAGGATGATTGCTCTTGTGCATGGTGGGACTTTGGACCAAATGTCGTTGTTCGCTGAAGTCCGCAAGGAAATGAGCGATGCGTTATCACCCAAAGAGCTTGTCAAAAGTCTGGCTTAGCTTGACCGTCTGTGTGCTGGAGCAAGCCCACATCTCTTCGTTGCATCACTATGGTATAGTCGGCTTGTCATGGCTGCCAATTGAGCTTGGCAGATGCCGTTGGGGTTCCGTTCATACTGTTTGTATGTCTATACTAGTACTGGCTGACAGCTCACCATGTTTGTGATACAAACCCTCCTGCTCCTCATCGGCGCTGCGAACAGCATCATCCACGTATCGGTACAAACCCTACGTAATCAGAAGCTTCAATATAAAAATGTAAATATTCGTCGGTTTCCCATCTCTCTCAAAATGACCGAGACGTACAAGATGCCGGACATTCACCAGGATCCGGAAAGTTACACCCTTCTCGTCATTCCGATCGTTGGACTTTTTATGTGCCTTATCGCTCTGTATTCCCTTGGTCAAGAAGCGGGAAATCGAAAACCCCCGAGGGCGAAAATTAGCACCTACTCCACACCAGGTCTTACACCCAATAGTCCCAAGGATGCCCCTCGCCTCACTGTACAGCATAGCGACTTTAACGAAAGAATAACGGAACTTTCGAGTGAAGTAGAGCAAGCAAAAAGCAAGATGGAAAACGACCTCAGCGACTTGGAAGACGGGCTCATTGAAGCAGTGAAAAGATCCCGAAGCGAGTCACGCGGGGAATACAAAGCCGCTGACGAGAAGATCGAAGAGGTTGGGAGAGTTTTGGGCAGACTGATAGATTTTGTGAACGACCTCCAGAGCGCTGTGGGTGGGCTTCAAGACGACGTGGAGACTGTCTATAATAGTTGTTTCCTCAAGGAGGGGCTTCTTGATGCAGAGCACACCGACAAGGATGAGAAGGAAGGAGAGGGCGGAGAGGAAGAAGGAGAGGATGGAGAAGGAGGAGGGGGTGGAGAGGAGGAAGATGATGCTGGAGACGTGGCGCAGGATGTATATTCAGGAAATGGCGAGCGACGTTACGTATACCTGGACGACCCAGAGGTGCCCAGGTTTGGTACCAATCTGGCGACAACCACATATACGAGCAGCGATGAGGCCAGTCCAGTTCCGATTCGGAGAGTACCTCGCCATAGGACGCGACAGCACGATCGTAGGTCACGACGGCCTCAGACTCCAGGCCCCTCAACCTTCCACAATAGTGAGACGGACGATGAGAACGAGCAATACGGAGATTCGCAGGCATGCATGGCAGCCAAAGAGCTAGAGGCGCAACTTGCGGGCATGAGAAGTTTCTATGGCATGCTTGAGAGTGCAACAGGGGCGAGTCGTTATGCGCCAATAGGATTGCGATATGATCGACCGTAGAGAGAGGGCTTGGATGATGACGGAGGCTTGGATGATGATGACGGAGGCTTGGATGATGATGACGAAGATGTAGCAAGCATGCATCGAAGTGAGCAGCGCAAATGGAGGAAGAAGAAGGGGAGACGTTGATGCATGCGAGATGATAGCAGCAGTTTTTATGGTCGTCTTTCTGTACTTCAGGTTAAATCTATCAGTGCGCTAAAAGCATGATTGTGCGATAGTCTTCTCAAATTAGAGTAACTCAGGACTAAACATTTTGACTTGTGATCCTTCAGATTGTTACCGCCTCAGCCACTGCCTCATTGCTGAAAAATCCCGCCCCATCTTTCGTTGTTGCATTCAGTCGTTCCAAAATATATTCTCCCGCACCAATGGGTCGATACTTGGGCTTCTCTCCTTCTTTCAGACAGGTCGGTAAAGTCTCTACAACTTCTTCGTAGTTGATCGAGAAAAAGAATGGCACGCTGTACCTCGCCTCCGTGCCCCTATTCACCACCCGATGAACGGTAGACTTGTACACTCCATTGGTCCAGCGCATGAGGAAGTCCGCCACATTGACGATGAAAGTATTGGGGATATGAGATGCAACGTGCCACTGACCAGATGGTTTGAGGATTTCGAGCCCGGGTGTGCTAGAGGAGAGTAGTAAGGTGAAGCACTCATAGTCGGAGTGTGCACCGAGGCCGATTTGATCTAGAGAGGTTGTTTGAGCGGTGGGTTTTGGCGCCGACTTCGGCGCTGGATAGTAGAGTAAACGAGCAATGCCCCCGGGATGAGTGGTCATGGGATCGAAATAGGTCTCTGGAAGATCCAAGGAGAGAGCGAAAAGCCGGAAGAGGTGGCGAGACAGATCGAGTACTCTGCTGTAATACTCTTTGACGCCTTCGTAAAAGCCAGGCAATTCCTCCTCCTTCGGCCACACGTTCGCGTCACCCTGGGACCCATCCAGATTTCTATACTTTCCATCTCCACCACTCCTGTCCAAACCCTTTTCATAGCCGAAATTGAAGCCCTCCTTCGTCTCGACGTCGCCTGCTAGCGAAGTATACTCGCTGGGTTCCCATCCATAGCCGTATTTGCTCTTTTTAATGTGCAGATCTTCTTTCTGCTCCTTGCTCAAATTCGTGAAGAATCTTTTTGCTTGGTCAAGGATTTCTGATAATGTCCCTACGGGGACTCCGTGATTGCTGATGTAGAAAAATCCGGAGCTAGTGCATGCCGTTCGAATCTTGTCTGCGGCAGCTTGTCGATCCGCTAGAGAAGAAGAGAAAGAAGGGGAGATGTCAATGACGGGAATGGTGAACTCGGCATCTAATGTGTCTTTTACCGCGAGTCGAGAGTCGAGATACGCGGTCGATCTAGCCTCTTGTTTGGTAACTGAATCGGTTGCTTGCGGGGTGTAGATGATTGTGGAAGCCATGCTGTGCTAACAGTGATGCATATCGGAAAGGCCTTTTTGACGTATATAAACTTTTAGTCGATGTCTCGGCATAAAGGTGGTTAGAGGGAGATAAGGATTGTGCGCAGTAGTAGCGGTGGTCTCCGGCTCCATTTTCCAAATTCGGAAAGCCGGACTGAAGAGTGGGGTAGTAAACTAAGTTGTCGAAGAGTCTGTTTGTTCTACCGTCACGCCAACTTCGTCTCGTGTGATAGCTATTGCCATTATGGATGATTTAGGACAGTCTGCATCAGGCCTTGGGTGAACATCCGCTCCTGATGCTACTTCGAGCAAACCCAAGCACTTTGACAGTCACCGCACCTCCCAGCTTCCAGGACCAGCGCACCGTAATTTTCACACCACTTCATCGCCACATGGTTGTCCCACCTATCTTTTTCCCTCTTCGCCAACTCCTTCAGCTATCTATCAAACTTGGGTTGCGGGCCGATCATGAGTGCGTCTTGGACTTTGATGTATCGAGACCATTTGTAATATTGAAGATGCGCGCTTCAAGGTCTTCGGAAGTATGTAGGGTAATAATTGATGCCCTTTCAACTCAAGGCCCCTTCCAGCTTCTACGAGCTGCATAGATGATGTATCAAAGACGTACCGAACCCATCTTTCTCAAGACGCTGAAAGGCGACGACCGCATGGTCTATCACAAGCTCAGTACCCTGAACATTTTCATATCTTCGCGTACACCGAAGTGAGGTTGATGGACTTCATCCCATCAATTTTCGCCTCAACGATCAAACGTTGGTCGATTGAAATGACATGCCACCTGCTAATCTTCCTTTTTCCGGCATGCTAGACTTTAATTGTAGTCTCGTTAGGAAGGAAACTGAAGAAGACTAGTAGTAAGGATCCTGCAGTGTAGCAATGCATCATGTTTGCTCGGCTGGTGGAAGATAGTCCAGCTGTTTTCTCATGAAAGAGCGCAATCGATCTGATGTCTGCTGTGGCATGTCTTGATTGACGAGCGAGATACCGATAAGGTTCAGTATGAGCTGTTCCCTGTTTCGCAAACTGTGCCATGATGAAGTCTGCCTCTGTGCTGTTGTCTTTCTGGCCTGTGATGAGCGCAACTTTGTTTGTCGACCTTTGCGAATGACCGGGCGTGTCGCATGCTAGGACAAAAGAGGACTAACGCAGCGGTCCAAGCGCACTCCACACTTCATACCACCTCGGCTGTGACCCGTTGACGATGACGCCAGTGAGTAACGATCAAATTTGTCCATCATGGGTTTTCTAACTCTTCGTGTGATTCTTCTACCTTTTGCCCGAGATGCCATCTGAATCGCCCTTCCGCATAGACATTCCACAGACTGATCTCTTAACCTACCTCTTCCCGCCATCCAAACCCGTATCCGACAAGCCGATATGGATTGACGCTGATGACATTCAGAACTCCCTGTCACCACGTCAACTCCTGCAATGGGCGAAAAGACTAGGCTCCGGCCTACAAAGTTTGGGCTTGAAAAGGCAGGATGTCGTGATGGTGTACTCTAATAATCACATCTTCGTACCTGTCGCGTATCTTGGGATCTCTGGGTGCGGTTGCATATATAGTGGCTGCAACCCTGTGTATGGTATTGATGGTACGCACAATTTCTGTTGAAGCAAAATTGAAAGCTGACGCTCAGCAGAGACGGCATATCAAATTGAAAATACCGAGTGCAAAGCGATACTGGTTGAGCCGACTCTTTTACCCGCCTTGCTCAAAGCCGCCTCGAAAGTGGGGTTCCCTAAAGGTCGCATATATCTCTTCTCCGACAAAAAGACCATTACAGTTGACGGTATTCGTGATTGGAGGTCACTCCTCCCACGAGCATCAAAAGCTGAATGTTGGACTTGGGATGTCATGAACGCAGAGCAAGCTCGTACCACAGTCGCCGCCCTAAACTTCTCTTCAGGCACCACTGGTTTGCCCAAAGGGGTCATGATAAGTCACCAAAATGTCATCGCGAACGTCGAGCAGAGCATCTTCATGCGCGATCTGGAGCAACCATACGAGCCGTCATCAAGACCAGAGGAGCGATGGCTTGGTTTCCTTCCACTGTACCATGCGTATGGGCAACTATGGTCAATCGTTGCTGCGGCGCGTACATTGAGTCCTTGCTACTATATGCGATCCTTCAACTACGTCAAATTTCTAGAAAATATACAAAAGCACCGCATCACGCACATCCAAACAGCGCCACCAGTGCTTGTCATGCTCGCGAAACGGCCGGAGACCCAGAACTATGACCTTACCTCGTTACAAAACATTCTCTGTGGGGCAGCACCCCTTTCCAAAGAGCTACAGAACGAAGTCTCGACGAAACTCAATCTCAAAGTGGTGCAAACGTGGGGTATGACGGAAGTCACGTGCTCATGTCTTCATGTTCCAGGTGGTAGAGACGATCGGTCGGGATCTGTCGGGTATATTGACCCGAACGCCAGCATGAAGTTGATTGATGACGAAGGAAACGAAGTAAGCGCCGGAGAGCGCGGCGAACTACATGTGAAGGGTCCGAATGTCTGCATGGGCTATTGGCGAAACGAGAAAGCAACAAAGGAGACATTTGACGAGGAAGGCTTCTTGAAAACAGGCGATGTGGCGATTAAAGATAATAACGGATTGTATTGGATCGTTGACCGAAAGAAAGAGCTCATCAAAGTGAAAGGCTTCCAAGTCGCACCTGCGGAGCTCGAAGCGCTGCTTCTGGAACATGAAGATATCGCTGATGCAGCTGTGTGCGCACTACAACTGTAAGTCTCCCCGTATGCGGTGATTACTGCGGATAATTGAAACGTTTAGTGAATATGAAGAGCTTCCTCGTGCCTACGTCGCATTGAAGTCAGAGCGCAAGAATACTTCATCGGAGTGGGACATTGAGAGATGGGTTGCTGAACGTGTAGCAAGGCACAAACAGCTTTCAGGCGGTGTTGTGTTTATCAAAGAGGTGCCAAAGTCGCCAAGTGGTAAGATTCAGCGTAAGATTCTAAGAGAATGGGCGAAGAAGGATGCGGAAGGATGGAAGAAGAGGCGCGATGGTGCTAAACTGTAACCGTACTGTTTTAGCTGCGTGAGGAATATGGAAGCAAACGTGAAAAAACGAAACAGCAATTGATACATATCATAAACTTATCGCAGGTGACTATTGGGTTTGGGTCCACTTTCTTACCTTGCGTCGACCAAACACCAGTCGAAGGCTGGAAGTTGACATCAGAAATTGCCATGCTACCACTTTCGAAGCGTCGTCGTGTTGGGAAGCAGGACGTAACTTGGCAACAAGGATGACGAACGCAGAGGTAAGAGTTCAATTCATCATTTCCGATTGTGGTTTGACAAGTTCCAGACGACGGGGCGAAGGACTGTTTTCCTGGATCTGCCGAGAGAGCTCCGAAACGAGGTATACACAATATACGCTGACAACCTATAGGAAGGAAAAGGAATGGACGATGAAATCTAATGCAGCCTTTAATGCTGAGAGGATACGAGTAGAGAAGCATTCATTTCAGTATCGCGATGCTGTGAAAGAGGCTATGGGGTCAATTGCATTCACAAGGGCGGAGAAATTGTATCTGAAAGGCTCGCTTCCAGCTCTAGAATAGGAAGTAAAATTATCATCGTCTCGATTGCGATTGATACTTCCTCCTACTGCATTTTTTTTACCGCGGCTCATCTTAATTTTCTTTCCGATCTTTCTCAACTACCAATATTTCATGTATTTTACCAATCATGTTGAACATGGCAAAGTGAGTTCCAAGTCCTTCTTTGTCGCGTCGCAGTTTGTGCTACAATCAACTATACTAGACTACAAGTTTAGGGAGTCTTCAAGAGCTAACCATTATGGGAAGCGCGTCTAAAGTTTGACACACAAACTATACACAATCCATAAAGGGGTGTATAAGACGATGCAAGGTAGCACATTATCCGATGACTGAACAGTTTCAACCCATCATGGAACCCCCCAAAAAGCGTGTCCGACTTGAAGATACCTCTGATACAGAAACCGAAGAAGAATCGGACAATGGAATACGTTCCGTGAGCTTTACATCCTCAGCAACCACCAGTCAACTCAAGCCCCATCCCGCCTTCTTGAAATTGCCTCCAGAAGTTCGGAACTTGGTGTACAGCTTCTGTCTCGCCGACGAAGAAAACTTCGGTCCACGATCCGAAACCGCCGAGTTTTCCGAATACAAATACGATACCGATGATCCCGATCATTACATCAATCGAACGGCTCAAATACAGTATGATGAGGAGAAAGCCCACACAAATGTCGACCTTATCTATTCCGAAGACGAAGACGATGGCGATGGCGATGAGGATGGCGATGGCGATGAGGATGACGATGGCGATGAGGATGACGATGACAGTATAGTGGACGACGACAGTGTGTTGTACATTTCCATTAATCCCGCCGGATACTTGCACGGCCCGAATCTGCCCATGTTATCTCTGACTTGCAAAACTATTTTGAAAGAGACATGGGGCTTGATCTACAACAAAAAGAAGCGATCGAAAATGCGAATTCGCGTCCACATCCACCATTTAGACATGCGTCCCCTCTATAATCGAGCGGGTGTCTTCGGTCTACTGGAACAGGTCTGTGGTGTTCAATTCAGGGAGAACAACACTACCATCATTGTTCATGGAATTATGACTTGCGACATCCACATTCTTGACAACCTAGAGACCCGTGAAGAGCGAAAGTTAAACCTCAAGTGGTGGATTAGGCAACATTGGGAAGAGGGGCTCCCATTTTTCGATACTGGTCTTCGATTCGTTTGTGGCAGAAGACTTCGAAATCCACAGCGTTGGTGCACACCTTTCAGTATATGGGACAGGCCCCAACCTCATGGAGGAAAAGCCATTCTTAATGATGCTGAAAATCTACGCACATGGCTCGGCATTGTCAGGTACGCAAAAGTTCTATACACAACCAACAGACCACGATGGGTCGAAAGCATGAGCGACCTGATAAATGGCGGCGATTGTTTGCTCTCCTCCAAGACGGTGGAAAGATGGAATGACAACAAGGAAGAAGCGTACCTGGTCGAAGTCTTGATAAAAATTGTGCGTCGCCTTCTAGAATATACTAGAGGAGAATACCGGGAGAATGGCATTACTCGGTTTGGGGAATTTTTGTACGACAAGTTCCGCAAGGCCGCTGTGGAGTCTGTAGGGAGCGACGCTTTTGAGGAAGAGGAGGCGAAGTACCTTGCGAGTTCCCTTCCTCAAGTCCATCATGCTTCGTCATAGGAAAGAGGAACGGGTATGTTGGCCAATGTTTGGGAATTAGGCAAGTGATTGCGCATATTTTGAGGGATTCGGTCGAAAGGCAGTTGATATGGTGGCAATACGTTCATTTCTCACAAGTGCGATAATACTTTTTCTAGTTCCAACGTAATGAAAACATCTTACATCTCACTCTTGCATATGCTCTCGGTGCCTCTATACTGTCTTGCACCATAGGATGTTTCCATAAGGCGAGAAAGCACCTTGATCACGTACGTTCTTCAATAAGAACCGGTTCTATATTCTCACTTCCCGAAGGAAATCACAACAGCCTCACTAGCCCCAACACTAACCTTCCCACCCTCCACCTTCTCCACAACCTCCCTCCCCACAATCCTCCCATCCAACCCCACACTCCTCTACAAATGATGCGAGTTCCATCGAGTAACCCTGAAACGCACCATCGAGTGTTTGAGTCCCAATAGGCGGCACGTTAGGTATGTTGAGCTTGATGACTTCGCTAGCTGCTATAGCAGCTGTGAAGCTCAGTGCAGACACGTGCAGAGAACTAGCCTTCATGACTGTCCTGATTAAGGCCAGCAACAGAGGAAAGGATACCACAGCCGAAGCACTACGACGTCTTTTTGTTTAGCTCCTATTGTAGGAGGTTAGAACCTTGGCATAGGACCGAAACCAAAGGCATGAGATCAATTGATGGCGCGTTCAATCATTATATGCTTATCTCTTTCTATAGCTTACTCCACATACCGGAGAATGTGGTGTAATTTCGCCAAGTCAGGGTGAGCGTTAGGTCCTTCAGGTTAGTTGCGCAGAGTGTGGTTGTCAGCGACATTACTGAAAGGTTTTTATCGTCAGAGGCTGGCTATGACAATAGGGTAGGACAGATGCCAATGCAAACACACAAGAAACATTGAATTAGCAAACGTCCATTATGATTGCCGAGATCTCATCAGGAAACATCTGCGGGGAGTCCGGGGAAATTCTGGGGGGGGGGGCCTCGGTTAGGTCGGAATGTGGAGGAGCGGGATTTGAAGCAAAGGCCGATAGGACGCCACTATCGCATGCGATGAATTCGAACAGGAAGAAATGTAGGCCTTTAAAGCGTCGCTTGATGGCGTACGGCATGCTTTATTTTCTGAATATCTAGTCTTGAGGTGAAGCTGCGGGTAGAAGGTAGTGGACAGGAGCGGGAATTCGAAAGTTTTGATGGCAGTTGTTTGATTATGTTTTTATATTTTGCACGTTTGTGAGTTGAAGAAGAGATTGACCTGATCACGCCTCAGGTTAGACACTCACACATCCTGTACGCTGGCATGTCGTTGGACACCAGGCAATCATCGCTCATTGCCAGAACGAAGCATCTAGATCCTCACCCAAAGTAGGCTCTCCGTTTTGCACAACGATCTTTTTCACCAAAACACCCACAACATCGACCTTGCTTCCGGTCTGTACGTCCAGAGTACTACCACGCCTCTGGCCATCCCCACCGGCGCCGCCAACCTCCCTCACGACCTCCCAGTTATCATTGCCCCTATCCACAAGCCCAGCACGCTTGTAGCTTGCGTTCGTGACCTCGCGTTTCTCGATCACAAAGCCAGCCTCAGAGTTATTTTTCAACCATTGTTTCGCCTCTTCCGCCTGGAGCGCCTTCTTTAGAGCTGCCGCCGGGTCCTTGAGCAAGCGTACGCGCTGCTCCGTTGCCTCGATTGTGCCTGGCTCCTTTCCTGCCTCGGGCTTCTTGATGAAGTGTGTGGCGCCGAGCGATTCGAGGAAGGTTCCAGACTCGCTGTCGTAGAGGATGACATCTTTGTACCAGCGGGTTCCAACGTCGTCGTAGTCGCGGTCTTCGAGGGTAGTGGGATCGAATTTGGATGTCTTGGAAACCAATTGGCCCACAGGTAGTGCCTGGGGGGGGAGGGGTTTCGGTAGAAGGGTGAGTTCCTTGTACGCTGAAGGAGGTGCGTCAAGAGAGGAGCGACGAGGGTGGTGTGTCATGTTGTGGAAGACAAGCTTTGTGAACTGTAGTAGCGACTGTGATGCACAGTAATAGAGAAGAAGTTGGGCGGTTGCTTGGGCTCAATATACAAGGATGTATAGAATGCGGGGAAGCTTAGAAACTGAGCTGTAACAGTAAGTGAGGGGTTAGCCTTTATGTGATCTCATTGTGGCTTTTGTACCACCTGTACGGATTTATCCGCGGTGGCGCCATGGGCTGTGTAGGTCACGCGACCGTTGAGCCGTGCCTGAGTGGCTTGCGAGGTGGTGAGAGACATTATGGGGAGGAGTGGTGTGATGCTGAGGGTGGAAGAGACGAGAATGCGCGGGCTCGCTCCAAAGGGAAGATACGGAGCAGTGCCCCCTATATCCCGATATGTTCCGATCATCTTCCCTCTCACAGCTTGGTGGATATCTCACTCAGATACCGGAGATGATCCCTTCTTTTTCATGTCATGTGGCCTGCGATATACCCTTCAGGTGGTGCCATACTGTGTACATCGCTCGATGATCGAATCTCCGAGGTTGAGCCATTGAAGAGAAGCGATTCGCACTATTTACATTTTGGAGGCTGAGATTCCAGGCACACCCCCTTCACAGTCTCTGCTTCTCTCTGCTTCCATCAGCAGAGTCTGCAGTTTCTCCGAGGCCAGCTTACCTCTTCAACGCCATCGCCTTCGCGAACAGCTCGACAGTCGGCGGCCCCTTCGCACTGATGCCCACTTCGATGTCCAGGTCTGGATCAGACTTCTTCATCGCCCTCTGATATCCTTCTCTCTGAGAAATCTTCTTCAACCACTCCAGAATACCCTCATACTCGCTCAAGTCAATCGGCTCGAATTTCCTCATCGTGGTGAAGCACCATACCGTCATAACGTCCGCAGCCGTGAACTCGTCGCCAGCTAGATAGGCCTTGGTGGCCAGGAGGCGATTATTGAGATGCGAGACAGCTGTCTTGACTTTGGCATCATTGCCGATATATCGAGGATCTTCCTCGCCGATTGCACCCCGCGCCATTGCTCGTCTAAACAGCGCTGGCTGTAAGCTCGAGTTGGCAAAGTGGAACCAGTACAGATAGTCGGCATAGTTGTTGTGTGAAGGCGGAAGCGCAAGACGGCCGTTTCCATGTCTGTGGATGACGTATTCGACAATAGCGCCGCTCTCCGCGAGCACAATTGGATTTGCGACATCGAACGTTGCGTCTTCGAGAACGGGAGAGGCGCCCATGGGGTGTTTTGCTTTTAGTTCTGGGGGCGCGAGGAGAGGGCTTCGTTGGTAGAGCTTCAGTTCATATGGAATGTTGAGTTCTTCAAGGAGGAAGGGGACACGCTCGCCCTGGCCGACTTGGAGGTGGTGGACTGTGAGCTTTGCCATTGCGAAGAGGAGTTGCTACGATATTGGGACCTAGTGTTGGTTTGGTAGTCTTCTTGTAAGTTGCCTTTTATTTTATTTACGCTGATACTGTAAGACGCCGAAAACTTACCCCATGGGAATTGCGGGGTCGTTTCCAGGTAGTGTAGGGTCAGCTGACGTACATACTTTGGCCGAACTCGGCAGGCAACCGCAAAGCAAATCACTCTTCTCCGTACTACCTTGTAGTAGTCTGCCACGTGTCTGCACCTTCAAATGGCACACAGTCGCTTCTCAACCAGTACTGTCGTGGCACATGGCTGGAGACCACTATGTCGAATCCAGCCTTCGTACCGGAATGACTTCGCGAACTGCAATGCATTGGCCACCCGGGTTCTCGAGAACTCAGAACGGTTACTCGTTATCTCCGGTCTTGGAGTGGGACTTTATGATGGGCATGGAGAGAGAAGAGCTGTAGGATCGGCAATTACCAAGTCACATCGCGCACTGCGTCGGGTCTCAAACGGTAGATGAACAATCACAATGGCATAACCACCGAAAGAGTTTGAAGTTGTAAAATGTTTCTTCTGAAATTTGGAAATCCGTAACGCCGTGGGCTTAATGCTGGGTATCGTTCTCGCTAATTCAATCTATATAATGCTGGGAGTCCATCATAACGCAAACCAAGCCGATGCCGCGAGACTCATGAGTCCCAAGACTGTCAAAGACCCAGACCATTCACCCATATTCGATGCGGCGCCCTTCTGGACCTGAGGCTTTTGAATCACCGACACAGGGTCCGTTTTCCTAAATAAGAGTCAGCATACTTCCCGCATCGGAAGACGAGGGAAAGAAAAAGACGCGCCTACAATTCTTCACCCTTGTCGTTCACACACTGCACCACACGCGTTGTACTACCGCCGCCCAAGCGCGCGTTGAACTCCATCATGAGGCCATCCAGTGCTTTGGTAGCACCCGCCACCAAACTATTGCAGAACTCGTTCCCAGCAGGCGCCGCAGCAGTGTTCGTAGAACTGTCTTGGTTGCCGGTGCTGCTATTGACAAGCTCCACGTTGAGGTAATTCTCGCCCTTCAGACCAGTCTGCAGACTGAGCTTCGAAGGGACACGGTTCGCACCACCGTCGGTCGATTTGCCCATCGCTTCCCACGCCGCCGAGACAGCGCCCATCAAAGTATCGCGAAGAGATTGGTTGTCGTCCCTCCAAGCCGAGCCAGAAACCTTGACACCAATGACGCTGCCGGGGGGACCGATAGTGATCTCGCTGTCCGTGGTGCAGTGGTGCCAAAGCAGACCGGTGGAGGGATCCTTCTCCGCGATAGTTCCGGTGCAGAGCTTGGAGATGGCCTCGTAGACACCCTGGTCAAGGATTACAGTCGACCCTTCGGCTGCCTTGAGGTTGATGATGTCTGGGTAGATGGACAGCTTGACAGTGCCCCAGGCTGCAACCGAGGAGATCGTGAAGGCAAACGCGGTGATGAGAATAAAGGACTTCATTACGGCGGTCGTGTTATGATCGTTGTATGTGTAGCACGGTTGTGTTGTCGAAAGGTGAGGACGCACAGCTCTACGTCGCAAGAGATGTCAAGAAGTGAGAGCGTCAAGCTAATAGTCATATACACCGCGCACGGAAGTTTTTATCCTCTCCTCCGAATTTCGAAGCCGGCGCTATGTTTGGTTGCGTGCACCTGTGCACATCATTCTGTATCGCGGCAACCTTTACCTTGCCATCCAAGCCCCATAGCATCTCCATGAAGCTTCGCGTGCCTGCCATGACAAGCCATGAGCACCGACTACAAGAGCCCGCCTGCGAAACAAATGCGCGGTTGTACAGGTCACTTACTCATCGTTGGCCGCAACATGACGCACAGTCCAAAAAAATTTCGAATCTTGTCGAGCGTCGTGCGAATCTCGTGGGTTAAGTAAGACAGAAACGTGCATCGCGTGGTGACGCGTGTTGGTGATTTTGCGGGGATGACGGGTGCCGCGTGACCACTTTCCCCAGGTCTCACTTGAAGAGCTCGACATCATTAACAACGGTCGCGCGCAAGTTAGATCAAGGGGGCAGTGTCACATTCGGACGCCATGTTTTTTTCTCAATGTGATAGATGATGCCCATGAGAAGGAGAAGAAACGTGATTCAGCTAGCGTTCACGTAGCTCTACTACCGACAGTGAGGTGTGAATAGTCAAAAAATGTAGCTCCAGAGCTAATATGAACTTGAACGTATCAAACTTATCCCAAAGAAATGCAAAATCTTTCCATACCGACAGAAATCTGGAAAATGCCGCAACCCAATGCAAAGAAAAAAAGTTAAGGCGACCAAGTACCTCCCTCCCAAACATCAATGTACCACAAGCTCCTCAGCCTCACCAGCATCCCCACGCCCACTCAAATCTCCCTTTACCTCTCTACCCTCCTTCTCATCACTCCCATATACAATATCCGCAAGCATATCCCTAGCACTCTCCCTCACACCCCTCACCACGCCTTCCACCTTCTCAAAATCGCTCTTCACCTGCACCACCGCATCCCTCCTCGTCATCCCCGCAACAACATAAAGTCCCAAAATGTCCTCCCTATCGACGATCTTCACCGCCTCTTGATGCTCCGCAATGTGCTTTTCCAGCTGCTCGATGAGCGTTTTTAGCTGCGTGGCGGCGGCTTCGCGCTCGGAGTGCAGGACGGAGGTCTTGGAGCTGGAGTAGAGGGTTGAGGTTTTGGCGTAGAAGTTGGTGATATGGGTGTTGAGGTTGTCAAGGCGTTCGAGGGTGCGGAGGGTGGCTTCGCCGCGAGGGAGGATTATGGGGGTCGATGTGGAGGAGGCGCGGGATCTTGTGGTTGAGGGCATGGATTGCTGTGGTGGTGGTGGCATTTTTGAGCGTTTCCTTTTCTTTGGATTAGGGGCCATGAGTTGTTATGTGTATATTGAGGTGTGTGTTATATCTCGGTGTGCAATCTTTTGAGAGACTTTATTGCCTGTGGCGGTCTGCGACAGCCTTTGAAAGGTGAATATGGAAGTTACCGGTGAGCGGTAGGTTATTTACGAGGACCTTGAATTCTGGTGAGATGTAAGGCAAAACTTTGGCTTGTTGAAGGGGAGGTTGCAAGGAAATGTGAATCTGTTCAAAACTTATCAGACTGGACTGTGATTGATAGTGAGACTATCACGATGTAATGTCTCTGGCACAAGCACCTTTCAAAGTCAATGACTTTGTGACGCGCTAATGTATAGGAATAAATTATAGGTAAACTATAGAACGTGTGATATTTCCACGCATGGACTCTGCGCTTGAAGGTTGCTGAATATTGACAATCGACATGCACTGTTCACAGGTATAAAAAGTCTCGCATCGCTTTTGTTGCAGTGTGTACCAAATTGTTGGAATTATTAGCTATTACTCCGCCTAACCCTTATTCTCTAACAGCCACGCGACTTTTGATAGCTTATCTGCTCATAGTACCTTCCCGCAAGAGACCGCCGTGCTACTACCACACCTCGAGCCTTCCTCCGCGCAAGACAGCGTACAATCGCAATGGAGCCATCTCCCGCTCATAGAGGACCCGAATCATCAGCCACCAAGCAGCCTGATCTGTGGCTTACATATACCGACGCTCTCCTTGCTCTGTGCCACGATGCGGACAATCTGGTCAGCGTCATGCATGAGCTTCACGAAGCGATGAAGACAGAAAAGCGAAGCGGAGAAAAAAACCCGTCGGACACCCCCACAATCTGGGCTAAAAACATCGACCTCTTCCAAGCGATCCGACACCAATTCACGCAATTTGAATCTCAATGCGACCATGTCCGTCTTGCCTTCGTCAAGCTAAACGAAATGCACAAGGCGCGACCACTTGCTAGCACCGCTGGGCAGGCCAACGGAGCTACCTTTTCAGAAACACGATTCGTCTATGAGTGCCTTACTGATGACCTCAAAGAACTAAGAGAACGCTTCGTATATCGCAAAGGTCTCTCCACTCCCCGAGAAGGTTTTTATTTCAGTACACCTGAAGACTGGGACGTTACCAAACCTCCTCCTGTTACGCGTCAGTTCCCAAGGTATATTCAAAGGGTGCATGACGCAATGGAAGCAGTGCTGAAATGCAGAATTCATGCAGCGCTCTGCGTAATCGATGCTGCACTTTGTGTTATGAAGGAGGCTGCGAACGAGTCTGATTTCGTTATGCTGAAGAGCTTGATCAAGGAGATCAAGAGAGATCCAAAAGCGAACGATATAAGCTTCTTTATTGGGCGATTCCAAGAAGCTGTAACGCGCATGAGGGCTTATAAGCGTGCGTATGAGGGAATGATGGACCTTGATCAAGGGGAATACGCGCGTATATCGGAGGCTTTCTCTCTCGGCTGGCGAAGTCACCTGATGAAAAAGTCGTATAAAGCCTGGAAACACTGTCTGCGCTCCTGGGAAACCACCGTGCGGGAACTTTTTGATCGCGGGCGGAAAGCAAGGGTTTTTGGAGTGGGGGAACTAGAGGAGATTTCGGACGCTCTGGAAGTTTGCGAAATCGACACTTCGGGGAGATTCAAGTTTGCTTCTGGGTCTGGAACGTTTAGAAATAAAGTAAAGGAAGTGGGGATTGTTTTGGGGATTTTGGGTGGGAATTTAAGGGTATCACGTGGGAGCTGAGCGGGATATTCTTGTTGCTATTTAGTATGTGCTGTTGGACAGCATTGGAACTCTCAGCGCAGAGATCAGTGGGTACCGCTATGCTTTAGGCGTCTTGCAGCGCTTCCCACGGTTCGGGTTTAATTACATGGTGCAATAGTTGTGCAGCCTCTCCCAGTTCTCCTCGTGATCAAATAACAGGGGAAGTGTGGAACAGAATGCCAGGTACGGTTATTCATACTATTTCAATAATTAAGTCAAGGCTGGAGTAATGAATCAAAATAATCTGCACAAAGGTAAAATTACCATAAACAACGGCGCCATGAGGACCTTATAAGTCAAAGGTATGGAACTGACGACCAGCAAGGATGGGAAAGAGAACCGCAGTAACGGCAACTTGAAGACAAGGGAAAATTAGTAATTGAAACGCCGAGGTGCCGAGACAAACTTCCAAGGCTTGTGCACATCCGTTCCATGGCGTTTGAGTAAAGTTTTAGATCGACCGTAGATTCAGAAACCTCAGGTGTAAACATCTAAGGAACTCATTTTTGCCGAGATATGTGGGGCAAGCGCCGTAGAATTCGGAGTGGCATTTTTACGCACATCCATTGCAGGGGCAGCGTCGCTGCAAATGTTCGAAGTAGACCAAAATGTTTGCATTGAGGTACCCTCAGGTAGTTACTCAAAAACTTCACAAAGTCGTAAAACTGCTGCGATCATCCACTGGAGCTTTCTGGATCATGTTCGGATCTGTCATTTGCCTTGGCGCCTGAACCCATGGGTACCATGGTAGTATTGTTTCCTGAGGTTTCTTCTTGGCGATTAGAAATCTTGCGACATCTTCAGCATAGAACTACGTCGATCATGCACAAAAGCTCGATGTGTTAGCATCGCAGGGTTTCCATAGCTTAGAATTGGACAGTGACGATCACACGCCCGGGCGTTTTATGTAGAGGAGACTTATGCTTATTTGCGGTCTGGAACTCGATCAAACACGCTCACCAGGCGAATCCGCGACCCAGTCATAATCAATCAGAAAACCGTAGATGCCCCATTCAATCAAATGCGATACAGGAGCTTATAAAATTTCCCCGATTCAAGGCATATTCAATATCAAACATGTATACGATGTACTGCGCGCGACATAAAAATGCGTCGTGCTTCACTTCGCAGCCTATAAGTGGTGTACTATGTGAAAATATTCCACTTGATCTCATGATCTGCTCATCAAGCTTTTCAAACCCAAGAGGGCCGAGAACGCCGAGACTTGAGACTCGGCGTGAACCATGAAGGAACGTAAATAGTTTAGGCATCCTAGTTACCGCAGCCCGTCTCGGATCGCGGAAAAGGCAAACTGTTAGAGGGGCGTTTGTGATCAGCCTCAAACTCCGCTATGCCCCGCTTCTGCTAGTGCACAAGGACCTCAGCGGTGGGAATGCTTTAACTCTTGCAGAAAGGACCTGCGTTGGGAAGTGTATATAGCCTTGAGGCCAGCAGCCTTTTCCTAAGGATCAGATTGCAGGGCAATTCGCACCGTCTTCCTTATTCTGCTTCCTCCGATAATCCAATCACTTAATCTTCACGTCTCGCAGATAATACATTCTTTATAATATCCAATCCGATAATCTCGGCTTCACCTCAACTCTACCAAGATGCATTTTAGCTCCGTCGTCTTTGGAGCTCTTGCTCAGAGCTTGACCGCATCGGCAGCGACCATGATGGTCACAGTCGGCCAGAATAACCAGTTCACTTTCTCTCCTAACACAATCACAGCCCAGCCCGGAGACAGTACGTACCAAACATTTCCCACTTTCCAAGCGGAATATGGGCTGACTCAAAACCCAAGTGGTGGCATTCAACTTCGTCACTCAGAATCACTCTGTCGCATCTTCAACCGCAAACAGGCCGTGCCAACCTGAGCAAAACGCCATCTTCAGCGACTTCCAGCCTGTGGCTGCCGCAAACCAAAATGCAGGCGGAAACGGTGGGAAAGGCAAGGGAGGCAGGGGAGGCAAGGGCAAGGGGGCGAAGGGCAAGAGACGTCAAGCTGCTGGCCAGAATACCCCAATGTAAGCGCTCCGGAGCTACACAGAACATGAAGCTCTTTCTAACTCCATTTAGGTTCATGGTTCCCATCGCGGATTCCAACCCCATGTACATCTACTGCTCCCAGGCCCAGCACTGCCAGCAAGGCATGGTCATGGTCATCAACCCTCCCGACAACAACGCCGTACAGCAGTACGCAAACAGGGCGGCAAAGGCGAAGAACAACGTGTCACCTAGGGGCGGCGTAAGTGGTGGTTCTGTTCAGAACAATGCTGCGGGTACCACCCCCAATGTCATTGCGGGCCAGAACATGCCGGCGGGTCCTAATGGTCAGATTACAGCTCAGACAGCGGGTACCGGTAAAGGCAAAGGCAAAGGCAAAGGTAAGGCCGCAAAGGGAAAGAAGAATAAGAAGATGTAAGGAAAGCCTGACCGAAGGGATCTGGAGGGCTTGATCGGCTGCGTTGATGCTGTATATAAGGCCTGGTCATTCTGTACATAATTAAAAGTAAAGTTAATTTGTATCCATGAAGCCTTTGCGTGATTAATAGGTGTGATATTCGGTCATGATGAAGTGAAAAGGCTCACTTACAAGTTCCTTGAGGGATACATATTTGAACTGCGCTCTATTTCCTTCCAAGTTCGCAAAAGATTTATTTATCTCAGTTTAATGGGTTTTGTCCACCGTGATTCTTCGTCCGCCTAGCTATCAGTGAGGCCTCTGCGACCTGGCTATCGCGACAACAACCGGCAGTAAACCAAACGTCGAGTTTCTCTCGGACCTCTCCCACCATGAAAATAAGTTTCCGGGGACTGTGACGCTGCATTCGCCGTGCTCGCATCGAACCACACGAACGATCCACTACCCCCACATCAACACTACAATTCTTCAAACATGTTCGAGAGTCTGAGCGGAAGTTCAAGATCCCATGGCAGTCGTGCATGGTCCAGGTCCGCAGTAATCAGCTCCCGAAGGCTTAAAACATGTTCGAAACATGACGTTTTACGCCACGAAGCTTCCGCAGTGCTTGGTGTTTGTTTCCATAACACAAATCCCTCAAACGGGGCTGGTTTGGAAGGGGAACCCTGGTCGCGTGAGCAAAGTGCGACTGTACACGGACGAAGTAGGGTGTTTGGTGCTTGAGAGGTTTACAGAAGGGATAGTGATACATGCGTAGTCACAGTCACGCAGCGTAGCCTTCATACCTGAGGCATCTTGGAGAGCAACCTTAGAAGTTATTCCCCATTTTGACACGGCGACTGGAGTTAAAAGCTTCGCTGTTATCTTCCTAAGGCCTACATGTGGTTCCAAAGTATCAACCGTATATTTCAGAGAATATGCCAAAAGACGCAAAATCCAAAGTCACATTCCGAAATCACACGCATACGCCACTCGCAAATGGAACAAAGGAAATAAAGGCCTTTCATTGAAAAAAGGTCAATGAATTAGAAGAGCCGATAGTGAAAATATTCAGGCCCTATCGTATTGGGAAGACGTAGTTAGGTCCACTCAATACTCCTGTGACACGAGAATAGAAGAACTAAAAACACACCTTCATCAACAACGTCAACTCGGGCCAAATACTGATTGATCATGACCGTTTGATACCTTAGACATTCCATGTTCTCTGACTCATTGTTGACGCACAGATTCACTTTGTTAAAGAACACTGTGATTTTCATGACTCTTTGTTCTACTATATAAAGAGCTTTCCAGCGCTCAACTTATACTATCATACTACAATCAATTTCCCCACAAAACCACAAACCAATCCACCCCACAAAACGCAACCTTCGATACACATCAACAAGCAACCACCAACCGACCGAAATATGGGCTCAAGCAAGAGTAAGCACAAGAGTAAGCACGCATCTGCCGCCGAGACGCAACTCCTACAATCCCTACGATCCCTAATTGCCCCATTCACGACCCCTATCGAAGGATCTCCAATAGCCCTACGTAACAAAGCTAACGAGCTAACGGGTATTCTAAAAGAGCTGGAAGGCCTTGTCAAGTCAATGATAAAGAACGAAAGCACTGCAGCGGAGAAGGAGCAGAGGGAGCAGATATATGATGCTATTACGAAATCGGTCGAGGCTTACAAAGTTTTCAAACTCAAACACCAAGAATTCTTTGCCGCTACCGACGAGGAAACCGTACTCAACTGGCGATACCAACTATCCTTCTGCACTTTGATGAAGGAGACGTGTCCTAGTTTTATCAAACAAGAATACGAGAAATGTATTGCGGGGAAGATGAGAGACTGTCCAAGGCAAGCGGAGATGAATGAGTTGATATTGAGCTGCGGAGAACCGGTGGACCTTGATGTCGAAGCGGCAATTGCGAATTGCATCTATTCAAATTTGCGCAGAGGAATTAGGGAAGTTTTAGGAAGGAACTCACTTGGTGCCGAGCTTTGACGTCCAAATCTTAGCCGTCCAAATCCCTAAGTCGAGCCCCTAATGGCGTTATATTTTAGTAAACGCTGCATGCTGGCGTGAGGGAAATGGTCCGACTTGATGATGGGCAGGAATTCCATAGAGTACAATGCCATAGTTTTGCTTTTAAATGTGCGTCCAGATTTCCATAGGTCGCTCCGATATAATAAATCTGGGTTTAATTAGGAGTACCAATATCGACGATAGCATCTTGGTCATGGAGCCATCTTACTACTCACGTACAAAGGGTGACTTATAGAAAAAATTAGGTAACATGCTCGGCAAGATCCCAGTTTTAGCTAATCAACGATAGAATGCCATACGATGTACCGAGCACATGACCTAATTTTTGCTGAAACTCACCCTTTGTATGTGAATAGACTTTGCGTTACCGCTCTGCGGCTGAAGGCGTGGCGCCTAGAGTTGGGAATGATTCGTAGAACGATACGGAGAAGTTACTATGGTAGTTGTCGCCCGCGTACGCGCGCCACGCACTAGCTCGCTTCGTACCGAGGAAGCGAGGTAGTGTGTGGCGCGAGTACGCATAGCCCTCTAACCGGCGATACTGCCAAAGCGGGTGCACACCTCCCCGTCCTCCCAGAGCTCAAAATTTGACATAAATCAGGCACCTGCTGTCCCCCCAGAGTACCCCTGTGATACCTCACGACTACCACATTTGAATCACCGACGCGAAAGCAATGTCGCTTTCCGGAGAAGAGCTTCGAAGAAAGTACTTCGAATTACTGAACCGTCAGTTATGCGAGTTATTTCCCAGCTTCCTTCATAATCTACAAGTTCAAGCACCGCAAGAACGTGAAATGGGCAGAGCAGCGGTTCTCGAGTACTCGAAGGGAATATACTCCGGGCAGAGGGTTTTCAAAAGCTCGACAGAATTGCAAGAATATCTCGAAGAAACTGCTACTACTCAAGCTCGAAATATAAGGCAAAGGTTATTCCTGCTTGAAGATCTCTCCCGGAATTACGTAGAAGTTCTTGGTTCGCAGTTACGTGTTCCCCCAAGCTTCTTTGGCGCTCATTGGGACGTCCCTACTGCACCTACCTTCAACCATCGAAATCCGTTTTGTCGATTCTCGGACGGTGGGTTCCTCATAAGGTACGCGTCAACTCAGCGTATCGAAATTGATGCAGGATCCAGCCAGCACAGCAACGTGTTTTCTTGGAATGCCAACGTAAATCGTCATATTTACTGCTATAATTCGAAGGGGCCGTTGATCGACCAACCGAAAAGCTACCACATCCTTTCATTCTGGACTGCGGGCGCGAGAATTGACGACTCGTGGGACTGTAAGCACTACCTCTTTTACTTGGCAGCTCATCTGCTAATGTACCTGATGGAAAGCGGTGCTACTTGTGGATCCCCCAATTGGGGACTATGTCAAGGTCTTCCCAGCAGGCAGTCTTGTCAAGGTCAATCACGATTTAGACAGCCGAGCCTCTTCCGAATTGAATTCTCTATTTCCGGATTTCAGTAGCGTCCAGATTCTCCCCACAAATGCGTCGGATTGGGGCGACGGTTGGCTGCATCCTCGGTACAACTCCATGTTCGACGATATAGTTTCTATTAGCCAAGTTGCTCAGCAGCGGGTCCAAGATCCTAGGGCCGCCACCGAAATAGCACGCAAGCTTGTTATATCCATTTTTCTCGCTTTCCTGCGTCGCCGCTATCTGAATATGCTCAGGCTCCAAGCCCGCCTTCCGGGAGACTCGCTACCATTCAATCGCTGCGACTATCTTCGGGATTTTGCAGAAGGTGTGCTCCGTAGTTGGCACCACGACCTGTTTGGGTTTATTGTCAACGTCAAATCCAGAATGGATGTTCTTATCAAGGAAACCGAAGAAAACATGGCTGCGTTAGGACTGGTCCATAGCCGTGTCGTCGCTGATGTCGCAGTCCCAAGTTGGGAGCAAGACGGTTGGGATGCGATCCATGAGTCCTGCGCCAAACTCATCACGATGGCGGATATGTTTTCGCAATCTTACTTGCAGTTCATCAGCATACAAGAAGCACAATTGGCCAACAAAAATGCGATGAGCTTGGCTAGGATCACAAACCTAACGATGTTGTTTATCCCACTCTCTACCATAGCTGCTATTTTCTCCATGAGCGACGAGTTCTTACCGGGGAAAAGAAAAAGCTGGATCTTCTGGATAATATGCTTTCCAGTGGTATTTCTAATGTTTGCGCTTACTAGAGAGTCACGTCTGCAACTGAAGATGCGTTGGATATCAAGGCGGGGTATGCTGCGGAAGCACCGGAGAGAAGACAGAAGTGCGCCGTAAAGGTCGGTATCCCTCTGCCGCTTTACATCCTACCTCGACTTACATTTAATCTCAACCATATCGAAGAGTCGGAGCTGTCGCTAAGTTTACTGTCCTTCCACCGTGGCGAGCGACAGCTCATAGTCTCATGCGCACACTAGAGCGGTTGAAGTCGTTTGGGTAAAAGGACTCCGCGCCGCTACGGCTGCCGCTGGGTTGTTGTCGATACGCCCGGCCGGTATGCATACAATCATGACGTTGTGTCCTGCAACAGAGTCTAAAGAGTATATATTCTCGTCGTCGTCGTCGCACTCAAGGTCCCCGTGCTTTCCTCCAACATTTCCTGCGCCACCGCCACCTCGACCGGGAGGGCGCATATCCATCCGACGGTGTAATCCTCGCATCGCGGTCGGCTCGACATTCGGAGTCATTACGACGGGTCGGGAGGGTGGAGGGGCTGTCCTCGTCGTGCGTGTAGGGTGTAAAGGAATAGCATGGCACGAGGCGCCGACAGCGCCATTTGCTGCCTCCCAGCCTCGTTGCCCGCACTGTAGACTTCAGGTCTTGACTGGACGCAATACACAGCGCGCTGCGACCTACAAAAGCCAGGAGTGCGAATCCAGGAGGCTACGAGCCAGATCGTAAATAGCAGTCTCCCGCGGATCGCATACTCATGCGAGTACTGGATTCAGCACCTAGAGGCGTGTGCAGCGGACTGCGCTGGTGTCTTGGTAGACGGCGGAAAGGTCCACAGCTTCTTTCACCATGAGCCTGCTGTAGAATGTAGACGCTGCAGGCGATGCTTAAGGTAAGCTGCGAGCCGACGCAAACGCAGTTTTATTGCTAACCCTAGAAAGGGGCGTAAGAGAACGATAGTGTCCAGGGTATTTCACGTTGCGCCGCGATTTACAATGTGGAGTGGATCAGGGATCCAAGACTACGGTGCACTTGTATTTGCAACAGAGCGAAGCATTGTGGGAAGCAGTTCTCCCAAGAAATGCCAGGGTGGGTGCAGGTAAAATGTGGACTCGATGAATACTGGGGGCCTCTGCTGCAGACGCTCGAGGGTCATTGTATGGGGATGACTGCGTGCGCTGATGACTGGGCGCTCGCATTTTGACTCACTATACCACCTCATCCCGTAATTTCGAGATGAGGACGTTAAACCGACTTATCACTCCAGTCAGATTCATGACTCTTCCGGCTGGTACTCATTGTATCTCTCCGACTCATCGTCTAGTATTTAAACGGTTATCGCGCCTACAGTCAATATGCACACCGTTCCAACACGTCTTCGTTAGCTTTTCTTGCCTCAAAAATACACACGACCTTGCTATCTTCTTTTGAAGCCATGGATAGCTCGTCTGATGACACTGCATTGCTCGCACAAATGTGGGCTATAACAGAACTCACGGAGGGTTTCAGAACGAAAATGCTCGAGCCTAAATGTACCGAAATCATAAAAATTGCCGAAGACATTGATAAGGAAGCCCTTGCTGCGGGAGATTCAAGCCAAAAAGCTTCGTTGAAGACGATTACGCAAGATCTGAAGGAAGTGAAGGAAGAATTTAAGAAGGCTTACAATATGCAACTGTCAACATGAGGCTCTTCAATTGGAACCCACAGATGTCGAGGAGAAATATGGTGACCAGGCTGAGGCAGTGAAAGAGATAATCAGGGAGTGGATTCGATGGAGAGAATTGGAAAAGAAGGGCATGAGACTTCTGTTGTATGAGGCAGGTGAAAGGATCCATGTTAAAGGCGCTAGCTGGGATTTAGAAGGTTATGTCATGTGCTAGATAGCGAGAGTGAGGAGATTGGCTATGTTGAGGCTCCAGAGACGACAATGAGCATTCCGATGGAGCGAAGTTTTCAGAGGTTGGAAGTAATGGGAGGATGGACTTTGGTTGGCGGCGGTCGTAGTTAGGGCTCAATATAGGTTAATTCATATATTCAAGAGTCTTTTTCTTATCTTATACTCACGGGAGTATTTGAGTCAAATAGTATCCTGCTAAATATGACTCGAGAAAAAAAAGATCCTGGGAACTAATAAAACTATATTAGGTGTTTGACTTACTTGATAATGATTACGTTAGACCTTCTGACTCATGAATTGGCCTGTGTTACCTTAGTCCTGAGCCAAATTATCGACTGGTCCACGATGGCTAGTGATACTGGCACACCTCCAGTCGTTGGTCATTGAGGAGTCAGGTCTTAAGTGCATAAATACAAAGTAAAGTTCCTCGAAAAACGTTACCGTCGAAACACTTGAACCACTGCATCAGTATGTATCACCAGTATACCTGGCAAGTCAAAGTTAACATACGAGTCATAGTCATGACGCTCGACTTCTCAGCCCTCCCCTGACTCACCGCGTAGTATAAAAGGCGTTTTCCTCGCCTTCAAAGGCCTCCATACAAACCATATAACAACACTATCTCCAAAGATGTCGCAATTCACAGCTATCAATGCACCCTTACCGCACTTCCCAAACCGCAATGAATTATCAAGCGAAGGATTAGCAGCCGGGCTCAAAACGGAACTTCCCAAACTCCAAGCCGGCATTAAAGTCTTCATGGTCAACACCCTCAAGCCCGGTCACGAAAAAATAAGTGCCAAAACGAAACAGTTGGATAAACAAGCTCTCTCAGATCCCGTTTCCGCTGCCCGCAGCACATACGTCGACGCCTGGAACGATTTGGTGCCCGTCTTCGAGGAACTCGTTAAAACGTACAACATATGCGGCGTATTGATGCACTTCAACAATGACTCGGTGGAGAACGTGGACGAAAGTGTGAAGAAACGGGCCGACGACTGGCTGACGCAGAGGGAGGAGCTCAAAAATGAAATAGCGCGGGAACTGCTCGATATTGGAAAGTTTCTACTTCCAGTTGATTTCACCGAGTTTTCGAAGCATCTCCAAGAGAGTTTTTTTATGGACGTGAACGCGAAGGAGGAAGTTAAGCCGTCGGACTAGGGCACGCCAACGGATGTTGTTGAAGCTTCTCAAGACAGCGCGCAGGCTAGGGAGATGGCGTCGGGTTAGGGGGTCCATGATGTGATGATCTTATTTGTACTTTTTTTTGGCGTGTTTCTTTTAAGTGCTTCTATTAGGGGGCCTAAGTAATTTAAAGTTAGTGTATACTTCTAACACTCCACATCCTTGAATTTCGCTTGATCTCCTATATCTTCGCCTCTCCTCACAAACTACGTTACTGTTTTTCTCAGCCGCCTGGCATTAATGCGCAAACCGTGCAGTCACAGTCTCGCCTGGGATGAAGATGTCAATATGCGTCATCTTGAGCTCCCACAAGTTAGCAAAACTCTCGTGAGGGAATTGACCCACAGTATTTCGACATCTGGCCAACGTGCGTGGGGAGTTTCTTATCGAGCATAGTATCTTAGATAGAAACCTTGCGAAGGCGGCCTCCGAGGCAATCGTAAGTATAGATAAAGAGTGCTACCGGAAAACTAAGGAACAGTAAATGCTGTTCAGAGCGGCATTGAGGTTTCGGAGAAAGGTGACGGTAAGGAAGTTTCCGAGCTAGAGAACCGTAGGGGCGGAGACGACGGCGGAGACTGCAGCAAAAGTTATGTCAAAGACTAATTTATACCATGACTCCGAGACTTATTGACTCACAATCTATCATCTTCAAAGTCACTCTTCGAACCATAAACAATATGACTAGTCCTATGAGTCGGCATACTCAAGAACTATGACTCACAGAGTATTGGAGTCATGGGGATAGAAGTATAAATACTTCACCGTCGACCTTTTTCCGCATAATAACCTCACTACACCGACAGCGCAAACTCGAATCCAGTTTCCAAAACACCTACAATCCACATACCCGAAGCAACATCCCGTCGAGAAGTTAAAAACAGGAGCAGTTATGTCCCCGGAAACCATTAAAGTACCCAGTGTGACAGATGTCAAGGTATTCTGCGATATCAAGAACTTCGTGGAAGCTACCAACCCAAACATGATTCAACTGCTCGAGATGCTCGAACGCGTTGATCCTCAGACCCCCGAAGAGCAAAAGAAATGGCAGCGAGAATGCATTGAGGGCCTTTATTGGGTTCTGGGGGAACGACGGCATATCCTTGACAACCACGGGGCTCATGTGCAGGAGAGTGTCGAGGTGCTCAAGGACGGTATGGAATGTTTGGTACAGAGAGTCTGTCGAGGATATGAACGCTTTCTCGGAACAGAAAAGATAAGAGCGATAAGAAAGCACTATGGAATGGAGGATGATTGGAGAGAGATAGATGGTGAGGAAATAACGGTCCCGGACATGATGGAGGGTGATTGGTATGGTGATAACGAAACAACGGTACCGGACAAGGACGAGCGAGAGAAAGCAGACAGCGATGCTGAAAGCTTGAACGATAGCATTTCGGAGGGGGAGTGGAGCGATAGTGAACCGGTGGCAGGGAAGAGAAAGGGGAAGTGAAAGCCGATGCGGAGGTCCCGGGGAGAGCGGGAACAAATAGCCGACAGAGAAGACGGCTTTAGACGAGGATGTTTGGACGTCGGGATGATTATGGGATGATATCGGGACTCTTATTTTATGTGTTTCTTGTAATGGCGTGTTTAGAGGAGATTCTAGTATATAGATAGCAAGCACAAAAACCTTCGTGCCGGTACAGGACTTACTAGCTTGGTGCTACTTTGTGAGGAAGAAGAGGTAGAGTAGGAGTGAGTCTTTGATAATATCGATGACATGGTACAAGAATCATAGGAGTTTGAGTCAGTGCACTGAGGCATACATACTGACTGGTACATGCACCTGACTCACGACTCTCTCTATAAGCCCACGCGTCCTGCTCCACTTCCTTTGCACCAACGAACACCATCGCTGCTATACAAGCTTTGACCACAATCTTTATACAGATCTTCCATTACTCTGCCTCAAACCCCATTTTTCGACGGATCGCAAAGCGCTCTTCCCAGACGACCAACATGGCTCCCCCACACACAATGCAAAAGCGACGCAAAGGGATCAAAAAACTTAAAAAGCACTCACCAATACCTAGTGCAGCGCACAGAAGCGACAACAGACTATGATCGCATCAAAAAGTGTGTGGGATACATCAAAGAGTGTGCGGGACACATTATCCAAGAAAGGGAGAGGCTCCACGCTGTGCATTTGCGCAACCGGACTGAGCCTGTCAATCATTTCCTTCAGGAAATGGATGAAGGAAAAGCTGCTCCAATTCCGAACCGCTCAGTCGAGCTGATCATCGACTCGATGATTACATGGCTGCTGAATGGAAGGAAGAAGATTGGAGAAAGCATCCTTGAGGACCTTGAAGAAAGCATCCTTGAGGATCTTGAAGAAAGCATGATGGAGACTAGCTGGGTGGAGTTTGACCGTTATATGCAGGGGCAAAGGGGGCAGGTTGTACAGGAGCTGCTCGAGTGTAGAGAAATGCGAAGGAAGATGAAGAGAACAGTGGAGGATTTTCGGTGCTTTCTTTCCATGCCTGACGAGGATATGTACTGATACCAAAACATCGAGCGAGGATAGTTCAAAGGGGGAGGGAAGCGAAGGTGGAAACCGGTGGCGAAGGAGAGCGGGTAAGGCAAAGGGAAAGCTGGTTCGGAAGTCTCGGGGCGGGGCGAGAAGGAATGTCCGACGGTATAGGTAACTTGGCCTCTGAATGTAGTTTAATTCTGTTAGTGTATTAATGGGGAGTCGGTTACCTTGCAGTTGAGTGCATGCAAATATACAAATACTTCTCTTATCAATCTCAGACTTACCACTCACACCCACCTCTGACTCCGCCCACACCCCTGACTCAGCCAAGGATACCCTCGACTCCTCCTCTCAGCCTCTCACTGCCCAAACATCTCCACCAACCAACGTCTTCGGCCCTCCCCTCACGTTTCCAACTCGCTGGGCGGTACTCCCCATTCCCCACCAAGCCACCAAGCCACAAACGACCAGCAATGTCCTCCACGCCCGAGCCCTCACCCACAACAATGACAATGTTCTTCCCCCCACCCAAGCCATCCCTCGCAGAACTACTGGCCTCCAAACTCACCAAAATCTACGGACCAATCCGCGATCTCCACGACGCCATCATGCCCGTGCAAAATTTCCACCGCGAGACCATGCGCTGCTACACCATACTAAACGAGAAAGAAATCAACCTCCCGTTCGTCCGCGAAGCGTTGATCAACGGACTCAAAGACGCGAAAGCAGAATATTTCCAAGAAATACTACAATCTTGCCATGGAAAATGACGTACTGCGTGAAGAGGGGGCGGAAGAAGGAGTTCGAGGCAGTAGACAAAGGTGTTGCAAAATGGCCTGTGATGCTGCAAGAGGACTGTGATAAAATCAAGGAAGGGGTCGTAGTCAGGGATCGTCGAACGAATGGAGCGGATGGATAAGCATATTCGTATGATGAAGAATGACGACGCCGATGGGAGGATGTGGGCTGAAGGAGGCGGATTTAGCATAGGAGAGTGTGGACGGAGGATGCATGTTGATGCGCGGGCAGGATTGAGGAGTGGCGCGTTTCTTGTTGTTGTGTCTTATTGTTGTATCTTCTTGTCATGTGTTGTTGCTGCATCTTATTGCAGGCTCTTGCTGCCGTATCTTGTTGTAAAACTTTATGAAGCCTAGATATGCCGGCGGTTCTGATGAAGATGCCCAAGTATGACTCCCCTACCAGCCCTGACCCATGAGTCACTGTACCACCACCACAGCCCTTCCCGTCCCCAGCCTCAGCACCATGCAACCCCCTACTCCAACAAAAACTTCCACAGCCCATCGCCCTCCACATAATCCCCCCAAATAACATTAACCAACCACATATCCTCCCTCAACTCGCCCAACAACCGACTACTCTTACTCTTAGTCGGATAAATCCTCCTCCACTCCCTCCAAATACTATACGCCTCCTCGCACCAGCTGCGGAAACTAACCCCCTCAATAATCGTCGGCGTAACGATCTCCTTACCCGCAAACGTCCCCCAAGTCACAGGGTTAACCCCATGCTCTGAGCTCGCTTCAAAGTCTCCCTTGGCGTTGGAAGCAAAATATGTTATTTGTTCGTGGGCTTTCAGGCGAGGTTGGAGTGCCTTCCAGTCTGCGGAGGATATGAAGAATTCGACAAAGGGTTTCTGGAATACGAAGCCGTTTCTGGGTCCCCAGCCAAAGACTGGGTCGGTGGAAGGGAGGCCGTTGACAGCGGGTTGCGAAGCTACGGTCCACCAACCCTTCGAGTTGAGCGCGAGGAGTTCGGCGCTGATGGTGCTTGTTTCCGGCAAGAGGCCTTGTTCGCTCCAGGGTATAGCTTCGAGATCTCCTTCAATGTGCCGTCTAAACAATTTCGATACATCGTCCCTCTCTACCGGGTATCCCCAGATTTTGAGCGCTTGTGCGGTACTAACGTGCAGCGTGGGTCCGTAACCGTCAATCTCGCCGAAAGCAGCAGATCGCGCATCACCCCATCGACCGTTGGGGTAGTCATCCCACGTCGCTTCTCGACCTAGCGAGCCTTCACCTTCTGAGATGGCGAGGGTGTTTGCGCGAGTGTTGATAGGGCCTTGGAGGCCGCCAACTTCGGTTTCGAGGGCTTCGTAGGAGGGATTGCTGGATTTGGAGGCGGAGGGGCGAGAGATGATGACGCGGTTGTGCGGGCCAGAGTTTACAGAGGAGAGGCGGCGGCGGTCTTTGATGCTTTGAGCGCCATCGGGCGGTGCAAGGTTGATTGCCGGTGTGGACTCGATAGCTTCTTCGTCTTCGAAAAGAGGCTGAGGTATTAAGTTACAGTCTTCTAGGATATGTGAAACGGCCTTTTCAAGATTAAGAGTGTAGAAATGGAAGCCTCTCCGCGCCGGACTAGGCACTTTCTTGAGCTTCTCCACAATCTCGCTCAAGATCTTGATACCGACCTGCTTCACCAAATCATCATCTGTCCTAACTGCATCCAATCTAGCCAGTATATCCGCAGGTAACTTCGCATGCGAAAGCTTCGTCACCCTTCTCAGAATCTGATAGCTCTGTATCGGCAGCAGCCCCGGTATTATCGGTATTGTCTTGAACACCCCACTCTCATGTTCCCTCAACATCTTCTCCCACTTCTCGTAAGCCTCCTCATCGAAGAAAAGCTGCGTCATTATAAAATCAGCACCCGCCTTTGTCTTCTCCACCAAATACGGCAAATCAGACATCGGATCCTGATGCTCGGGATGGCTCTCATCGCTATGACCTTCAGGATACGCCGCGACGCCAACGCAAAAGTAATCCCCATACTGGCTCCGAATGTATCTGACTAGGTCGATCGCCCACGTAAAGTCCTTGTTGGAGTCCTCTTCGGGTGCCTGGTCTTCATCCCTGTACTCTTCACTGCGCGGCGCATCACCCCGCAGGGCTAATATGTTGCGGATCCCTAACACCTTTGCCTGCTCGAGCGCCTCGTCAATGAGCGATCGACTCATGTTTGTGCAGGTCAGGTGCAGACATGTTGTGAGGCCGAGCTGGCGCTGGCAGATTTCGGCGAGTTCGAGCGACTTCGTTGCGGTGGAGCCGCCGGCGCCCCAGGTGACGGTTACGAAGAGGGGGCGGAGGGCTTGCGACATGCGTTCGAGACGGGATTGAAGATTTGCGAATCCCTATAATCCTCAATTAACCCATGATGCTCATTACCATCCTCCTTTCCCTCCCGTATTTTCTCCTCGTCATTGTTCTCCACCCCTCACCCCGCGCCGACTCACCATCTGCGTCTTCGGCGGAAAGAATTCCAGCGAAAAGTAATTCGCGCCCTCGGGCAGGGCATTGATCTTATCCGTAATCCTCTCCATCATGGTGGAATATTCTGCCGAGGTGTGCGAAGGGAAGTGCACTCATAGCAGAGTTCGTGGGTGTAATGGACAAAAAAGTGTTGCAGGCGTGCAAGCCAGCAATGTGGGGCGGGTGATCGGCGCCCGGGATTGCCTTTCCTAACTTGACCTTGCGACGCCACAGATGCAAGCGCCACACGCATGTATGGGAGTTCATGGGTAGGACTCTGGATGAGCTTCACATTGTTGGGCTGGTGCAGATGAGTACCACCCTGGTAGGTGGGTGTACTGCGCCGATGGTGACAGTACCTTCTGCTTCGACACGTGGCACTCTGAACGGTGACAAGTTCGGACTGTGGGGTACCGAGACGAGACACATACCTACTCATCATGTTACTCAATGTAACCGAAAATTAGATTGCAGAACACACTCTTCCACATATATTCCCCAATCTGCCCCTTTCTCCATCATATCCACGACATCTAAACCACCAATCATGCCTTCCACACTCCCTCCAAGAATAGACGTCCACTCGCACTTCCTGCCCCCCTTCTACCGAAAAGCCCTCGAATCAACAGGCAACTCAAACCCAGACGGCATGCCCGCAATCCCACCATGGTCACCAGAAGCCCACCTCGAGATGATGGAGAACGCCAACGTGACTAAATCCATTCTCTCCATCTCTTCACCGGGGACACACATCTACCCCACTGATCCACAAGCAAGGAAGGACTTGACGAGGAAATGCAATGCATACGCTGCGGATTTGAAAAGGAGGTACCCAGAGAAATTCGGCTTCTGGGCTTCGTTACCGCTACCGAGTGTGGAGGATGCGTTGGAGGAAATCGATCGGGCGATAAGCGACGGGTGCGATGGTTTTGCGTTGATGCCGAATTATTACGGGCTGTATATCGGAGACGCCGCATTCGATCCTGTATTCAAAAAGCTCGATGACCTCGGAGCGACCGTATTCCTACATCCGACAACTCCGTGTATGCCCAGCAACAGCCCTGACACCTACGAGG
The DNA here is from genome assembly GCA_010015675.1 of Byssothecium circinans. Classification (NCBI taxonomy): domain Eukaryota; kingdom Fungi; phylum Ascomycota; class Dothideomycetes; order Pleosporales; family Massarinaceae; genus Byssothecium; species Byssothecium circinans. Next base: position 526,202 of record ML977000.1, on the reverse strand, counting down.
GAAGCACACCAGCACTTCCCTTCGGCTCCAGGTACCCAGTCCCTATCTTCGAATTCCTCTTCGATACATCCCGCGCAGTAATCAATCTCTTCTACTCTGAAACTATATCGCGCTATCCAAATATTCACTTCGTCGTTCCGCATGTTGGAGGCACGCTTCCACCTCTTATTACCCGTTTCACCGTCTTCGGGACCTTGGTTCCGGGGGTGACGCCGCTCGATCCGGAGACGGTCCGGAAGCAGATGCAGGAGCAGTTTTCCTTTGACCTTGCGGGAACAATCTTCGATGGTGAAAGTGGGGGGAGAGGGCAGTTGAAAGCGTTTGTTGAGGGGTGGGATATCTCGTTCAAGAGCTTGCTGTATGGGAGTGACTTTCCTTTCACCAACAAGGGGGCGGTCGTCATGTTAGGCGAGAGAATGAAAGATGGTTTGGAGTGTTTGTTTGACGAGGGAGAGAGGAAGGCAATTTATGAGGAGAATGCCAGACGACTTCTCGAAAGGAAGCCAAGAGGCAGTGCGAGAAATGGAACAGAAGGAGACACGAACTGAACGAAGGTTATGGCAGAGAGATATAGGATATAGATAGTGTTAGAGAAGAAGGAGGAGTTGCAAGCCTGGTATGAGGGAAACACCATCCCAAAGGAACGAGTAGTAATGAAATTCCAAATATTATATGTACTTGTATGGGTTCATGATGCCATTCTGCGATGGTCAGCTGTTCTTCTACAATTCAGAACAGGAAAGGAGGACTTACTGGATCGTACAGGTTCTTAACCTGCTTCATCATCCCGACCATTCCTTCGTCTCTGCTGTATCCAATATACGGCTTCTTGGTAACGCCTAATCCATGCTCGGCACTGATACTGCCATTCTTCTTCTGCACCCATTCGTACACCCAGGGCTCGATGGTCTTCTCGACCTCCTTTTCAAACCGTCTAACGGGGATGTTGAGATGCAAGTTCGCGTCGCCCATGTGCCCGTACCCTACCACATCTATAACGGGATGTGAGTCGTCATCTCCGATGAAACCGGCTTGGGTAAGACGTTCCCGAGTATCATCAACCAGAGCATAGAGATCGGCAATCGGTAGTGAGAGATCGTACTTGTATACCCCACCCCAGTATCCCAGAATTTCAGTGATGCCTTCACGGCATGCCCACAGCTCGGCGGACTGCGTTTGGTTTTCCGAGAGAACGCCATCGGAAACGATTTCTGCCTCCATGACATGCTCGAGGAAAGCTTGTAGTTTCTGCAATTGTCAGCGCAAAACTCGCAACGAACAGAATGCACAAACCTCGCTGTCATGATCTGTGTTTGACCCACTGGTCTCAATCAAGCAATAGAATGGATGCTCTCCCTCTAATGGCATCTTCTTGCCCGAGACAGTCTTCAGCAGTTTCTGTGTGCGTCCGTCCATCATCTCGAAAGCGGACAAGATCTCTGATAGTTGATTCTTAGCAGCGCGGAATGCTTTTTGCGCATGATCGAAGCTCTCCAGGCCAAAGTAGGCAACATTTACCGCAGGAGATCGTCGTGGACAGATGATCGAGACAGCTGTGATGATACCAATGGTGCCCTCGCCGCCGATGAAGAGCTGCTTCAGATCGTATCCGGTGTTGTTCTTCCTCAGGGTTGATAAGTCGTTCATGATACGTCCGTCTGGGAGCACAGCTTCGATACCTAGCACGTTTCCGTGGAGACTACCGTATCGAAGCAGCCGTAATCCGCCTGCATTCGTTGCGACGTTGCCTCCGATATGGCACGATCCTTTGGCTCCAAGGTCCAATGGGAAAATGTGGTTCCTCTCGGCCAGATAGTTGTCGGCAACCTCGAGGATGACGCCTGCATCGGCGACGAAGATACCGGATACCTCGTCGAACGACCTGATATTGTTCATCTTTTGCATGGAAATCACAATCTCATCAAATACAGGCACCGAGCCTCCAACAAGGCCAGTGTTCCCGCCTTGTGGCACTACAGCAAGCATGTTCTCATTACAGTATTTGAGGATCTTGCTGACTTCGTCGGTAGATGAAGGTTTGAGCACTAGCTTCGTGTGGCCTCGGAACTTGCGCATCCAGTCGCTGTTGAAAGGTTCGATGTCTTCTGATGCATCTTTCGACACACCGTCCAGAACTGCAGATTCTGAGCCGAGCAATTCCTTGAAATAATTGACATTTTCTTGCGACAGTTCCGCGAATCTACTGTCTCGTTTGATCTCAGGGTATCTAAGTCGTCATGAATTCGGTGTTCGTTGCTACACTCAATGGCCTACATACTTTTTCGACGTGTACTCAATCCTCTTAGTCGGAGTAGATGCGCCCTTTACGGTGCCATTTGCGTCTTGTTGGTGAGGTTCCGAAGTCGCAGAGGTAGCCCATCTCACTTGAACAGCAGGCCGGAGGGTCTTAGGACATGTAGCGGATCGTGATGAGAGCACCGTGCGCCGCGTTAAAGCAGCAAGTCTTGTAGACATAATAATACAGGAACAATTACAAAGAGAGTCAAGAACGACGGCATTTTGAAGGCGTAGGCGCAAAAGATAAAAGCGTGATGACCTAATCACGCTAAACTAGCAGAGAGGCAGGGGTAACTGGGCTTGGCATTCCAGGTGGAAGCAACGACGCGGCAGCTCTCGCAGCTCCGACGATCAGTTCGATCTCCAAACCACCGCCATCAGCTTTTTTCCCTCCATCTTGCCGTAGCCGCTCCCTCTCACTCATACCTGGGCCCCGTAATTGCACCATCTGAATATCCACCATGGCGTCCGGCTACGATCGAGCTCTCTCAGGTATATGACAATATTTGGCTATAAGTAGAGCTTGTAGTTAACGCTTGACCAGTGTTCAGTCCTGATGGCCACGTCTTCCAGGTTGAATATGCGTTGGAAGCTGTGAAGCGAGGTATTTTGAGTCGATCCACTATTCTAGCAAACAAGCCTAACGAATGCAGGAACCTGCGCTGTGGGTGTCAAGGGCAAAGACATCGTAGTCCTCGGATGCGAGAAGCGCTCAGCAATGAAACTGCAAGACACTCGGATCACGCCTTCCAAGATCTGCCTCGTCGATACCCACGTTGCCCTCGCCTTTGCCGGACTGAACGCCGATGCCCGCATTCTCGTCGACAAGGCGCGCTTGGAGGCACAGTCACATCGCTTGACCGTCGAGGACCCTGTTTCAATAGAGTACATCACAAAATACGTCGCCGGTGTACAGCAGCGATACACGCAGAGTGGAGGTGTGCGGCCGTTCGGGATCAGTACACTGATTGTTGGTTTCGATCCCAACGACAGGACCCCGCGGTTGTACCAGACAGAGCCTTCGGGCATCTACTCAGCGTGGTACGTACATTCTTCACGTATGGTACAAGACACAGCTCTAATTTGGAATAGGAAAGCAAATGCCATCGGCCGGTCGAGCAAGACGGTCCGCGAGTTCCTCGAGCGTAACCACAAGGACGACATGGACCGGGAGGAGACAATCAAGCTGACAGTCAAGTCGCTGCTGGAGGTAGTCCAGACGGGCGCGAAGAACATTGAGATTGCCATCACGGCACCGGGCAAGCCGCTCGAGCTGCTGCCGGTGGAGGACATTGAAAAGTACGTGGAGAGCATCAACACGGAGAAGCAAGAGGAGGCAGCCAATAGGAGGCCGGGTCGCGGGGCTGGCGGATCCACGTCTATCCCTGCACGGCCAGCTGGTGAGGGCTCAGGGTCGGGAGCATGAACAAGCAATGATTGATGACAAGTCATGAGCATCGGCGTCCCGGAGGAAGAAGGCTGGAATCTGTAGAGTACAGAGCGCCGGCTCCAATAAATGGCATATCTAGCACATCCCCGAGTGACTCTCTTGCCCAAAATTACTTAATGTTATCAAGGCTTTCACCTCCTGTCCTTTCCATGCTCAGCCCAGGCGGTTGGGCGCGTCCTTGACGTTGAATATCGACTGCTGCTCCTCGCCGCGCACCCGATCGTCCTTGAGCATTCTCGCGTCTTTCCGCACGTCTTCACTCTCGACCTGCAGCGACGCCTTCGGTGTGCGTGCGTCGAGCACAAAGTGGTTGTCGCAGTGCGGGCAGTACTCGTCGCTGTTTCCGTAAGCACACACCCTAGAACGCCTCTTCTTGTATATCATACGCATCCTCAAACTCGCGCGCGTCTTTGCGGAAGCACTTCTTGCACTTCTTGCAGGCGAAGATCATCTCGAAGGTCTGTAGCAGCTCATGGTCGGCGTTCTCTTGGTGGCACTCGGCACAGTCAAACCATTTCCGGCCTGCACGGCGGTTAGCAAATGTCTTGCGATGGTGGCTGCATGGCGGACTCACAGCACGGCGCGCGGATGGCGACTTGGGCGTTGAGGACGTGCTTGCTGCGGAGAATTAGCGGAGGTCCTGGCAATGGCGCATCGGATGGCGGGGGTAGAAATCCTCAGCGTACATACCACATGGCGTGTTATGTATTCACAGCTCACGGTAATTCCTGGGACCTGGGGCACGTAGAGCTGGTCGGACAGGCGTTTGTTTTTTTGTTTACTCGGTGCCTGGGCGATGATGTGACAGGTTGAAAGTTCAGGGCGCGCATACAGGCCTTACCCAGGTAGTAGGTTAGGTACGTCGTCAGCCACGGCCACGGTCTGTTGACCCACACACCACATGCACAAGTTGACCGCACGCGCAAACATTCTTCTCTCTCGACACTCCCCTTTTGGTTCGCCATACACTCCTTCCCAGCTCCTCGCTGCCACGCTCTTCAACGAACAGCACGTTTGCAGGCGTCCGAAACAGGTGCCGGCCTGTCTGTCATAAAGACCCGCCGAATCCGGTGCCTTGCCTGGTCGCTCAGTAGTATCCTTAGGAGTCCACTTCATACTCCAAGGGTCGCCCGTTCGCTTGCCCAGTGCTACTCCCGCCGACTGTATCTTTCGCTGCCGCTATTCTTCTCGTCCTTCGCTCGCTGTGCCGCCGAACCTCGCCGCGCTGCATGAAGACACTGCGGCCAAGACAGCTTCATTCTTCCAAAATTACGCGCCTCGCCCAATGGGAATAGCTCCACAGCGGTCGATGAGCATCTCCAAAGCAAAATCAGACGTCGGCTGACAGGGAGGCACATCATGGAGCGCTCCGGCGACGAGAACACGGATGGCTCATCCATCGTAAGCAGCTGCCCTCGATGACAATATGCGTGCCTGTAGTAACTGTGTATAGAAGCCAGTGTCTTCTCTCCGCAGCCATTTTGAAAACATGCTCAATGCCAACGCGAATAAGTCGAACACCCCCACGACCCCGCGCCAGCCCTCACCCTCGGCCGTAGACCGCGTGGTCGACCATGATCAAAGGAGTGACGGGCGCATGTCGCTGGACATCCCCAGGGACAACAGAGAGAACGGGGGGCGCACGCCGTCCCCAAGCGTGGTGGACTACAGCGGGCCTGGTCCCGCTGCGTCACGGGAAGTCACACCGCGAGCGGCCTGGAGCACCCCGAAAGCCCGCCCGACGTCCATGGTGGCATACAACTCGCCGCCCTCGCCCACCAGGTCGCCCCCGAAGCTGACTGTTGTATCGCCCAAATCCCCGCCTAGGACCTCTGAGCTCCATACACACTCGCCGCTGCCCTCGTCTACCCTCCCACACTCGTCGTTGGATTCGCCTGCCCTAATCAATTTCCCTCCCAATGGCGCGAAGAACTTCAAGATTCCAACTCAGCAGAACACGCCCGCTCTCGAGTCGAAGCCTCTATTTCCCGCCAACACCACAGCCAGTCCTTCCGGAGATCCACGCAAAAGTGGAACGTTTGAACGTCCTACCGCATCCCCGTCTGTGCCTCCGCCGATCAATCGCGCAGGAAAACCGAAGATTTTGAGTAAGCTGCCTCCCCCTATCGAGCCTACAACGAGGACTACTCTTGCTCCGGACCACGATGCAGATGGACGCGATCGCGTATCACCATTCAGTACTCCGCCTAGCAGTCATGAGGGTAGCCCGCAGAGGGAGGAAACGGTGCCTACACAAGTTGGCCACTCAAGAGCGAAGAGCAAAGTTCCAAGAGATGGCTACTTTCCTCCCCCACCCTTGCATCACTCTGTGGCTGACAAGGTGCCTCACTCAGATCCGCGGACCATAGTAGGGACTCAACCATCGAAGGCAGCTCCACCGACTCCGACTCCGACACAACCTGCAGCAAATGACCGTGCTGTGGATAGGCCTGTACTCCCTGCGAGGCGAGAAAGAGACAACTTCGATCTGCGCAAGAGTGTGGTGATACAGCGGCCTATTCCACCCGAACCCCCGGTCCGGCGGTCTTTGGATGCTTCGCGCCCCTCTGGGCTCGGCATAAGTAGCCATGACCGCTTCATGCCTGCGCCACCAAGGAGAACATCAACTGCAAACCTTCTATCCATAGGTTCCGCCAAATCATTAGAGCCTCCGAAGCCACCTCCTCCACGCAACTCCGGCGAATTTAGAAGATCAGGAGAGATGATGAGGCCGAGTCCGATTCCAGCACAGGCACAGGCGCAGCAGCCGTACAGCTATGATTCCGATGACATGGATTCCGCGAACGAAAAGTCCGGACCTGCTTTGACTGACTATCCAGATTCGTCACACGCCAACAGAAGACCCCCGATTTTCGATCAAGGTACGAATTTAATTCCCACCGGCTACGAGACGAAGCTATTTGCGATATGCGGCGAGTATATCTGTACCACGGGATACGTGACGAATGTGTGGAACGTGCTCAGCGGCAGGTTACTTGTCAGTCTGAGTCATGGAGAAACTGTCAAAGCAACCGCGGTGGCTTTTAGACCTGCCAAGGACGTGGAAGACGAAGGGAAGCGGTTATGGCTCGGGACCAACGCTGGAGAGATGCTCGAGATCGACATACCAACGCAAAGTGTAGTCTTCACCAAGACAAATGCGCACAGAGGGGCTACGGTTATGAAGATATTTCGCTATGCGTCGGAAATGTGGTCGTTAGATGATGAAGGCGCGTTGCATGTCTGGCCCCCGGACGAACTCGGGCACCCGACTCTTCAGCAGACACCGTCTACTTTCCGCGTACCCAGAGGTCACACATTCTCCATCATTTCCGGATCACAACTATGGGTTGCATCCACAAAGGACATCCGAGTGTACGCCCGGACAGGTGAGCACGATCACTTTCAGCAGATGACCAAGAGCAGTATCTCCCAGCCTAGCGCAGGAGACGTAACGTCCGGGGCCATCCTCAGTAGCCAGCCTGACCGTATATACTTTGGACATACAGATGGAAAGGTCACCATCTATTCAAAGAAGTCTCTTGAATGTTTGGGTGTTGTCAATGTCAGTCTTTACAAGATTAGCTCGTTGGTGGGCGTCGGCGACTATCTCTGGGCTGGCTACAGCACAGGCATGATCTACGTCTACGACACCTCTACTACGCCATGGAAGGTTTTAAAAGACTGGAAAGCACACGAAAAGAAGCCAATTGCTGGGATTCTTGCAGACCGCACGAGTATCTGGAAACTAGACAGGTTCCAGGTTGCCTCACTCGGCACGGATAATTTGCTACGCATTTGGGATGGCATGCTCAGAAACGATTGGCTAGGTTTGTACAAGTGCTATGTTTTAGATTTGAGCTAACTATTACAGAATCCCAAATGCAACAGCACGATTCAGAATACTGTGACTTCCGTGAGCTGTCAATAAGAGTCATGACATGGAACGCAGGTGCCGTAAAACCCACTACTTTAAGGCATAAGGACCAAGATCAAAATTTCTTCCGGGAACTCCTACAGCCCGAAGATCCACCAGACATCATGGTCTTTGGTTTTCAGGAACTGGTAGATCTAGAGGACAAGAAGATTACGGCAAAGAGCTTCTTCAAGAAGAAGAAGAGTAAAGAGGCGTCCGAACACGAACACATGTCGCATCAGTATCGGGCATGGCGTGATCATCTCATCCGTGTCCTCGATGAACATTGCCCGCGTCAAAGCTACACTTTGCTTCATACTGCTAACCTGGTCGGTCTGTTCACATGCATCTTCATCAAGACGTCGGAGCGCACCAAGGTCCGCGACGTTGCTGGTGCAGAGATCAAACTCGGCTTCAGTGGTCGCGTCGGCAATAAAGGTGCTCTCGTTGTTCGGTTCTTCATCGACGATTCGTCCCTATGCTTCATCAACTGCCATCTTGCGGCCGGGCAGACGCAGACAATGCATCGAAACAATGATGCCGCTGCAATCATGGAGGCAGCGCCATTACCACTCAACCGCTCGCCGGCCGACTGTGCCAACTTCTTCGTTGGAGGTGGTGATGGGTCCATGATACTTGACCACGAGATTTGCATTCTTAATGGCGATCTCAACTACCGCATCGACTCGATGACGCGAGATTCAGTCATCAGCGCCGTCAAGCAGGGCAACTTAACCAAGCTTCTCGATCGCGACCAGCTTCTCCTTTCCCGCAAACGGAACCCTGGTTTGCGACTGCGAGCTTTCAACGAAGCACCCATCACGTTTGCGCCGACGTACAAATACGATGTAGGTACCGACACGTACGACACATCTGAGAAGAAGCGATCACCAGCATGGTGCGATCGATTACTCTACCGTGGTGTGGGCAAGATCAAGCAGCTCGACTATCGGCGGCATGATAGTGTGAAGGTCTCGGATCACAGGCCCGTGAGCGGAAGGTTCAAGATTCGTGTCAAGACAATCAATTCAAGAAAACAGGAAGCCACGAAAGAAAAGGTTGAGGTCGAATTTCAGGCCGTCAAGAGGAGGATAGCTGGCGATATCAAGTGAGTCCTCAGCCTCGCCAGGCCTTGTGGGGACATATGAGCTAATCACTTGCAGGCTCGACTACCTCGTTAATGTGTTTGGGCTCTCGACAAAAGAGGCGCAGAAGCTTCTCAACACCAGGTGAGTGCGTACTGTGGATTTCGAGCACTGCTTGTGTTGTTGGCGATATCGTGCGTTCTAGCGGGTTGACTCGAGTTGGTCTGAGCGGTTGGGATTTTTCGTTGCGAGCATTGCATGGTGTACTCTGTACCTAGAATCATAATGGATGGTGGACATCGTCGTCGTACCTTGGCAGCGCCAGGTAGTAATGTCACTGTTGAGACGTCTGGTCGTTGAAAACGGTGATCACTGATCTCGCGAAGTGGACTAGCGTGAGTCAATCATGGTGACGTCAACTACGCGTTAACGACATGTGGACCGGTTCAGTGTAACGCACCAGCAAATCAACGTCATCGCTATTACGACACGCGTAATAGGATCCTTTCTACAAAACAGCCATTGCACGCCTACTCTCCAGGTCTGTTTACCCCAAATATTCCCTGCGAGCGAGTACTTCATGTCCATCCCTTCACTTGCTCGTCGCCTCCCACTTACTGCGTCTTCAGCTCTACCACGCGCGCGCCTCATCTCTTCACACCTCACCAGACCGACATCGTTCTTGCAAACCAGCATCAAAATGGACAAGAACCAAGCCCGCGGCGAATCTACGACTGGCATCTCGGAGTGGAAACAACGCCCGCCGTACCGCATTCACGAGAACAACGAGGGGTTCGATGTCAAGTATGAGGCCAATTGCCATTGTGGGAAGGTTAAGTATCAGTTGAGCAGGAGGGAGCCGTTGGACAGCAAGTTGTGCCATTGCACGACTTGTCAGACGCAGCATGGTACGGCAATCCTTCATATCAGGACATCTACACCAACAGGCAGGACTGGAACGGATCAGACTGAACAAGGCTAACCATGAAATTAGCCGCACCCTTCCAATGGGCCGCCATCTTCCACAAGACAGACATCAACTTCACCAACGGCCACCACGACCTCGAGTGGTACGACCCAACTGAGAAGTCGATCGAGCACAAGCTACCCTGCAAGGTCCGCTGCTCGTTCTGCCACTCCCCCATTATGGACGAAGGCCGCAACATGATCCTGCTCTTCCCCTCGCTCGTGCACCTCAAGACCGACGAGGACAAGGCGTTTTTCAAACCTAGATGCCACATGTTCTACGGCCAGCGTGTTATGGATATCCCGGATGGACTGCCCAAGTGGAGTGGACTGAGCGATGAGTCGGAATTGATTGAGGATAGCCCGCCGGATAAGGTTAGGGAGCTCGAGAGGAAGAGGGAGGCAGAGCGCGAGAAGAAGTTTGAGAAGGGAGAGAATGAGTAGGGGGTGTGGTTTTGGTGTCCAGATGGGGGTTGTATGGAACGAGGCGTTCATGGGCATGAGAGTCTACGTGGTAGTGCGAGACTAAGATTTTATAGGCGTTTTTTCAACGAACTTTGAAAGGGAAAGGGGTGTGAATGGGTGCGGTCTACACTACTAGCGCGAAAGGCGCGCATCTTCCACAGTTAGATGACCCAACAACGTGCCTGCTCAAAGAGCCAGAAAATACGATCAATTTACTAAAGGAAGAACAAATTGTAAAGATCCACTACCTATTCCTCTCATCTAAGTGTCAATAAACTAAACACAGTGAGTTAAATTGAAAGCCATAGAACACTCGTACTCCTCCTCCTCCCCCCACAAAAAGAAGCTCAGTTCTCAATGCGGCATACCAGCCTTTCAAAAGCCCTAAACCTCTCCAACCCCTCCTTAAACTCTCCAACCACGCGTTCCACCCTCTCCAAAACGAGCCCTTGCATCCGCCAAACCCCCCCAAACCCACTCGGCACATCATCCCCCAACCTCTCCCCCTCCTCCGCCAAAAACTCAACATGCGACCTCACTATATCCACCACCCAAGCATACCACCTCCGCATCTCCCTGTATTGCGCGCGCCAATACGCATACCAGGCTTCATCACCTGCATCCCGCGACGGACGCCTCGCTTCGTTGTCTTCGTGCTCGGCAAACAGCTGCTCGAAGCGAGCGGTGAACTCGCTGTCGGTCTTTGCGTACTTTTGCCGCGTGTGAGGGGGGAGGTTTGTTGGGTTGTATTTATGATTGGAGTTGGTCGGTGAAGTTGTTTGTTTTTTTTGAATTGTGGGAAGGGTGGTATTGAACAGGGATGTTGTTTTGTTGATGTGCGTCACATCTTCAAACTCATGAAGATCTTCACTACCCTCCATTGCTCATCTACAAAGAATACCATGGAATGTCAGAGTATCAAATTGAAAACACGCCATACGAACCGGTAGCCTATTCACAGACTAGGAACTAAATTAAGGGTGGCAGTCCAGATCATCATGGACGACATCTTCCACGATCATCAATTCACTCCTATCAACCAGTCTGTCACTGAAATTTCTCGATGTTGGTGAGAGAAGTCCATCCACTGCCGCCTTCCCCTTCGCAGTCCAATTGGCTCAGACACCTCACTTCTTCCCAATCGGTGATCCCCAGTTAACATTGAATGAAGCCTGAGCAGTATTCCCAGTACCCCATCCACCACCCGAGCCAGACTTGCTGCTCACTTTGCTTCCCGCTTCCGAAGCAGCCGGTCTCCCAATTTGGGTCAAAGCCGCTTGCGTCAAAGCTGGGGATGGAGGGGCCTGCGGTGGCGGTGCAGGCGGCTCCGTTCCATTAGACTGGCAAGCACCACATCCTGGATGACGCGTGCCAATAGCACTTCCTCCTCGTACTCTAACACCAACATTCACATCGACGTTGACTCTGTTGGCTTTCGCAGCGTCTTCGGCCAGCTTGATGAGGCGCGCGCGTTCTTCGGCTATATCAGCGGCTTCGCTTTCGAGGGATTTGGCGATGGTGTCGAGGCTTGCGCTTATTTCATGGAGGGTGTTTGAGTAGGCGGAGAGTTCGGCGGCGAGGGTGAGGAGGTTGGCGGTTGCTTCTGCCATCGTGTGTTGGTGAAGGAGAGGAGGCAAATATGATTGAACGAGAGTTCAAGGAGTAAGTGGAAATATTGTCAGGTGTTTCTATGTGAGCGAGAGTCTCAGTGACGATTTTCGGGGGGATAGTGAGGTTGGGCGTGGGAATCATTGCTTGATACTAGATATACTTGAGAGATTTTCCACGTTTGTGTGTTGTGGGTGAATTTTTGAGAAATTGAAATATGATTACAACGTTGGCGTGCATAGCGAAATCTATACTCCAGAAAAGCTGACTTGTGCAAACAACGAACTACTCCACCCATGTGAATAATGATCCAACACAGATACTCTGACACAAAACCGCATACGTCAACGTAGTATTGGAGTGCTGTTGTCTTCCATCACACTGATTTTGCGAAATTATACAGCCGCCATTTCCTCTTATCACGATTCACAGCGGCATCTCCGATCCACTATTACTGTCACCCAAAACAGCATACGTGCCACAAAACATGCGTACAACGTTTGCATAACGCTTAACACCCTCTATATCTTCCAAATACAGCGGAAAATTCCGCGCGATGACGCCTGGTTCCCAGCCCGCTATACCCATCTTGTCGAGCTCTTCTACCATCGAGATAGCCTCAGGTGTATAAACCCACGCATTACGTACATAAAACTCGTTAAGGTGCCCCCCTAGTTGTTCTATGTGGGCCATTATCTCGATAGCTCGTGCTTGCCGTTCCACAGTGCCGGTGTTGCTACCTGGGGCGGAGAATCGGAGCGGCTTGATAGCGTTAACCGTGTCGATGTAGAAGCCTAGGAGTCGGCGGTGGGAGCTGAGAAAGTCGCTCATAAGAGAGAGGGATGGGTCTTCTAGTGCTGTTCGTTGGTTTCTTCTTGGTGCGCACATTCTGTTTTCTTCCTTGGGAGGATTTTTATGAAAGGGCGTAATGCAGAGAGCTTTGCGGAAGGAGCTTGTAGGGTTATTATATTCTCGCCATGTCTTAAGTACGTAATTAAAGACCAAAACGTTATGAGACATTGAGCAGTGACCGGCTACCTCTTCAAACAACAACCGATATTCGCAATCACTAATGACCATATGAACCATCGCCCGCTCTGAAATCACACACATCTGTCACCCAGATAAAACCGAGTTTCAGGCTTCCGCTCAGTGAATCAAAAAATGAGAAGAGCCTAGGCGGTTTGGTGACCAAACGCGGATACGATTAGTGAAAAAGCCGGCACCAATCTCCATCATTCCTCTCTGACTCAGTCATATGATCTTCGAATTCCTTGGACATGATGAACGGTCTATCATCCGGCGTGTACTTATTACCATTCATCCTTTCAACGTCTCTGACCATCTCAAATCCCGCCTTCGCTTGCATGTGCAATTCACTCTCATCCTTCTTCTCAGCCCCTTTGATATCCAGATCCACTGCATGGTGACTTGTACCCATATTCTCCGCATTACTGTCGCTCTTGAATAGCCGGGAGCATTTTTCTCGTTCGGAGCCGTCGGTATCCTCATTGGTCATGTTCTTGTAAATATCTTTCAGCTCCTCTAAGCCACATCGCAAGCTGTCGTAGTAGGAAACGGTGGGGCTTATCGTTGATACCGTGGTGTTAAGTCTGATAATGCATTCACATAGCTTCTTCCGTAGCGCAGAGTCGTCGGACGGAGGAGGGCTCGGGGTGACCATCGCGATGAGTCTTCGTGAAGATGAGAACTCGTGTTGAAACTTAGAGAGCACGCGGTACCGGACTTGCTAGGTTCTTGGACAGAGTATGGTATGACCTGTGATATGTAGTCTGTTGAAAGGACTGAGGAAGTCTGAATACATTGTTAATGCGTTGTGTTCATTAGGTCAACACGTGGACTTATAACACGCAGTAGGTATTCAGCTAGCGGATGTGAAGAGGACATTGTGACTTCGTGTCGCAAACGACGTGTGAAACAGGATAACTTGTGCACCCGCTGTGAAGAAAACCAAGGAGCTGAACGCACGATAGATTGACAGTAGTAGTTGAGCAACGACAATGGTAAGCTAAGCACGCGAGTCATCCCTCATCTTCTTGATTTCAGACAATATCTCTTCCTTTGTCCACCCGTGCTTGAGACCTTTAATGAGAAGCGCCTGCTCACTCTCCGGTGCCATTCCCGCAGTCTGCGGAACTCGTCTGTCCAAATTTGTCGGAAATGGATACCCCTCAGCAACATTCCCAATGAAAGCTCTGACTTCCTCACTTAGGCCGCTCTTCTTGTGCATCTCTACCAGCCCATGCCAAGTCCTTTCAATAAGCGGATACGTATCAATCATTTCCATCGGCTTTCCAAACGCTGAAGAAATCTGCAGGAGATTCGCCGACCGCAGTATCGAAGCCGAGTCGTTCTGGCCTGCAGCATGGAACAATGCGGGATTGAAGAACAAGCCATCGCCCTTCTCCAGTGGCAGAGATATGTACTTCTCCAAGAAGTAATCCTGAAACTCTGGGAGGCGATATGCCATGTATCCCTCCTCGAATGTTTGACTAAATGGTAGCAATCGCGTCGGTCCACTCTCAATCGGCATATCGGAATGAGCAACCGCTCCCTGCAGTGTCAAGAACTGAGATGCGACTTGCATAGCCTTTGGAAATTCCGCACATGATTTGCTGTCCTGAAAGCCGATGTGATAGTCACGATGTGAGATCTGTGCTTTGGCGCCTGGCTTGACAATGTTGACTTGCGCCGTAAGGCGATGATGTGGGCCGAGCCATGCCGATGATATGAGTGGAAGCCATGGGTTTGAGTAGTATTCAAGGAACGAGTTGGGGTCTTGCAGGCCGTGTTTTGAGAAGGAGTTCCAGATCCTATCGTTGGCGCCAGAGCCTGCGAAGTGATCCCCTCGCTTTCCAGCTGTCTTCTTCTCTTCGTCGATAACGGCGGAGTATACGTCGCACACTTTGTCGATAAGTGCAGTGTCTTTGTACAGGCTCTTCGTTACGAACACGCCGGGACCAGAGAGGAGAATGTGGTACCATTCGTTTTGCAATGCTGAGCGTTGTTCCGGTGTCAATGCGGAGTAGTCGGGTAGGTTGTATATGGGCACGTTCTTATCGATTGATGCAGCGAGAGGATAGTGTATTGGATTTGACTCCGTTGTGAGCTTCTTGAATTTATCGAGTGAAGGTGGCGAGTCGACGGAGAAGAGCCGAGGTTTGATTGGTGCATTTGTGATCCCATTCGCATGACCGTTGGAGCAGCAAGACTCGTGCATCGTTCCATTCATGATGTGCAGATAATATATCCGTAAAATGCTGATCTGTTAAACAGCTTCACCTCAGGAGACGGCTTTTGTTGAACGCGAGAGAGAGCGTATTCGGAAGCTGGTCAACGGCGTCTGAGGAAGCTAGTCAACAGCGTCTGAATTGTTGGCTGTGGTAGCTTCCAAATACGCTCTCTCGCGCGTCCAACAAAAGCCGTCTCCTGAGGTGAAGCTATTTAGCAGATCAGCGACGCGTTGTACGGTAGCAGGGAGGGTCCTTAACCTATAAAGCAGGCATGCGTGGGTGTAAATGAATAAGAACAGATGAGAGAAACAGCTGGTATTTATACGCAGTGTGCGACCTTAACCGATCACGTGACTAAAGCACAGGCCTAGAGAATTTGACCCGTGTGAAGTTAGATATTGGTAATAACCACTACGAATTTGGCCTTCGCGGCCCTCCATCCGAGTTCTTCAGCTCGCGATGGCCGCAACTCCAAGTAAAATGGTGAAGATGTGATGTTGATGGATAGCAATTGCCTTTATGGTGTTGAGGTTGTAGCCAATCTTAATCGGGTATTCTAGCCGAAGCTTTGCCAACTTCGGAACAAGAATCACACTTCCCCGCAGACGTTGACGAACAGGTGCTGGAAGTGGTGCGTAGGGGCTCTATATTTCACTAACATCGAAGAAGAGGCGAATAGTCCCGCACAATCACTACAACAATATCTCACCATGGAACATATTGGTCACGGTCTCCGAGAACCAAGTATTGAACACTCAAGTGCTGCATCATCTAGGTGATCCGGCTCGATATGTTGATAGATCTGCTTGACTAGAGCTCTATGGCTTAATCATGGCCAACATTCTAAACACTTCAGGAATGGGTAAAGCCCACCTGTGTACAGATGAAGACGGTAATTAATGGTCACGTGACACTATTTCTCTCTCAACAACTTCGAAATTTTAGAGTTGTTTACTAATTTAAATCATACGTATACTAACTACCTGTAATATTAATGCCCTGTCTTCCATTCCACAGGCTTTGTGACGTGTAAAGTCTCAATGGAGCATGCACTGCCCACAACAGTCAAGCCCAGTTTCCGCTCTAGGAATTCGCGACGTACGGAAAGCCTTTACCAGCAGACCTTCTAATCTGACGACCCAGCCGCTAGTGGTAAAAGTGTCGTGGTATTCTCTGGCCTCGTTGCGCCTCGTCATTCGGGAGAACTTCCTCAGCTGCAGGAGCTGACGCCAGATATGGATCACAGGGGCTGGAAATCGACAAAGATTTGAAATTGTTCATTCCAGGGTCTCAACATGAGAGCTTTTGAGGAGAGCGTTGTCAATCCTGTGAAGATTGTGCTGGAGTTTGAAGGGGCTGAAAACAGACGAGGAGCTCAGGGCACAGGCACGATCTCGCGTTGATCCTCGAGTTCGCAGTCCGTTCTTGCATTTGCCGCCATGCGGGTTTATTGGGTTTCTATCTTAACAGCTTTCGTTTCGCACCGTCATATCCACGTAGACTCCCTCTGCACTCTGGCATACTCATGAAGCGCCTTTTTATCGCCAAACGCTGGATCAGCGGGTAATTCCACTCTGTACTCAAACGCACTATTTCGTCCCATTTCATAAGCCTTCTCAGGTAACATTATCGAGCCTTGTCCTGCCTCTATCAACGCATGGTCATCCGGAAGCTCGTAAGCAGGGGGAGGTGGAAGCGGTTTTCCTAGATATTGTCGCCGAAGGAGGACCATGGTGAGAGCTAAGAGGACAGCAAAAGCTGCAACTCCTCCAGTAATGCCTCCGACGACGGCACCTGTGTGGCTGGTGCCTGGTGCAGAGATTGGTGTTGTTGTCGGTGAAGCGTCGTAATTAGCCACCGTTGCCGTCGCAATCGGCGTGGATGTAGATGTTGGTGTTGGAGTCGTTGTAGGGAGAATGATGGACGAGGCTGATGGCTGAACGCATCCATCGATGCTGTAATACACCCATGAAGCGTTGTAGCATGTGCCTATCTGTGCCACGATTTTCAGTGACGATGAGCATGGATCTGGTCCTTCGTTTGCCCCATATATTGTGACTGTAGGAGCGTTAGCAAACGATCCTTGCAAGGTATGCGACAGTACCTACCAGCACATCCGTCATCCAGTCTTGCTAACTGAAAGGTCCTTGGAGTTCCATTACTCGACATTCCTAGCTGGGTACACACCCCATCCGGATACCCGTTCACCGCATGCAGATTGTTAAAACTCTTCTTGCACTCGCCATCCGAATAAGTCGTAATATCCGACCCCCAAACACCAAAACCCAACACGAAGAAAATAACAAATATAAAGAGTGACAACATCCTGATGGATGTACTTTAAACGACGGGGGTGTATTAAGAAGCCCTAAAAGGGTCCCTCAGAGGGAAGAGAACGAAAGTGAGGGTGAAGAGAGGGTAGTTGTTCAGGAAGTGGGTGGCAAGCCATTTGTAAGAGGTGCACAGGAACGGCGCATGGTTGCGATTTGGAAACAAGGGGTAAAGGTCTTCGGCGAACATGGTAGCATGAAGGCTTGAGCTGAATTCAGGTGACGCCATGGTCGTAGGTGATGCAGCCACTGTTGACCCCATGTCGTTGATGCGTACCTGCGTCCGGCTAGCCGATGTAAGATTGAGGCTCGGTAGTGCTATCTTGGAGACGTCACTTCGCCATTCAACCTTTTCCGTTGGTGCGCTCACGTTCCCAGCTCATTTCGAAGCCCGTTTGCTTCGTGTCAATCTGTCTTGTTCTTACCGGTGGGCGTGGTAAAGGTCGTGATCGGGATCATCGCATTTGCCCCATCATTCCTCTGCGCTTCGGTGTGCCCTTCCCAGCGCTCTCGAGAAAGCGCGAGCTACATCAAAGCCTCTTCTAAATGTGTGATGCTGACAGCTCGGAAGGCAAAAGAGAAAAGAGGCAGTGGGGTCCAAAAAGGCTTGCATGCTGATGGAGGTTTCAGAATGCAAAGGCGATGCTTACTGAGCAGCTATCCCTGGTGCGTCTACCAGTTAGAGCGCTCATGGCGCCGCTAGCGCAAATTATACCAACATCATGGCATCGTCGGAGTCCGTGGAGCATCGGATGTCTCCACCTGGTGCAGCGAGGCTTCAAGTAGTTGGAGGATTTCAGCAGAGTAATTTGGTTGCTCTCCGCTGAAGTGGGACCAAAGTGGAAAATTTCTAAGTTAAGGTAGTCCTGAGTCTAGTGACGGTCATGCGTCGTATTTGGTCATAAAAATAAGTGAAATCAAATGTACATATAAGTAGAAGGAAAATATCCACGCATAACGTACATCTCCCTATCTAATCGTCTTCTCTTTCAGCTGTCGGTAAAAGCACGCTGCATTCTCCGTGCATGTGCTGCTCTCCTTTTCGACTGTGCCGTCATAGGTCTTACCGGGTCCTTTTCATTGGGTTTCTCGTTGTGATGCTCCGACCCCGGAAATGGAGTGGGTGGCAATGGCTTTCTGGAAGTATCCGGTGGTGGGGATATCATTCTGGGCCTAAGTTCCACTTGCATGACTTTGGACTCGGTCGTCGTTTGTGTCTCCACATCTGGTTTTTCTTCAGGCTCAATCATGACTACTCCAAAACCATCTGTGACATTCGTTTTCTGTGGAGGCGAGGATTGGTCTGTGGACTCAGTTGGCGCAGCAAGTGTGTCGGTCTGTACTGCCTCTTTGATGTCACCGTGAAGCTTCCTCGTATTTGTTGTTGGCCGGTGTCGTCTTTGTCGAGGTCCAGGTATTGGCGAGCTTTCTCTCGACCTTTCGTCACCGGAGCGAGACGGGGGTAGAGGTGGTAAGGGTGACCTTGGTGGAGGCGTTTGAGTTGTTAAGTCGGACTCAGATCTAGCAGGAGAAGTCTGTCGCGACCTCGGAGGTAGTCTTGGTGGTAGCGTGAGCGTAACAATCTCTGGCGGCACTTTCCTGTTCTCGGGGTTCTCCAAAATTGTCTGCGTTATAATGTTACCTTCGGTACGCGGTATCACTCTTGGTACAGGTGGAGGAGCTCTGGAGGGTAAGCTTGGGGTATTCGGCTGCGATGGAAACAGGGAATAAGTAGTTGGCAACGGTTTCGTCGACTCGAAAAGTGCAGTTGGCGATGTGACGAGCAGAGTCGGATCCTGCAGGACACACGAATCATTTACGGCTTGCTCGGGTGAGATCGGCGAAGAGCCTGTAGAGGTAGCAGGGGTGGCAGTAGAGAGTGAACCAGTAGTATCTGCACTGTGAATGCTAGTGTGTGCTCCTGGTGGAAGTACCCATTGGGCCAATTCGTCCATGAGCGAGCCTGTGCTGGATACGTACGGAAGCTCATTAGGCAAAGAATTGGCTTTCGACAACGTTTTCTGAACGTTAACTTCCTTGGGCCGGAACCGTTTCGCTGAAACAGGTACTGTAGAAGCGTCGGAAACGTGTACGGTAGAAGTAGTATCGTATCGCTCTAAAGGCTTTTCCAAAGGCTTCTCAGTTACCGTGGGCATTGGCCTAGTATGATGGTCAAATGATGCACGTGCCTTCTGCTCGAATTGTTGAACTTCGTCAGAG
The DNA here is from genome assembly GCA_010015675.1 of Byssothecium circinans. Lineage (NCBI taxonomy): Eukaryota > Fungi > Ascomycota > Dothideomycetes > Pleosporales > Massarinaceae > Byssothecium > Byssothecium circinans. Next base: position 506,610 of record ML977000.1, on the reverse strand, counting down.
TAGGCTCGCGGGCGTTGAGTTGCTGATGTGTGTGGTCTCATGAGCACTGAAGCAGTGGGTAATGGTCGTACTTGGTCGAAGAATTTCCGAGTTGGCGTTCCATTTGCTGGCGCACGTGATGAAGATCGTTCAGGCCAAGCTTGTGGAGGGTCGACCGTGAGAGGAGAGAAAACTGCATTTTGCTTGATGGAGTGTGGTGACGTAGGCGAGATCGGTATTGTCGGTGAAGTTGGCGGGTCTCCCACCGATAACGATCTCGCTCGTGGTGGAGCATACAGATCCCAGTTCTGTGGATCGGGCAAGTCTTCAGGTGTACTTCCAGGTAGCTCGACAAGTACAGAGTTAATTGAGGGTACTGGACGGGCATCAGTAATTATAGTCCTATGAATGAAAATACATACCCTCAATCTTGCTTCCATCAACTTCTGAAACTGTGATGCTGGGTAAAGAGAGGTTCTTGGAGCTATGTCGCAGCCTTTGCCTTGAATGAGGACTTCTCATAACGCCATCCTGATTTCGATTCGTCCAAGGTCTCGCTGGCGCTTCGTGTACCGCCGGATCCTGGCCCGCGAACGCATTGTTAATCTCAGCAGCTTGCATCAATTGGACTGTTGCCATAAGACTTTGATGGCATAGCGTGAGGAACTGTTGCTTGCTTATGAGTTTTTTGTGATGCGACAAAACCCACTCGAATTTACGCCTTAGGCTGGCAGGGCTACCATCATCCCCGCCCGATACGCGTACGGCTTCCACATGCACTCCAATGTCGTTGAGTGCGCGTTGAATATCCAACAGAACTGTATCGATCCAAGTCTTTTTGTCGGGCCATGATTCCAGGTAATCGGTAACAGCATGGGTAGTGTACAATCGTGAAGCTTCGGTAACATCCTGTCGCACGCGCTGAATAAGATTGACAAAAACTTGGCTGTCTGAAGGGACTTTAGTTTGCGTTGAAGCAAAGTCCGCGAAGTCGAATACCGTCGGCAGTGATGAAAAGACCCTCGCGACATCCTCTGAAGACTTCCTGGATAGCGTGCTAGACTGGCGCTCAGAATCTTGGCTCTGCTTAGGGCTAATTCTTTGGAAGTATTTCTGTGTCTTGGTTGGTGCGCTTGTTTGAACTTTGTATTCCGTCCGCGTCGAATGCACTCGGTGTGAGGTCTCCGGGAGATAGAGTCCCGCGCCTGGCATCATCTTGACGACTAAGGATGATCGTTGAAGGGTTTCAAAATAGGGAGTATGGTCGACCTCGTTGGAAGGTGATTAGAATAACAAAAATAGAAGGCGAAACATGGAGTAAAGAACGCGCATATGGCTCGCAGGACCCTACGCCTCAGGGGGGTTTGTCGGAGGGCGAATGCCGTCGGAGAAGGGGCGGGTGAGATCAGGCTGCCGCAGAAAGATTTTTGGGTAATCCTCTACAGTACACAAGTCGCACTAGAACCAATAACAAAGGCTGTTAAAAGCAGCTGGTGGGCTGTGTATTCTGACTGTCGGTAGAACAAAGTGGGGTAGAAGTGATGAAGCCAAACGGGCGAGGACAAGTTACGCGCAATCGTCGTTAATAGGGTAGGTGGTTGCGCTACTTCGACAGATCTACAAGGATGCTCGGCGGCCTGCAAAAGTCCTTTCGGAAATGGTACATCAAGGGAACTCCAAGAGGATTAGCGAATCCTACGCAAGACGGGCCAAAACTGTCTAGCGGCATGGGGGCAGCCTTGCTTACGCTGCCCTCACCATTAAGCTGACACCCCCAAACTCGTTCGGAGGTGGAGCCCTATTGCGCTGAAATACATGATAGCGTAAGTTAGAAGTTGACTGTTGGAAAGGATCACGACTGTAAGTTTGGCCGTGTGTAGGGAATGCATTATAAAGATAACAAAACCATCGTGCCTCTTACTCATCCAGTCGCCTTACCACAGGTTCGCTGAACGGTCGGGGCGGTCTAATGGACTTCCCTTCTTCATCGGATGTCTGAACCAGAGCTGGAAAGATGCAGATGCTGCCTGACTTGACGTCTTGATCATTATCCCAGTCGAAGTCCCACCCAGTGGGCTGTGAGAACAGCGTGAACGCGAATTGCGCGGCTCGCTTGAGAATCTCTTCCAAATTTCGGCTTCTTTGCCCATTATCCATGCGTGAGTCGGTATACGGTCGAAGTACATTATCAAGGACGCTTGCGGCAACTCGGATATTGTGGACACGGGAGTCGTTGGCAGAAAATGCGTTTTGGACGTATGCCGAACGCATAAGGTCTGCACTGATTACACGCCATTTGGCGAAGTAAGTTGTATGCGCTGTTTTACATTTAGTGGGGGACGAAAAAGCGATTTCATGACTTACTTCTGGAGCTCTGTTCTGCCGAAAGCATTGATTGTAAGCATTCCGAAAGCTCAAGTGGCAGAAACGTTGTAGCAGGCGAATCATGGAGTCGACTTCGAGAAGTTACGACCCAAGCAATGCAAAATCGAAGTGCGATTTCTCTGGTGGCGGCATTCCCTAGTAACGCGCTGAGCGTTCCGACAGACACCGGCAAATCGCTTCCTAGTTGTTGAAGATCATCGTTGTCGATCAAGCCAGGATTGACACTCTTCGAGTGATAGTAACTCTGGACGTGGTTTTTGATCAGATTGCTGATTTTCGAGATCTCTCCTGAGACAGCTTTATCTTCCAATGGCTGAGAGAGACCCTCCATCGCGAAGGGAACTGGACTTGCGTTGTGTAGTGATACCGTTTTCGCTATTGGGCCCTTTTCCTGGTGCATCAAGGCGGTTGCACTTGCTTCGGAATCACGCACACTCTGGGGCTTCTTTCGCTTCGTGAAAAACCATGCCAGAACTGCGGCGATAAGAGCTCCCGCAAAAAAACACCCAATTGCCACGCCGGCAACGGCTCCAGTTGCTAAGCCATTGTTGTTGGGTGATGATGCCGAAGGTTGTATTGGAGATGATGTAGAGCTTGGCGATACAGTGGAGGAACCACTATCAATGGGTTGGATGGTGGATCTAGTCGAAGGGCTGGAAACGGAAGATCCTGGATTCGGGGTCGATGTAGATGTGGGTACTTCTAAGAAGGTAGTATTTGTTGGTGCTGCAGATTCGGCATTTTTCCAGGCAATGGTCTTCTTCCCTGTCAAAGGGTCGACTCCCCAGGAATACATAACAAATCCTGGTATCCATACACCTTGCGGTATATCTTGGGGTGGAGCCCCGTTGGCGATAGTGGCATGTACAAGGGTGTCAACCTGAGACTTGGAGTAGAAAGTCACCACACCTGTCTCTGGAGTTGGATTTGAGGCGGGAGCACTCAGAACAGACTTTGTCACCGTGAGCACTTGTACGATAATGTCGGCAGTGTTCAAGGTGGCCATAGCCATTTTTCGGTCAGATGCTATCGCTGAAGAGGAAAACCTGGAATGAAAATGGAAATGACGGTTGTCGCTGAGGTGAAATTGGCGGGGTGTCGATAGAAAGTTAATGTATCGGGCATGTCTTGTCAGCCGTAGCGTAAGTTATTCTGAACAAATCAAAAAGAAAGAGGGAGAGGGAGGGTATTTAGGTTCATGTCTCGTAAAAGAGTGGTTTTGCACCACAGCTCAATATTGTACATCCCGGAGGAAAAGAGCTGACTGCGGCACCGCGCATGCCGTACCTGTGGTCCTAACCAGTTGATGCACCTCCCATCCAAACCCACAGCCACTACTTTTGTCCCACCTTCCAAACAACGCTCATCATCCAATATATCGCGCTGCCTAATTGGTCCACGAGACGCATGCACAAGGCGATCAGGCCACCAGCCGACCCTCAGCCTATTAATATCTCCCCTGAGCGCCGAGGATGCACAAAGGAACTCCTTAAGGTGAGCGAACGAAGCGATCCAAGCTTGACTGTGCCGCAAGGCTGTGCCCGTGGACCGAAAAGCAAGAAAATGTCGGGATACGGCTGACCCATCAGGCTGCCCGTGTCTTAAGACCACTCAGCCTGCCATTCTCGCGCCCGAGAACAGTAAGAAGTCTCAAGAACCAGTGCACGTGTTGAGCCGGAAAAGATAGATGGCAATCATGGAGTCCAAAAAGCCGCATATGGTGGTGGGAATAGACCTTGGGATGACATGTGAGTGAAAGTTTTTGTGATGGGGAGGACATCAGGTGACAAATATCGAAGACACTAGGATTGAAGTGGACTAGTGTCAAAGTAGCGTGAAGGTAATCACGTGAACTGACATTCGCCAACAGTGGACCATGTTTTAAATCTCCACTGCTTTGCAGATCAGGAACATCATACGAGACACATTTTAGAGCCTCACTGACGTGATACCTCCAGGTACAGGAGTAGCGTACGCCAACCTCTCGATCGGAAGCTCAACAGTCCGATGGGTGCAGAAATGGCCAGGCCGCTTCCAAGCAAACGAGAACAAAGTTCCGACTGTTATCGTCTACCCGTTCAACAACCCCAATCCCTCATCGTGGGGTTTTCTCTCCGAAACGACCGGTGAAACGACCGCCCCCGACAAGGAGTACAAGGAATGGTTTAAAACATGCCTCGATCCCGAGCGCCTTGCGCAAAAGCAAAGGGAAGATCCAGAAGGAGCTCCCGAGAGCATTGAAGAGGTTGAGAAGTGGTATGGAGATTACTTGAGGAAGATGTATGAGTGTTTGAGCTTCAAGCTGGGTGGAGAGTTGAGTGGAACGACATGGGAAGACGCCAGAATCGAGTTCATCTTCTCAGTTCCCACAACATGGCCACCGATACCCGTAGTCGAGTCGTTCCGCCGGATTGTCCATGCTTCAGGTTTTGGCACGTATCCATCACACGAGATTTCGATAGGCCTTACAGAAGCCGAAGCAGCAGCCGTTCACATCTCGACCGAGGCGCCAGGCATCTTCCGCCCAAATGACATCCTACTGGTATGCGATGCTGGAGGGGGTACTACGGATCTGTCCGTTCTTCGTATCAATGCCCCATCCGGTAACACTCAAGGGATATCCCTTCAGCAGCTCGACGTCGTCTTTGGCGAAACAATAGGCAGTGCAGCAATCGACTACGAGTTCGAGAAACTAGCCGCAGCAAGACTGGAACTCGCGAACTCAACAGTACCACTAGGCATAGATTACGAAGACGCAGCTTGGGAAATGATGAAATCGCGCGACTTCCAAGCGGTCAAATGCGAATACGGTTCTCCTGACGACACGCCCCTCTTCAGTATCGCTATCCCAAAGCTCCCGCACACGTACAACCACCGCGATTCTGAAGTACGAATAAAAGGGGGTGAAATGACTTTCGAAAGAGAAGATCTGCAGCAACTCTTTGATAAACAAATCAGCAAGCTCTTCAGTCTGATCGATACTCAGCTTGCGAGCCTGGATGAGAAGTTTCCCGGAGAGCAAGTCGCTCACTTGATACTAAGTGGAGGGCTGGGTAACAGTACATACGTACAACAACGACTGCGAAAATACTATTCAACTTCGACGTTAGCCAACGCGCAGAGGATCTCTCTGCGGATCAGTCCGGACCCACAACTTGCGGTCTGCAAAGGTCTCGTCAGCGATCGTGTGCGCAAACTGCTTACTCCAGAATCAGTTCTTGGCTGGCGATGTTGTCGCTCGAGTTACGGCACGATGTGCAAGATTCTGTTCGACAAAAAGAACCCGGAGCATCTAGGAAGGGAGTTGGTGAAGGATCCGTTAAACGGGAAATTTTACATCATGCAAGCAATAGCCTGGTTCGTGAGGAAAGGCGAGCCGGTCAGTGTCGATAAGCCAATCATCCACAACTTCGTCAAGAAAGTCACACCAGGAGATCCAACGAGAGCATTTCCAACTAGTGTCATCGAGAGTACTTTGGAGGCGAGGGACTTACCTACGCAAATGAACCAAGGTGAAGCTTCCTTGCGAAATCATTTCGATCAAAACTAACAACAGTGTAGATACCCGTATCCTCTGCGAGATATCCTCCGACCTCTCCGCAGCCGAAAGTTCCAAATTCACCGAACGAAACAAACACTTCTGGTCCCGAGGAAAACACTACTACCGCGTTGAATACCAGGTGCGCGTCTTAATCGGACCGGCAGATCTCCGTTTTGAACTCTGGTTCGACAACCGGAAGCTCTCGAAAGACCAGAGTATCAAGGTGGAATGGATGCCAGCACCCGATGTACCCCCTGCTAGACCTTTGGATTTGAACACTTATGATAGGGTGGAGTTGGAGGTGACTCCTCCAACACATATGAGTGGCGGATTGGCGAGTGGAACAGCAGGGAGAGATGGTTTGGTCGGAGGCGGGATTGAAAGATGGGGGAGTGGAGTGGAAAGGAAAGATGGGAGTAGTGGGGAGGAAGGCAAGAAGAGAAGGGGTATGAGGGGGATGATCGGAATGGCAAGAGGGATGAAGTGAGGTTGAGAATATCATGTGAGTCTATGAGTTCAAGATAACCGCCAAAAGACTGTTCCACCAAAGATAAAATACAAACATGAGGAAGAATAAGGAGAAAAAAATGCCCCTCTCCCTTTCCAACAACTCCCTATCTCAGCAAGCTCGTCACCTCCTAACCTCCTTTGCTTTGCGCTTCAAACGATTCATGAAAGTTTCCGGACCCTTGTTATCCTGCCAAAATTCCATGAATCCGGCATTCCCGACGCTGGTTTCAACAGTATGCCATTTGGCGAGCGCGTCCACAAAATTCTCTCTTTCTTCACCTTCCGGTAAGCCCTCCACGATATATACCAATTCGTAATGTTCGCGCCTTTTGTGCCTCTTGCAGAACTGTTTAGCGCTCTGCCGCTAGGAAATGCTGCTTCAGTGTTGGACGAATCCGCTCGGCCTCTGCAATATCCTTGTCAGTAACCGCCTTCTTGAATTGCCCATGAAGTACAGCAATGCGTTCGTTCTCAGCGCTGTAGAAATCGAAGGTTGGGCTCTGATTCAGGAAGGCGGTTATTGCGCGAAGATGATCAAGGTCCTGGCTCGTAGGTTCTGACATGGCGAATCCGGAAAATTCCACGATCGAAATAGCTTGGGTGGTGTTGAAAATGTTGAAGCACCAGTGTAGGGAGTAGATATGTAGAGCGAAGGTCTGTTATTGTTGAGAATAGAACAATGTAGAGATGAGGATGTCGATAGTGAAAGAGGTTTTGAGCTGCCGACCTCGTTTTATAGTCGCTAACCGAATGCGTCATACTTCTATGAGTCCACCTAGGTGACACAAATTTCCCAGAGTGACCACAGCCAAGACCAAGGGCCCCAATGCTCCTCGGCAAACCTTACCACCCCCTCTTGCGAAAGGTGGTCTTTCGGAATAGAAAAGCCTTGAAATGTAACTGTGCAGGTAGGAAACTGCCAAAATGCGTTGAACCCACCTTGGATAACCTTCGCAATAGGCACGTTAGTTTGAAGCTAAAAGGCCTCATGAAGCAGTATTAAGCGTGTATTATTTCTAGTTCCTATTTATTCACGACCCAATCATGGCAATCATCCTGGCTACTTCCATATTCAAGGTTTGTCAACGTCCACCTCTACGCCTGAATCTGCTCGCCACCAGCAACCTCGCTATCATCCTCCACTCATTTCCTCGCCTCGATCAATAAACTCAAAACTTCTTCCAACTCATCCACCGCCGCATCATATTTCTCCCTATCCGGCCCCTCCACATCCTCAACCATAGCATAGATATCCTGAAGTGAACGTTCCCCATACTTCTTACACAACGCATCGTATGCAGCCTCCAGAACTCGAACATCCTCATTAGACCTAATCTACGCACTCAGACGGTTCGCCGCAACTGTGTCCTCGGCAATGCGAGCGTCGTAATAAATAGTAATCTGCTCCCAGAGACCCGCATTAGATTTGAATGGCTGGCTCGGCCGGAGTCGAGACAGTGCGTCGAGGTACTCTTTGTTCGAGACCGTCATTGCAAGCTCGTTGGTGTGATGAAAGACTGAAGTTGTGGTATTGGATGACCGGTATTTGGAAAGGTAGAGTAAAGGGTGCATATATCGGTCAGTGAAGCTAAAGTGCTAAAGGTGGCTTCTCTTGGGTTTATAGGTCCCTGCGATGCGTCATACCGAGGTGGGTCGATCGACCTGGGCGTTGTCCGTGTCTGTGTCACCAATGAGTCTGGTAGCCGGAAACAGCGACGGTTCTTCATTGTAGCGGGTCTGGTGAAAAGAACAAAGAAGAAGAATACTCCCCGAATAGTACAACGACAGCCGTTTCTTAAAGTCAAGCAGAATGGTGCGTTCTGTAGGAAGTCTGTATTACTTTAGTAGGTAAAACAGTAGGGAAAGGGGCTTCTGAAAGCTAGTATTATACAAGTGGATATTTGCACCACATATGGCGGGCACATACATAAACATAGAAACCCATCGCTAAAAAATTGCAGGCGACGTCAGCGTCCTTAGTCTTCACCGCGATTCATTATCTTAATCAGCAAAAGCCCCCACCACATCCTCCGTTCTTCACCCCCAAACAACTCCCTCTGCACCACCAGCTCTTCATCCCTGCTTCCACTTCCTGGATCCGTCGCCGACAGAAACAGCTCACTTCCCCTCCTGACCTCCTCCCTTCCCACCATACCCTCCTCCTCTCCAACAAACTCCCTCAACCTCTTCATCGCCATAGTTTTCACAAAAGCCCCCCACATCTCCGCCAGATGCGGGAACTCCCTCCTTTCCCCCAAACCACGCATGCTCTCCACAATATCCTGCACCTCCTCACTGATTTTCTTCCCATACCTTGCACAAAACGCCTTGTACACTTGTTCGGCACCATGGAAGTCCTCTCGTATGGCATCACGCAGTTCAGTGACTTTGTCGTTGTCGCCTTCAAAGCTGGCGCAGAAGCAGGCGTAAATAAGGGGGGAAAGGCGCGATTCCAGTCTGCCGTCGTACGAGTTGAGGAAGGCAGACAGATGGGCGATGTATTCAATATCGCTGAGCTGAATAGCTGGCATAACGGGTTCGTTGTCTGGTGCAGTATCTTTATTGGGAGGTGTGGGCGTTCTGACTGAGGTCTCGCGTGGTGATCTTGTGGGGCGAAAGCGATGTAGCAGGCGCGAAGAGTGGGTTTGGAGAGGCATAGTCAGTGAAGTCAACGCAGTCGATTGTTATGTCAAACTGAGTATATGTACGTTTGTGTCTGAAGAAAATTAGCTATTCATATCCACAGGCACATGTTCTGCAAAGTGGTCACAGGTCATTAGAAATTGATTTCCGGATTTGCTATCTTACATACTTTCCAGTACTCTAAGTGATGCTGCTCTATCACATCAGGTATGCGAAAGTGAAGCCTGAGTCACTAACCGTGGTAGATGAAGGAAGACCAACGTACCATACTCTGGGTAGATCCAGGTGCAAAGCAAATGAAGATTGATGAGAACGAGTTGCCATCCATTGTGTATCAATACCGCTCGGCTTTCGTCGATGTTAGCGATTGCGGGCGGCGCTGGGTGCTTCATGAACTGTGCGTGAATGCTTTTGCCTATTGTCGAAATCTTGCGACGTGCGAATTATACGTGAATTCCGTTTGGCGACCCATTTAGACCAAGCCCTGAGCGGCTAAATCGCGATACACCTTCTCTGGCATGACGTTCCCTTCGGAGTCCTCCATCTGAACGACATTGTCGACAGCAGCCTTCTCTTTCTTCTTCTCGCGCTGAATCTTGTTCCATAGCTGTTGGGCCTCCTCGATACTAGTGATCTCGCGAAAGAGCGTTGTGTTAGTGATACCTAAACACTTGAGGCCGTAAATGTGACGGGGTTCGTTGAAGTGCTTGTCGAAGGCGCGTCGGCCCATGTAGACGTAGTTGCCGCAAATGCCGCACGGAAACTCGACACCAAGCCCGTGCAGCTTGTACAGCCAGAAAGGAATGGGCTTGCCGTCCCAGGCCAGCGGAAGTTTAAGCGGGTTATAGATCTTCTCTTCGCTGTCGGAGTCGTCGCCGTCGTCTTTGGCGCCATTAGCAGCTTCGGACGTCGCTGCATACAGCTGCTCCATCTCTTGCTGACGCTCGCGCTCAGTCATTCCCTGTTTGCGCTCGACGTTGACCTTGGTGTCGCTGCGTTTGGTCTGCATGGCGGAGGCAAGCCTTCGTATCCGGTATTCGCGTTCGGCCACAGCGCGCTCTTTGAAGCTCTTGATGTCACCCCCAGCGCCGTTGGAGGATGCATTCGCAGCATTCGACTCGCTTTCCTGCACAGCTTTCTTGTGCTTCTTGCCCGTCAAATGCGCCTCGTATACCGTCTCCTTTTGGAAGCCGCGCTTGCAAGCTGAGCACCAAATACCCTCACCCTGTGCTTCCCCAGCGGTAGGTGCAGCCTGCGCTGTGTTCTTCTCCCAGCCGCTCACCTCGTCCTTCTCCCAAGCCTCGTCGAAATCCTTGTCGAATTCAGCGAACAGCTTGTCCAGGTTCTCTAGGGGCTTCGTGCGGCGCATGAAGCTCTCGAGGTAGTCTTGGAGTGCCTTTATATACTGGAAATAAGGCTCGGACATCTTGTGGTTGCGCGGTATATTACACTGCGGTGGGACGAAGACATCGAACAGATCGAGATACTGCAGATACGTCAGGCGGCGGACATGCTGGTGCGCGGGAAGGTTCAAGTACTGCTCATGCAGCATCGTCAGGTCAAAGAAGCGACCAAAGCCTTCCTCGCCCGTGAACATGGCCTCGATGGCTGCGAGCGATTGGGCCTGATCCTCGGGTGTCCGTCGCTTGTATGCCTTCTCTAAGTTTTCAACGGGCTCGTTCGGATAGCGACGGTGGAAGTCCCTGATGCTTGCCATCTCCTTCATGAACGATTCCATAGGGTCGCCCAGGTTCAGCTGGCGCACCTCTTCCTCTTTCTGTCCTTCCACATCTTCGTAGATTTTCAACAGACGGCCCGACTGGGTCTCGATCTGCTCGAGAAAGCGAGCAATGTCGTGGTCACGTGCAAGACGGTCGCGAATCTGTCACTGTCAGCAATGATTCTAGTATCGACGTGGATAGCTTACGTGGGGAGGGTCCTCCAGCAGCCGGTCGGCGATGGCGTCTTCCAGGCGCTCGAGATCCTCGTGGATCTGGCGTTGGTCTTCGATGAGCATGGTGAGTGCTAGCTATAGTGAGTGGAGCAATATTGCGAAGGGATACTATGGGTGCGAACCTCACTCGGTGTTGATGTATGGTGTCGAGAAGCGCGAGGCGCGGATTAGAATCTCTAGCTAGCGCGCCCGGGGAAACCTTTCGCCGACCCCGCAAAATAAGTTGAGCAAGGCCTCTCCCAACTTCCTCACTCCACCAAAACAAACACTAACAGCCGCAGTCATGGCCGACGGAATCGATCGCAATGTGGACGAAAAGATGGAGTTTGCCACCTCCAAGGAAGTCACCGTCGCACCGACCTTCGAGGCGATGCACCTCAAGGAAAACCTGCTGCGCGGCATCTACGCATACGGCTACGAATCGCCTTCGGCCGTGCAGTCGCGCGCGATCGTGCAGGTCTGCAAGGGCCGCGACACGATTGCGCAGGCTCAGTCGGGCACGGGAAAGACGGCCACCTTCTCCATTTCCATCCTGCAGGTCATCGACACGGCGGTGCGCGAGACGCAGGCCCTCGTCCTGTCCCCCACGCGCGAACTTGCAACCCAGATCCAGTCCGTCATCACGGGCCTCGGCGACTACATGAATGTGCAATGCCACGCCTGCATTGGAGGAACGAATGTGGGCGAGGATATCCGCAAGCTCGACTACGGCCAGCATGTGGTATCAGGCACCCCAGGCCGTGTAGCTGACATGATCCGCCGCCGAAATCTGCGCACGCGCAACATCAAGATGCTAGTCCTAGACGAGGCCGACGAGCTGCTTAACAGGGGCTTTCGCGAACAGATCTACGACGTGTACCGCTACCTCCCTCCTGCGACACAGGTCGTCGTCGTCTCGGCCACGCTCCCCTACGATGTCCTCGAAATGACGACCAAGTTCATGACGGATCCGGTGCGCATTCTAGTCAAGCGTGACGAGTTGACCCTCGAGGGCCTGAAGCAGTACTTCATCGCAATTGAGAAAGAGGAGTGGAAGTTTGATACGCTGTGCGACCTCTACGACACTCTCACCATCACACAAGCCGTCATCTTCTGCAACACGCGCCGTAAGGTTGACTGGCTGACGGACAAGATGCGCGAGGCCAACTTCACGGTATCATCCATGCACGGGGATATGCCGCAGCGGGAACGCGACAGTATCATGCAGGACTTCCGCCAGGCCAACTCGCGCGTGCTGATTTCAACCGACGTTTGGGCGCGCGGAATCGACGTACAACAAGTGTCGCTGGTCATCAACTACGATCTCCCTTCGAACCGTGAGAACTACATCCACAGGATTGGCCGAAGTGGCCGATTCGGTCGCAAGGGTGTGGCTATCAACTTCGTGACGCAGGAAGACGTGCGCATTCTGCGTGACATCGAGCGTAAGTTCTTCAATAAACAGTCAATGATTGTCACTAACCAGTTTCAGTGTATTACTCGACCCAGATCGACGAGATGCCTATGAATGTGGCGGATCTACTTGCATGAAAGGATTGAAATGATGGAAAACGGGTATTTGACCATCTCTGGCGTTGAGTGAAGCTTCTCAGTTCAAGAGAAACGGCGCTTCGGGTAATTGAGTGCGGAGGAAAGGGCTCTTCAGCAATTCAGTGAGTCCGACCCTTCACCTCCGTTATATAAGCCAACCGGAGAGCTGATACGTGACGAGAAATAGTACCAAGTTGATAATTTGCAAACACCACTTCAATAACAAGGCTACTGCTTTATGATACACATGAATCTGGTGCTCTCCTGACCGCTCACATCGTCTAGCAAACCAAGCTTGTTCGTCTTCCCACATTGATGGCTATGAAGGTAATTGCGCCTTTTTGAAAGTGATAGTGAATGTAGAGGTCTGAGGGTTTTGTACGAGCGCTCCAATCAATCTATCGAACAGTGGCGGAGTGAAGGGCATGGCCGTCTGCCTTCGCCGGAAGAAGGCAGGATTCAGTGGTCCTGCGAAGTCGCAACGTAAGTATTCACCAGCGCAAGGTTTGTCCTGGTCCGATTTTCAGGCGCTTGGCTGAGGATTGCCGCCTGGGAATGATAGACCGTCCCTCGTACAGATCAATCATAAGTCTAGCAAACTATATTTTTGGCGATGAGTCGTATTCACACTTGCACTATCTGCCTAGGATCTTTATAAGTGCTCGACCTGGCAGTAGTCCCCCTTCTACATATAAACTGAGTCAATATACCTTGGAAACACCATAAACTGCAATCAGTCCCCAACACACCCAAATAACCACTTTCCACAATCCTCACGACTGTTCACGATGAACGACCAGCAAACCCCCACCGACGTATTACCCCTCTTTGTCCACTTCGACGCATTCTTAGACGAGCAAATCAAGCAAATAGGAGCCCACATCAAACAATACCAGCATGCACTACACAATCACTCAAAACATGGCTCGTCCCATTCCCCACCAAGAAAGATATCGATACGAAACTCAACCAAGGGCGCGTGGCTAAGAACGCTCAGACGAGGAATTTCCGCAATGACAGCGGCGTGAAAAAGATCTTGGAGCTGGTCCCCGCGATCAAACGTAAAGAAGAGGAGCTCGGGAAGCTTGCGAAAGATATAGACCAGTTGGTTAGGCTGTGGAATGAGGAAACGGCTCGGGAGGGGTTGATGACGATGGGGGAGAAGGCTAGGGAGAAGGTGAGGAAGAAGTAGGAGGCGAAAGGGAAATGGTGCAGAGGAAGGAGAAGAGGGGGAAGGCGGATGTGGGGTCTCCGGGTAGAGTTAGGGCTCCATCGGGGCTGCAAAAACCAAAGGGGTTTGATGGTGGAGTTGGTGGGGTTTAGGCTAGGTTTGAGGGGTTGGGAAGGTGCGTTTTGTTTTCTCGGTTGTTGGTTGAGCTTGGAGAGATGGTGGCGCGGCTCTGAAGGCCGTGTGGAATCTTATAGGGATAAATGGTTTTGTGCTGTACATGAATTTAAGTGCGGCTTTGCTATTTCCACTGCTGTTATTGCCAGTTCTCTTATGTGGTTTATATTAGTGTCTCTATGAACGGTGAGACTATGCTTTCGTTGCAGACAATCACTCGCAAGCAATGCTGTTGTCGGATTCCCGACCCAATTAAGAAGATAAAGGCTTTATAACACCTGGGCTAAATTACCGAAAGTATTGCAAGGGTTTTTGTCACGTCATTTTACTTGCTTCAAGACAGCATGAAAGTATTCACTGCTTCTCGGTGTCGCATGGAGCGCCGTTCCAGAGAAAATCGTATTCACGAGCTCCGTCTTGGTTCGCAATCAAAATAGTATGATACCTTCACTTTAGAATGCGATGCCCATCACACCCCAGAAAGACACCCTTCAAAAGTCACGCCAATGCTACTAGCCACCGACGTCTTCTAGTAAAAGGTGTCCCTTGGTGAGTTGAAGTTGCATTCACATACACTGTATCTGTATTCCTCCCCGATGTATGCCTCCATTAAGAGATGTTTCTTCGGTGGAGCTATCATCACGACTATTTTTCAGCAAGCCTGAGAACGACTTCACACACGAATTAATTACGTTGATCCAGACTATCCCAGCGGTTTATCACGACTACACTCGTCCATCAACTCCCAGAGGCCTTTCCACACCAAGCTCACTATGACCACTCAACTGGCTCAAGATATGGCCACTCTACTCGCCCAAGATATCGAAAGTACGCCGATTTCGTAGCCAAGTACAGCGACCAATATCCTGCATCGCTCAAGGCATTGATTGAATGATTCGATGCCTACAAGGTGGCAGCAGAGCAGGGGGTCATGAATCAGAAGCAATCACTCAAAAAATACCTTTATCCAAAATTTCAACTCCACTGACGAAGTGCCCCTGTCGTGCGACCGATGGCTCGCCCTGCATACACTGTTGGAAAACCTTGAAGATCCCAGCCCCGAGGTTTCCGAACTCAACCCTCAGTTTAACATCATTTACGACGCAGCTCTTAAATCGCGTGCAACTGTACCTACACTCTTGAACCCGTTTGAGGACCTCAAGAAACTTTGGGACAGGATTGATGATGATTGGATGGGTGATGTGAGGCGTCAAGCGGCAAGAAAAGATAAGAAGAAATCATGGAAGTCTAATGATAGGAGGCCGCTTTAAGGGATGAGGTGGAGTGTCCCGAGGGTAGGACCAGAAGCAGATGTTAGAGGGAAAGAGACTGCGGACTACCTCTCGGGAGTAGCACGCGCCAACACGGTGAATCTCAATCCACGAAGTTCTATTGACAACGAACTATAATGGTATCCCTAAAGTGGACCAAAAGGTATTGTTTATGCGTACGCTCGATGAGAAGCTGGAGAAAGGTGAAAAGCCCCTCAAAGAGTTCAACGTTATGTTCAAGAGAGGGGAGGATGACAAGGCGAGGAAAGATGACGAGGAGGGGAAGAAATTGGGGAAGGTTTCCGATAAAGGGGGTTAAAGCTAAGGCGAATATGCAATCCGTCTCTATTAGCTAGGTACTCAACGCCTCCTCCGTTTGTGCTGCAACCAAGATATTCGGCTAGTCCGGTGACAGCGCTAGAGTTCTTGGCCCTAAGGTAGGGTAGTGCAAGGCTCGGGGCCGTGCAGGACAGGTATGTTAGGCTCCCGGACAGGTCGTAGAAGCGATCCGTCCAGGCCATAATTAAAGGGATAGCCACAGGAGTCTGGATGCTATATGCGAGTGGCACTGAAGGAACAAGGGTTTGGAGGAGTAGAGAACGAAATACGGTAGCGCGCAGGAGCGTCTAGAGGAGGGTCATGTTGGATCGTGAATGAACATGTCGCGAGCAAGCAGTGCTGGATTGACAATTACTTAAAGTCGCAGCAGGTGTCGTGAGTTAAGATAGAGGGGCCTGAAGAGAAGCTAATTTCCTATAGGAAGAAGCAATGAGCGTAAATAACGCGCAGAAGCCACATTGTCGCTGCGTCTCACATGTGGTGCGTGATGGTTGAGGGCCTAGATTCGCGCTCGCGATTGACAAGGAAGGTCAGTAGGCTAGCCAAGAACGACGTCGCATAAACGCTTGACACTGTTGAAGACGTTAATACTCTGGATATATACAACGCTACTCCTACAGTAATTGCGATCTGGTGACCGCTGCGTAGGAATTCCGCGACCATGGACGGGCTAATTCCGCGAATATTGCTAGGTAGATCTTGGCAGAAATGACGCACGATGGCGCGGCCTGCGAGACATCGCATAAAGCGGCCCCCGCTGAAACTACGCACTACGCAAGACGAGTTGCTCATGCTCCGGCTGGAGGTCGGCTTTTCGTTAGTCTACATTTCCCAGTTTAGTCTAGCGCGAGCCTCGGCCACTACCATCTTTACTAGCAAATTAGAGATGGGACTCTGCTGATCAGACGGGTCTTGAGTTTCATATGTCCTTGCTCGCATACTGCGTCTTGTCAACTCTGACGGGACAAACAGGGTAGCCGGCGGGGATTATACAAGGGGCAGCAGCCAATAGGGTAACTAAAATATCACGATCTGGCAATGATTCGTCATAAAATTTGAAGACATTTCTTAGTATTGTCTTATATTTTCAAGCTCTAGCTAATTAAAACAGTAGGTTGAAGATTTTACCACGCAAAAAGTACGACTCATATCCCAACTAGTAACCCTGTTTGTCCCGTCGGAGTTGACAAGACGCAATAGGTAAAGGGTCGATTGCAGGAGCCGGTAACTGAGAAAAGAATACCTCCCGATGGTCGGCCCTATTCATCAAAACACAACCTCAAACTAGGGACATAAAAGATTTTTTTGCCAGGTTTCTGCTTTGGCTTGGAAAAAAATCGTGTGAGGCGTTTCCGTTGAAACAAGGGAATTGGAAGTGTACGTACTATGGCCCATTCGCAGGTTTGCGTCACAGCCACAGGCTTGACCCATTTGCCGATGGGCTATGGGAGGTTGGTATATAAGTATGGATGATCTTCCTCCTTCAAGGGAGTCCATAAGATTACCTGCTTCCATACTGTGTGAATCAGCATTTGCCCTTCTCTTTGGAAAAGATGGCCTTGCTTCTGCCTCTCATTGCTTTTCTACTTCCTGGATTTGGATCTGCTCAGGCTGGACCCACCAATTTCACCACCCAATGCACTTCGATCGCCGATAAGATCTCCATTCCCGGAGGCACCGTTTCCTTCGCCGAATATGTTACTGCTGGTACGACGCTTCAGTTTCCCGAGAACGTCCCTTCGTGCACGCGTACTTCGCAGGCCGTCTCTGCCAATGTCTGCCGTATCGGACTGAACATCACGACCTCAGCCACCTCGGGCATTCGCATGGAGGCATGGCTCCCACAAAACTGGACTGGTCGCTTTTTGAGCACGGGCAATGGTGGACTCGGTGGATGCATCCAGTACGAGGATATTGATTATGCCACGTCTCTGGGTTTTGCAGCCGTGGGCACAAACAATGGCCATGATGGCATGAGTGGAGAGACCTTCACCAACCTCGAGGTTGTTGCCGACTTTGCTTATCGTGCGGTCCACACGGGTGTTGTCGCAGGCAAGCAAATTAGCCAGACGTTCTACGGGAAGAACCACACGAAGAGCTACTATCTTGGCTGCTCAACTGGTGGACGACAAGGCTTTAAATCGGTCCAATCTTTTCCTGAAGACTTCGATGGTGTGGTTGCAGGCGCACCTGCCTTTGCCTTCAACAACCTCACTTCATGGAGTGCTGGATTCTATCCTCTTATGTCTGGATGGAACAAACTAGTCGTCCGTTGACCTTCCATGCAGGGACGAGCTGTATGCTAAGGAGCCGAATCTTCTGCCGCGATCATCATTGCATTGTTTGATCGTCAGGGTCACTGTTGCGGAAGGTTAGGGGTACGGACCCTTGCGATCGCTCTAAAACGTGCTAAGATGCTAATTACACGGGTTAAAATGCGGCTACTACAGGCCCTCCCAAGAGTGATTAGGGTAATCCAATTAGTTGAAGCCCCTAGTCATAAAACCACGCTACGCACCCGAGCCGGGGAAACTGTGGCGGGGTCGCAACCCGCTTACCGCGCGAACGCAGGTATCGGCAGTGTGCATATTTTCAGACGCTTATTCCGAGATGATTCACGAAGGCGAAGGCTCTTGCCACGATGTCACACTTCTACCGGAAGAAATCCGCTGTTCCGCCCTCGATGCGATCGAACTGATGCGGGCACCATCACTTTACTAGGTTATAGTTTGGATCTGACTAATCATGCACGTGGCTAGGGGTAAGTCCTCACAATTCAACAACTCTAAGCCCCGAGTCGATTTGAGCAAACCTGTAACATAGATGATGAATCTACAGACAACGTGTTCCACGAAAACAGCCCCGTTTGGAGCGGAGAGTATGAGGCGACCTATCAAGGGGACTATTCGGGCATGCGGCTACTCAAGAAGCGAGTGCTGCGCGGAAAGGTCGAATACTTTGTTGAGTGGAAGGGTCGTCCGGAGAGCGAGAATTCTTGGGAGAAAGAAGCTACCGTAAGCCGTGAACATATTAAGGAGTATGAGGTGAGCTGAAGAAGGAAACCATCACATTGTACAAGTATTACCTAGGTACTCAGCTGGGCACTTGGCTCGTGATATTATCCCCGCATCCATTGTTGAAAGCAAATGTTACCAACACCCGTCACAGCGAGGTCTTGGTATGCCTCCAGCCTTAACCAAACAAACAAATGAATGAATGAATGATGTTTTGGAAGACCGTACCAGCCATGACGACACCCACCTGGGCACCATCCGATCAAGAAACGGAAAGAAATATAAGCAAGGCATTAAGGCAAATAAATGGCCGGTCGAAGGAGGAATTGTCTTCTGTCTCGGCAAGCTACTGAGTATATTCTTAGTGGGGGCAGCATAACACACTCCAAAAAAATGCGTGTTATTGTTGTAAACGAATGCAAAGCATATGTATTGAAGAAGATGCTGGAGCTTCCGATACGCGGGGCTTTCTGAAAGGAGTTTATGTATGTACAGATTATGGGACAGTTGTGACAGGTGCTTGTTTTTGAAGCGGGCTATATACATACATTCATCAAGCAGCACAAACAGTATCTCCTTCAACAAGAAAGACCATGTTGTTTGCTTCTCCAGTGATAACTCTGGTTCTCATCAATTGAACTGCGAAAAGAAAGCCCAATTGTTCCCCGGAGTAAAGGACCCAGTGGCACCAGTGTCTACTGGAGCAGGAACATGTCCAGTGTTCTGGTTGTTGTCATACGGGACCCAGGTAAGGGGATAATTAGCCGAGCAGCCCTTTACACGACGTTCGTGTGACCGCCTTTTGGAGGCTGGGTTTCACTTGTCTAAGGAGTGCAGCCGTTGTTCTTTACGAACTGATCTCGAATTGCCCTTCCCGCCGAGATGGGTAAGGTCGAATCCCCAACCGAGTGCTGGATATACATGGCAACAGGCGACGTCCCGCCGGAGCATCCGCTGATATTGGCGCCGGAATTGATTGCCACGGCGCGAAAGATCTTGGGCCGTGCGCAGGCGAGAGCATACGACATGCCCGCGCCGTAGCTATGGCCTAAGGAGAAGATGAGGTTCTGGTCGATGCAGAGCCCGTTTTGGAGAGTGGTGATCATGGCATCGGTGAAGTCGACGTCCTGGCCGTTCTTGTTCGCCCAGCCCTGGTAACCGCCCTCGTCGAGACCCTCCGGGACGATGTAGATGCCGCTGCCCGTGCGTGTGAGTAACACCATTCATATCGTCCCGTGTGATGCGGTCATGGGAGAAAGCCTCGGCTGAGACGTGATATTCACGTGAAAGCCTTACAAGCAAAAAATTCCTGGTCGGATCAGGGATGGGTCATCTCCTGCGATAAGTCCTCGGTCAACATCGAGGTGTCCAGGCTGCGAGTGTGTCTCATGGTCACGTGGAATCTGTTTCACCGTTTCGGTGGGCGGGGCCAATGGCAGTGCGGGTGGCGGTCAGTGACTTGTACGGTGTCTCTATTCTGTAAGTCCCTTCTCTCTTGAATTTACTTACCAGCATTCATGTCTATCCGCCAAATTCCAAAAGCTAACTAGGCCGAAGAAGTGCACCTCTCCGTCAACGGAATCAGTAAACGGAGAGACAATACCTACAAGTACAAGCTGTACTTCGCCGGACGTCGCGTCCGATCCCTTTTTGCCACGTCCCCAGGGCCCTCTTGTGCGATTTCTTTACCATCTACTGGAGTTGTGGCCATCGCGAGTGGATGGAGGGCCAGGAGGGCCAAGTTTGTAGCGGTTATTACTAATATCTTGCTTCACACGGGATGAATCCTCTAGGCATGTGCTTTTCACATGCTAGCTGTGCTTTTCACATGCTCGCTTAGTCAAGGTCGCACACTAGGTATAAATTCAAGCTGCCTCTCACCTATCTTCGTTCTTCCTTCTTCATCATGGCTTCCCCTTTTAATATGAAGAATCCTTCAGCTATCCCTATCACTAGGGATAGCTACTTTAAGAACCTATAGCCTCTTCCTCTAGCAACTAAGGAAGAACTCCTAGACCTTTAGCTCAAGCTCCATAATATATCCTAAGAACCTAAAGACAATATTAAGTAGCTTAGGTAGATAGACCTAGTTATTACCCTACTTCTTAAAGGTAAGAAACTTTCACTACTACTATATAATGCGTTACTAATTACTAATTTACTAAATAGCTTTAGCTAAGGATACGGCTTTTGTTAAACGCGAGAGAGAGCGTATTAGGAAGCTTATTAGTAGTATCTACAATTTACCTACGTTTGTTTAGCCTAGCTCCTATAAGTGGGTCTACCTTAACCACCTCACGGCTTTCTTTAAGCTGAGGGGCAAGGCGCTTCCCGACCGACTAAAGGCGCTGCTCGCAGCTGGAAGGAGGAATACCTAGGAAATGGTGGAATGTGGGTCACTTAGTTTGTTGGGCGGCGTGTGGGGCTTTGATATATCAGTTGTTGTTGAGTGCTAAAGTAGCTTGAATGTATCTTGGTTCTCAAAATGACCCACTCTTTAAAATGACTCACACGTGGGTCGTGCACAAGGCGCGAGCACCTTTACCATCTACTCTTTGAGCACGATGCGATTCAAGCCGTCTTCTCTGTCGGGACAGAGAAAGTTCTTCATCAAGTGCTGCCCAACCCGATAAAAAGATTTCAGTCCTAAGAAAGTTCAGTAACCCTGGCGAGCTGACCTTACCGGAGTAATTCGAACGAGGCACCGATAGGCTCGATTGGGTTATTCCACGTTGACGAAGACGAAAATATAGCCAAGACGATGCCTTGAGGAAACAGACTGGTTACACTAGCGTTCAAATCGTTTCAATTGAAAACTAAAACATATCCCGTTCTCAATCAAACTCCCACAAACCCCACGTTCAGACAACACTTGTTTCGCTGCTTCAGAAGCTTGATGCAATGCTCGCCATAAGATCAACAGTCCGCCACTAATACTCGCAGATGAACACCGGTTGACGAATCTTGTCTCCACATTCATAGTTCCCCTTGTCAGCGTTCAGGTCGCTGGGGTTCTTGTCATGGGGGTCATCCACGCACGAGATCTCTTGCCCTGGGCAGAAGAGTCTGCCTGTGGTACCTCCATCGTTCTTGTACTCGCATTTTTCATTAAAGCCAGGCATTTGGAGTTCGAATGTACCGCCAGGGTAGAATGTGTGATCCGCATCGTACAGAATGTCCACGGTATCCTCTCTCGAAGTCAACCAATCCTGGCGGCAGCCTACTTCAGTACCAATATCTGTTGCAAAGAACAGCCAATTGACTTTGCTGAAGTCCTTGAGCGACCGAGGATCTTTCTTCCAATCGGCAAGGATACCAAGGAGCTTGTTTTGTTTCACGGGCTCTGTAGGTCCAGGTGTTGGCATATCGTCTTTGAGGCTGCCGTGCTCTTTGATCGCCTTCTGATGTGCCGGGTAATCTGGCCTGTTCAAAGCTGGCGGGTTGATGTTCCAGTCTGGATCATCGTTGCAAGTGCAGCCCTTCCACAGGTCGGTTACTACATCATCGGTGACCTAGTAGTGCCAAGTTATCTAATGATATCACAGGGAAGTGCTCCATACTCCTTTGCATTTGCCGTCGTCGCCTTTGCCTCCTCACATAAAGCACCAGAATAGCTCTTTTTGGGGATCTTTGCAATCGGCCGTCTCTGCGTCTGCAGGGTCGTCTTGTCTAGCGCGGAGCATGTTATGACTTGGGGTTGCGACATTGTCTGGTACTGCTCGTACAGCATGTTCAGAATGCGGTGGAACTGCTCCTGATGCGGCAACCGCCCCGACCGCTAACGGAACGTAGATGCCATATCGGAAGTGCATAATGAGATGTCAAAAATCGCGATATTGGACACTTGAGGTACAAACGAGTGGCTGATGGAAATGAGTTGCGAAAACGGAGAAGATAGTGGCAAAGTTGGACTTGAAAAAGGAGCGCATACTGAAAGTTTATATACATACTTTTCTCAGGGTTGACTCTATGATATATGACCTCGAGGATTCTTTTGTCGCAGTCGACGAGAATGCGGCCCTCTGTACTGTGAGGCGTGTCTTGAGACTGGGAGGCGGCATAACGGGGGCGGCTTAGTGGAGGCGGTGTACCGGCAGGCATCAATTCTATAGAGACGATAATGTGGCCTCTGGACGGTGAGGCGTATTTTGAAATGGGGAAACGGCGCAGCGGACTCGGCATCAAATCTAGAGACGAGAATGTGGCCTCTATACTATGAGGCGTATGTTGAAACGGGGAGGCGGCGTAGCGAACTCGTCATCAATTTTAGAAGAGGTATTACTGTATCTTACGGCAAGACCCGGGCGTTTACATTGGTTCTATAACCTCCACGCCCGGTGGGCGACAATAATCATCAGTTGCCATACGCCATACCCGCCGCACATGGTAGAACACTCCAGGAATAGAAAACTAAGCCACTCATTCCCGAAGACGACATTCCTACAACTTTGATTAGATCGCGTACTTCATGAGCTCCTACACATCGGGTATGCCGAGAAGTTAGATCATCTTTCTCTAAGACATGCTAGGGTAAAACATGCAAGGATTCAATTGTGACATCTATTTTCTAGAAAAGCTCGCCGCATGCACGGTTGTTTGTTCGAGGATTTGATGAGATGGCAAGAGTTTCTGAAACAGAACGTCCGTGGATCGGATAATCAAGATCAACCTTACTCAAGTCTAAATGTGGAGAGGCATTTCAGTAGCGCTACATGAAGAACGCATGGGCCTTCAGGTTCAGGGTCCTGAGGTAGTTATGTATACTGTGGTCACAAGGGTCATGGTCGCGTAAAGGAGGAATAAGAGGTATAAGAGGATGGTGTGTACACCCTCAATGCTTTCATCAATCAGAACACTCAACGCTTCATCTTTGTGCACCAGGTCCATATCTGCCTACTTTTCCTCATCAGAATCACAGTCACTTTACATTCATTCATCATGTATCACGCTCAAGCACTCCTAGCATTATGCCTTGCCGTCTGAGCTCAGGCTTTAACCTACTGGGTTAGCCCTGAGTGTGCCGCGAAAGGTTTTGATGAGGTCGTTATGAACGAAGTTCGAAAGATGGGGACAGAGGGCAGTGGAAGGCTAAACGATGATGCTAATGAAAACATGGCATATTCATTCAAGACGATTTTCAAATTGGAAAAGTCCGATGAAACCGCCAAACAGAAAGTTCTCAGTAAGCATTCCAAGTCTAGTCTACTGTACACCTCAAGTATGGTGCTAAACTGCAATAGCCGCCTTCAACACTATTGCCGCAATGACAAAAACCGATGGCTGGGAAGCGTCAGATGTCCGCTTCTATTGTGACGATGACAATATGGAGGGTGAGAATGCTCGCTGGAAAAGAGCCCCAGGGAACGCAAACAAGAGGAAACCGTTCGAGCGTCAAGTATGGGCGGATAAACCCAACCAGATGTCCAGGAGGATAGGCTCGAAGGGTTGCCAGGATGAGAACGAGGATGGAGAAAAATTCACGCTCGCCCAAACGTACCAAATCAGAGTCGACCCAGACCCCTTGAAAGATACGCATAATCCTGAGCGCGAGACCATCACGGTAAGATCTTTCAGCTTTGCAATACACATAATGAACTAAACCATTGTAGTTATGTGATGACGGACTAAACTTCGACGGGGGAATCGAGAAGCTGCTGAGCGACTTCAAAGAGGACGACAAGAAGGTCGTCCTATTGCCTTTCTTAAACTTCGATGCCCTCCTAAGCGTTACAGTGTTTCATGAGGTGAGCACACAGACAGCCGCCCCATTCGAATCTTACAACGCTAACTATGAGACTAGCTCTGCCATCTCACAAAAGTCATTAGTTCGTACTTCGGCTTACCCCAACATGACCTTCCGCTAATCACGACATTTAGATGCTCCTGGGACCAAACCTGGTGGGGCAGCCGAGCTTTACGGATGGGAACAGGTTTTGGCTTCGACAGCGGCAGAAGCAATCGACTCCGCAGATGCGTTCGGTAAGTTTACTCAAGCGCTTTTTTGTGATGTGCGATAATCTGACTGTTCGGCACTCAGCTTGGCTTGGTATGTTGGCACTGACGGAAACGCGCAACATGCGACTGGCGAGACCGGATTCCCAGGACGAGACGGAGAAGAAGAGGGCGAAACAGGACGGTGGAGGTCTTGTATGGATTGATCCATCAAAGGCACCGCAACGCAAGGCCAAGCGTGCCCCGGGAATGTCTGGCGCGTATTTCAACCAGTTGACCAATTTGAGGATCGGTGGAAAGAGAATGGTCAAGTTTTAGTTTCTTAGCTTAAGCGGGAGGAATGTTTCAAGGCGTCACAAGGCGCATGTTGGGAGCTGAAGGAACACAGGGGCTGCTTAGGGTGGGGCTGGATCCGAAGTGGGGCGAGGCGGCGTAGAGTCTTTGCCACCTATCACTACAAGTACGTCACTGGCAACCATTACACTTTCTTCCTAACAGCTCCTTCTGTCATTCGAACACCGTCTTAATATCGTCGCAACTTGTGCATCTTGAGATCAAATAACGGCCCTCAAACCATGTTTTATTCAATCACCACCATTTTCCTTGCGGCCCAAGCGCTTTCAACGGCCGCGCTTTCCCAGTCGTATCCTTGCTATTCTCTGGCAACATCACAAAATCAATCTCAAGCCCAAATACACACCAACGAAGATTTTCCAGCTGCGGCAGCGGACCAAAACACGTCGCAATTCCCTTTAGGGGGGCTAGCGTGCATAAAATCAGCGTACATGAAGACGAGCTCATCTGAGGGCGGCGGAGCGCAAACACAGCCCCAACGAAAGGACGAAGAAACAACCAAGGAGAAATCAAAGGTCACCTCACAGTCTTCCGACGAGGACGACTACATACTCGACGAATCTGGATGTCCCGACCTCACCAAAAACATGTTCTACTGTCTGATGTGCGGTGGCAGTGACGAGAATGGGAAATGCAAAGGTGTAAGTGGCGTCACAATAATACTCGCTTTCAATAAAGCACGGTAATTAACAAATGCATTTACAGGATCCCGAGGATGACAATGAGTTTGCGGGCTGCAAATGCAACCCCGATCCTGATTGGTCTGTAAACCCACCTGGGTTAGTAAGACCTCAGATCCGTGAGCATAGACAGGCGATAAGGGATAGGCATCTTCTTCGTGATGCTGAGGTGGAAGGGTCAGGGAGAGCAAGGAATGTATCAAGCTCACACGCAGCGACAGTAGCTGTTTTTACACGGTTGCCGTTAGTGACGATAAGTGTATTGCCTTACTTTGCATCGAAGCAATAAAGAGGAGATAGATTGGAAAAGGGTACTAAATGTTGTGGCGAGCTAGATCGATAGCGAGGTGCGCCGCTCCGCGCAGCGCAAGTCCTTTGCCATGTGCCGCGTCAAACCTCTCTGACGCGCGCCAGTGTCGTCTGCTTCAGCTGATCACAGGGCCGGGAGCTCGCCGACAGCTCCAGTCAGGTGATCTGGCACGTGATCGCACGTGATATCAGTGAGTCGGTGAGCCATCAAACGCGACAAACGTATGATCAGGAGATTGAATAGAGAACGATTGAAGAGAGTAAATCTACCGGATATACGCTTACAATACAACTTTCAGCTTACAGAACTTTGCCCTGACTGTGGATCTCCATAAACGAGCCGCTGCTAGTACGCACAGGTGAACACTGACTGGCGCCATTTGTCTCCACATTGATAATTGCCCTTGTCCGCGTTTGAATCTGAGGGATTTTTAGCTCCCGGGTCATCAACGCAGTCAATTGTTTTGTCCCCACAGAGTAGCTTGCCGGTATTGTCGCCAGAGTTCTTGTACTGGCAGTCCTCATCAAAAAGCCTCAAGTTGAATGTGCCACCGGGGTACGTCGTAGGGTTGTCTGTCACCCATTAACTTTCCTCATGATACACCCCGATCACTGCGGCATTCGATTTTTTGGCCGTAGTCAGTGGTGAAGAATTGCTAGTCGAGAGCGGGGGCACCAGGGACGAACTCGGCCAGGATATCGAGAGCTTTGGTGAGGGCTGTTGGTGGTTGAGGTTCATCCTGCTTACCAAAGTCCCGTTAGGCCTTTATAGTTTCGAACAAAGCATCTCGAATGGCTTTGTGGTGCCGAGCCTTTGGGATGAAAGACCCGCGACCACCCGTCATTCAAGTTGATCTCCACCTCGCCGTCCTTGCTCTTGATGGTAATGTCTTGAGTGGCTTCGCTTAAAGCCTGTTTCTAGTCAGCGCCTGGAAGCCGAATCAGCGACGGGACGCCGGCCTGTGTGGAGAGTGGACAGACCGTCGAATGCAAACACATCGTTTTTTTGGGTGATGCAGTAACACCATTCTTATAGTCCCGTGTGGTGTGATCATGGGAGAAAGCCTCAGCTGAGACGTGATATTCACGTGAGAGCCTTACAAGCAAAAAGATTCCTTGTCTGGATTAGGGATGGGCACTTATATATAGATATCTAGAGGAATAATGATTAGTAGCGTTTACTTTTGTTTGTTTTGTTGCCAAGCTGGACCTGGCTCTTTTAGTACATCATATTTAACTGCTCGAACTATCTTACTCTTTACGAGAGTTGTCAAGGCGATATCGAAAAACCGCACCCAGCTGATCCCCTTCCATCAGGCATGTAACCTGTCACTTCTTTCGAGCTAACTTACTATTCGCCACAACAATTCTGCCCAAACTATCCACCGTCGCCTCACCCAAAACCTCAAAAATTGCAATCTCCGCCTCTGCCTCACGTCAAATCCAACTCTGGATTTCCAGCGCAACAAGACTATCCATACCGTACTGGCTAAGGGGCCCGTGTGGCTCCACCTCCTCAACCCGCAATCCTAAAACCTGGCAAGCTTCGCTTGCAAGGCGGACGACGTGATGGTGGCGGCTTCTTCTTCTGATGTTGTAGTATTGAACAGAGTCCTGAAAGATTGGCGTGATGTATCGCGTGAGAGTGAGGTTGAGTCTACCTTTGTCTGTTGGCAGAAGCGGAGTAGCGGTAGCATGAGTTTAGATGGTACTTCCGCCCCTTCTGCAATAGTTTCAGAAGGCGGCTTCATGCCGGTGATGATCTGACTTTGTTTTTCGGTCGTGATAGGAATTGCTGGGTCGCAGATTCGATCGAATAAAGCAAAGACTTCCACAAGGCAGTTCGGGCGCACAATTTTGCGACGTAAGAAGTAGCGTACCAGTTCGTCATTTTCGGCCGTGATCCCTGCACCGACAACGAAGCCTAGATCGAGAGAAACGGTCTTGGAGTGATGCTTGGTGGTGCAACATCGTGCAAACTCGTCCTCGAATGTATTGCCCGCTGCGTAGTTGGCTTGGCCGCGATTCCCGCCCACACCAACGATCGATGAAAGCAGTATAAAGAAGTCCATACTCGGCAAGAGTTCATGAAGGTTCCAGGTTCCTTTCACCTTCGGTGCAAGTGCTTGATGCCAGTCATCGACTGTCATGTTCGCCAATCTAGTATCACGGAGTACCATGGCCGATTGAATACACCCTTTGATTAGCGGCATGGTCCATTGACCATAGGTGAAGTACGTTTCCATGGCATCTCGGTTGGCGATATCAATTGCCGGACAGTCGACGTGGATGCCACTGGTAGTAAGCATAGAGACAAGCTCTCGAGCCTGGAGGTTTTTTGCGCAATCTTGAGGCCGATTCCGCCAAGTCCGCCAGTGACGACATAAAGTATGTCGCATTCGGATCGAATTGGAATGCTGAGATGTATGGTGCGACAGTCTGGAAAAGTAAAACTTTTATGTAAGGAAATTCCCATCAGCAGCTCTGAATTGATAGTCGTCTTCCAGATGAGTACGAAGATCAAAAGTGCCCGCCACCCATCGTCTTCGAACTTGACCTGCCAGTGTAGCCATTTTTGTCTCGGGTGCAACACTCTCGAAAGCATGATAAGCCCCGGGTCATACATGAAGCTCGATAGAACCAGAACAATCGGAAATGCGTTCAGCATAGATACGGGACTCATCTGCAAATGGTTCTTCAGCCCCAACAGTGATAAAGGTGGGAGGTAGAGACGACAAATCGTTCGCCCGAGCGGGCACAATGTACTGGCTGATGTTATGTCCCTCTCCAAGTAGAGCTTTCCACGCCCAAATGTTAGAAGCCATTCCCCAGATCCGATCGTCTGTACATCGACGACTTGACTCTCTCCGTTCGCCGTATCGTCAATTACCTGTATTGAGGTGTGAAAAGATCCAACGCTTGGAGGCGTCTCATCACAGATGTATTCACCGATTAATCGATATAGGCGCTTTGAGGTATCATTGGCTATGTCACATCACTTTCGCGCACCCGCAGCGGTCACCGTCCCACTCCATCCATACGCCTATATAAGCTTTGCCTAGGAGGTCCATTTTCGTAATCCAAAAACCCAGAACGCACAAGAAAACAGTACACAAGAATTTGCCTGCACTTGCCTTCTTTTACTTCCAAACCGCACGAACTTATCGCTTTCCACCCGAATACAGTTCTTCAATATGTCGCCAGCCACTCCCAAGAATAATTCCACCAAGCCAGCTGCAGCGCAGCCGACCACTAAACCGCGCCCGAACCTCAGAGATGCGTCACTTGGTCCTAAGCCAACATCTCAAACACCATCTCAGTCTTCGACCAAAAACGTGCAGTTTGCTTCAAAGAACAGCTCAAAAGTAACGGCAGCAAAAAGCCAACCTGCCACTTTATCTCGTTCCGGCTCCAAGCAGATCGATTCCGACG
The DNA here is from genome assembly GCA_010015675.1 of Byssothecium circinans. Classification (NCBI taxonomy): domain Eukaryota; kingdom Fungi; phylum Ascomycota; class Dothideomycetes; order Pleosporales; family Massarinaceae; genus Byssothecium; species Byssothecium circinans. The sequence goes on along the minus strand of ML977000.1, from coordinate 477,372 downwards.
ACAAGAATGCCACGCTAATGGCTGCTGCCAAGCGAGCCGAAGAGAAGGAAGCGGCCGAAACGAAGGCTCGTGACCAAGCAGAAGCTCGGAAAGACCTCCATGAGCTCCATGAAAAGGTCAACAAAAAGTAGTCCGAGATGAACATAGTGTTTGGACCAATAAAGGCGCGGCATGAGAAACTTCAACGCCCCCGCGGCAAGGACCTGAAGGAGCGAAACACCAGAGATGCCGAAAAGAGCCAACTTCCTCGAGATATTGCTAGATTCGTGCTAATGTGCCCCCCATTCCGTCGGTTTGAATCACCTGACACTGCTCACTATCTATCAGGCAGAGCGAATGAAACGGTTGTGTTACGAAAGATCCTAAAGTCTCTAGACAACATGAAGAAAATGGAGTCGCAGGTTAAGAAAACCAAATCAAGGCTTGCTCGTGTCACGAACGAAGATGTGGATCAGCAGTATGAAGAGTTGGCCGAAGCAAAACAATTTCTAATCGAGGGCCGAGACCGTGAAGTCGAAGTCATTGAAGGCATCCGTCTCCTTCTCGACAGGCTTTATGCACGCCACTGGGCAGACAAGCAAACAATGGGGAATCCAATGCTCTGCGAATCACCGGAAAGTTTGCCAGAGGAATATGCGAAATGTCGCGGGCTATTGAAGGAGGTGAACATGCTCCAAAAAGAAGATTTCCTCAGGTCAGGGACGATCTTGAAGGCGGTCGAGCTGTTCGAAGAGATTTTGGAAATGTAACGGGGAATATGGAGTGTATCTCGTAAATTTGTCAACGAGTATTATCTATGCTTGGGCTGGATCCTCGCAAATGTATTTTATGATTTCCGGCGTGTTATGTAGATAGTTTGTAGCGGACTTGGATAATTAATAGCAATTGCTCTTAGGCCTCTCCTCTTGGGCTCCGCTCCAAATAGTATCACCGATCAGTTCATGTTCAACGCGAATCCTCGGAAATCCTCCTAAATGGAGATGGGGAACCGCTACTAACAGTTTCAAAAGTGCCCACGATATCGGGCCGATCAAAATACTACATCGTAGTCTTGAACTGAAAGTCCGGCAACGTTTCCTATTATTTGCACATAGCAAACTGAAGCAACTCTTTTTACACCGACTCCACAATGCTGCTGGCGCGTTCCCGTATCAATGCGCTGTACAGCTTTCTTTCTACGGATCCGCTGCCTGATAGCGTAAGATCATGATAATCAGCTTCCATGTTTCAGTCTAAATCATCATCACCCTGCCACGCGTACAAAGATGTGGAGACTAACCGAACTACACCCGTAGCCAAGAATAATCGCATAATGATCGCAGCCGAAATTATGGATTAGATTAAATACATACGAACAAACGCTATCACGCAGCAAACAGTCACTGTAGTCGTTACTACCTTTTCGATTTCGTATTTCTATTCTCAAACCCTCAAAACTCCAGTGCTACAATTGTCCTCTACTAATACTGGTATGTGTAACACAGCCTATCACCCAACACATTCATAATCTCCCTGACGGCGATATCAGGCCTCAATCCGTTCATGTAGATAATAGTGTCCATGGTCAACGGGTTTCCGTTGATGTCGTTTCCGTTGATGGTGTTGGTACGGGTGTTCGCGTCACCACCCTGCCAGTTGGCAAAGTTGCGATCGACGTAAGCGTGGTGAAGGAAGAACCATGGGTCCCCGGGCGAAGCGTACTTGTCGGCTTGCACGCCACCAACACCGAGATGGCCGTAGGCATGGTAGGTACCTTCAGCGTAGTAGGCCATATCCCTGTATTCAGGCCATGAGTTGACGGCGTTGACAAGGTCCTCGTTGATTTGGCCAGTGTAGCCACTGTCCCCAGCGCGTGACAGACAGTGGGGTTGGAAGCCGTCACCGGGACCGATGTTCAGATTGGAGTTGGAAAAAACCTGGACGAGTTAATGTCAATTTTTTGAGAGGCTGGAGCAAAACACTTACTCCATCGCTAACGCAGGCACCGCCGATGGCAATGGCACCGTAGTACTCGCCGGAGAAGACAGACGACGCAGCAAAGCGTCCAGTGTTCCTACCCTCGTCCCACCAAGGAAGGTTGCGATCGAAACCGCACTCGGTTCGCAGAATGTCCTCAAACACCCACATGAAATAACGGTGCCAGACAAGGAACTTGGCATTGTCATGGACGTTGGGCGTCACAGACTGGTGTAGCCTGACTAAATCCTCGTAACGGTTGCCCGCAGGGGGGAATTGGCCCGAAGCAGGGCGGCTGCGCAGGCAATTGATGGCATTGACGTAGGCGTGGCGGTCATCCTGGGAGTAGCTGTCCCATTCGGTGCGCTGACGGGGGTTGGTGCATGTCGCCGCGGTCGCGAGGGTGTTGGCCTTGAATTCGCCGTTGGGTGACTTCTTGAGGGCGTCCCTGAGGTCTTCGATTAGGGGCGCAGTGATGTTGTGGAGCACCTCAATGCCCTTACTCTTAAGAGCATTGAAGAGTTCAGCGGGTTGAATGACTTTATGCTTGTGGGTTGGGATTTTGTCGAGCGGTGTAGGAGCTGCGAGAGTATTGTTAGGGATGACGGCGCCAGAGACGAGGGAGGCACCCAAGAGGGCGGAAGCGGCTGAAAGACGCATGGTGTGAAGAGCGAACCACGAATTAAGAATTATTAAAAGATATAATGGAGATGTTCAAGCGAGTGTGGGCAGAAGAAGGCTCTTCTGGGAACTTGGTGGAAGGAGAAACTTCGCACCCGGACCTGCGGTCGCTATATGTACCTTTCGCAGTGTCAGCGATACGATCCAGGGTCCCCTATGTGGGCCACCTCAATATTAGACCCGAGCCTCCATAGGCCCAATGTCCCATTTCCCAGCTGGTGGGGCTGATCCTGCGTAATTTGTCCTCGGATCAGCACAAACGATATTACGAGCTACAAGGCATCCAATCAAGAAGTAGCGTGCAGGGCCACCAACCTGCAGTTAGTTAGAAGCACAACAGGGTTGCAATAGCTAAGCAATGCGGGTCTGCCTGATTGGGGTGTTCCGCTTGGCGGATGAACAGACACGAGGGTAGAGCGACATGGTTGCTGCATAAATACGGCTTTGGGACGGTTCATGGAATTGCTCGTTTCGCCAACACTGCCGGGAACAAGCATCGAAGAATCAATCCAAGCTAAGGCTCTGTCAGCATTGTGTCCTAAAATAGATCTCCATGGCTTCGTAGTATGACCTGCAGTGACAGACCGATGACAAGAAATCTTCAGATGTTGGGAAGTTTCAGATGTTGGAAGTTTTGAATTATGTTCAACTGGTAATTGTGTTCGGCCCGATGTTCACAGCCACACTGATGCCGGCGCACGATGGCCGTTCATTTGGCATCTAATCGCAGAACAATTGGCGAAGTCCATTGTCTCCGTAGTGCGGGGTGAACGTCAGACCTGATAGCCGCTAGCAATTGGCGCGGCAGACTACGAGAGTCATCCAAACCGTCTTGGGCAGTTCACCGCTCGTAGTAGTCACGCAGACTTTATGACGATAGACCGGCGTAATAACATTGTTGCTATAAGCAATGGCAATGTCTCAGTGCGTTCGCAGCTGCAGAATTGCAGGTGTGACGGAAACGGCAGCGGCAGGGGTGATTGAAGGCAATTGGCCTAACGAGCACGTGGTACCGCGTCATGTAACAATGGGCACAGTGACATGGACATCTTCAGCTCCCCGTATTGCCCAGTGTTGGAAGTAAGGCGACCGCTGAACATCGTTCGACGGTGAGGTGTTCACCGCCTTTCCTCAATGTAGGCGTTTTCGTTACATAGACTTGAGAAATGCCTTGTTCGAAAGTGCTGTTGTGGTGGAGGAGTTGGCATAACATCTGACTCTCTCCTTTCTCGTAAAACCCCGCTCTGCATGCCGCGTCCACTTGTGAAAACCTGTTGCTCCACGGCGTGGTGTACGCCTTCGAGGTCAGAGGTCACACCAGCCGCCTTCTTCGTGTTTGAACTTGGGAAATGAAGATCTCTGCATCCGGAACTGGGCGTTCAATTGACCAACACGGATGGGATGGATGGGCAACGAGGAAAGCACCGCTCTCTTACTCTCCTGAAAAAACTGCTTGATATGAATTATCGATATTATCCCCGTGGAACGATTTCTCGTTCGGAGTGGACCGTGTTTCAATTATCCGGACAGCCGCTGGCTTCATGGCAAGCGGAATAACTCTGAACGGGGTTTCGCGCGAACAGCGAGGTCGCCAACATATCGAACGACTATGTGGCGCGCGCAATCATTCGATACTGGGTCGTGCAAACTGAAGAGGATGGATGACTGTGCAGCGTCTCACATCAGCGCTGCAAGGCGTTCGTGGCGTTCGTGGAGAGCTGTGGAGATTATGGTCGAAAGGCTAAAAACCGTCGCCAGGCATTGTACGCTAACGATGCGATGAAAATTATGTTAGTCATCTAGCGCCCATAACCCCTTCCCTGACACCTGACCTGGGCTAATCCTCAGTCACGTGCTTTCTTCCCACATGTTCGATGGAATGCCTGAAGTGCTGAATGTACTTACATCAGCTGAGTAAAACCTGCAGCAAACATATTTCCCTGTTGTCATACGCCGCATGTGCATAACACCTCACCGACTACGAGGCAATTATATCAACCGCAGCAGTCTTTTTAAGACACGCATGCGGCTGGGTCACAGTTGTTTGCGACCGAAGGATGAATGGAGAACAGTCATCTCTGTAGACTACCGAAAGATAAACGACAGCCATCCGCCACGAAGACCTCCATAGCCATACTTGTTCGATCACCGTCGCCGTCACCAAGCTGACAGCGAAGTCTATCTTATCACTCATAGAAAATATACCCGTTGCCTTGAATTCAGACTTAGTCAGACTATGTACCCAATCTTTTCTCCGCCCTACACCCCAATAGGGTTAGGAGGAAGCGCGCCGCGAATTTTGAAATATGAGGTGATGATGTTTGATAGCGAATTTAAATCTCATATAGCACGTTAACTTTCCTTCCCTTTTCTAATTAATCTATTTCGGTAAATGCATTATCTGCACCAACAAACTCTTATGCAAAAGCATAAAAATATAAATTTAAAGGCCGATTAAAAATTATTCTATCGCATGGGTTAATAATGCTTGGCTCGTGTATAAGGCGTTTATTTGCTTGAATAAAGCAGCTTTATGGAGCTGAATATTAATAAAGTGCGTCTTCCTAGGTATTTAATATTAGAACTAAGCAAAAGATCCTTGCTAATATTTTATTATAGCGAATATGCATTGGGTGATGTAAAAGGCAAAACCTAGCACCGGCATCACGGACGGGCTGAGTATAAATATTTTGCCGTTGATTTCTTCTCCTTTATTTCCCATCAGGCAAACTTGACTTTACCTTATAGCTGATCACGGAATGAAATCTCACCGAAATAAATAGCTCCCAACTTCTTCTCCTTCAACCAATATACCAATACAGCATTTACTTTCTTGGAGACAGTAAGCACTTACCCGTTAGCATAGAGAGCTAAAACATGCATGCGCGCGAAGCTTTCAGCTTTAGGCGTAATAGCGCAGCCATCTCAAAGTCCCCGCTATCCCTTGACTTGACAGTATGTTCTTTTCCCTGCTCCCCTCGAGCGTCCAGGCACCTTCATCTTCGTGTCGTTACCCCAGTTCATATGCACACCCATGACTCGATTTTCAACGGTCTCAGAAAACCAGTCCTGGCATTCCCATCAAACAACATACCCATTTGTACATTTGTAGAGAAAAGCGTGAGTTCGACATCCCACCTTGTAGGATGCCGCGATCGAGGGAAACGTGAGGAAAGTGTCGCCATGCTCGTTCAAAACCCTAATCTGACCCTCGAAACGCCGATTAATGAGGATATTTCCGCCTCATATTGCCTGAACAAAACCCTGGGACTGAGCGAGAATAGCATCGCGAAGAGTAAGAAAGGTGCGCTTACGTGTAGCTTTTTTTGAGGTGAAGTTATATTAACTTCCTTGTCGCTACCGCCTACGCTTCAGAGCCATGGGGCGATCTTGTGAAGCAAAGAAACGCCCCAGTGTTTTGCTCACTAAGGGGGCGTTGTAAAGGGTAATCGCACTCACACACAAGGAATGGCGGCGTTGATGCGTGGAAGTGAAAGGTCTTTGTGGGAGATGGGTGCCGTCAGCGCTTCTATTCATACATATCCTTGATATATCTTGCGATACTTTATTGAAGATGGATTTTTCTTCGAACCTTTTCAACGTTAAAGGGGAGATGGAGCAAGAACGAGCAATGATAGCTTATTGATACCAGTACACGCTAGCCGCACCATGGTAAGTAGCTTGGGGTACTTGTATCACGTTGGACGACAGGTGGACGACTGGGCGCCTTCATTCTTCTAAAAGTCCAACTTCATGGCACCTACCTACCTTCGGTTCGTTTTACTCCCTGGCTATTTATTAACATGCATACGTTCGTCCTGCTTAAATGACACGTACGTCGCGTCGCAACGAGGAATTGCTTTTCCAGCGACAGCTTCTTACTGCCCTTCCTCGACACAAGTTGATCGCGTATCACTTTTCTTCTTTTTCAAGACTGTATTCTTTTTGGCTTTCTCCTTGAGCTTTCACATGTGACCTTCACCGTCCTCACACTATGAGCAGCGTCCCAACAACGAACCGCATGGTACCCAGCCATACAACGCCCGTCAAGACCCTACCCTACTGCGAGGGCCTACGGGATTCCTCCTTGGACCAGACAATGGACGTCTTTAGACTAACCCGTTGACAGGAGGACCTTCTGCGGATGGATGTGACACGCCCTACATAATCGAGCTCCATCAACAGAATTTGGCGAAGTGTTACGACGCTCAATATGCTCGACCGGAAAATCTGAACCGGGAAGGTAGAGCGAAGCCGCACAATAGGAGGCATATGGAATACAGAGGTAGTGGCGCGTACAATGAGCATCGCTATGGTGGCCTAGACGGAAGCGATGGACGGGAAGCTCAGAATCAGCAAGCTGGAGCGGTGCCGAACAATGACAATCTCAACAACAGCAACAATGGCTACCTCAATGACCAAACCTATGGCTATGAAATTCCTTACAAGAGGAACTCGAGATATAGCAATGGTGGCGCGCACAATGAGTATCGCTCTGGCGGCCTAGATGGAAACATTGGGCGCGACCCCGTCATCTACCGCTACAATAACCATGGAGCTCGTCCTATGGTCCCCAGCTTCTTCCCCGGCGGTGCTCCATTATTGGCGCCAGGTCCTCTCAGTCGCTGGTCGCGAAGCTCCCGAAAGTCCCGAAGGTAGTTCCAAGGAGTGATATAGATGTAGTCTTGTAGGACATGAGCACATTTTTCATGGTATCTTGGCAGATATGTTTTTTTTGCATCATCTATGAGTTTTTTTGTAATTCCCCGGTTGTGCGGAGTTATCAAGGTGTTCAAGAGCGGATTTTTCCAGAGGTTAGGCACCTAGGTACAAATTTCATCACGTCATACCATAACCTCTCTCACTTTTGCAAGTTGGTCATTTCGTGCTCATTAGGCAACGATGCTATTGTGCTCTATACCTGGTATTGTAAAGAGGGAAGCTTATTAGCACTTGTTTGTTGCCTGAAACCACTTTTTGGGCTATATAAACATCCACTTCGTCGTGACCTCCTAACCTCCTAACCTCCCAACCAAAACTCTCCCAACTCCATCAACGCTTAGCTCCGGTTACTAACACATCTACTGACTATTCGTCTATCACAGAACCCGTCACTAACTCTTGATCTGACAGACAAGAACCTGCTCGTCAAGCGCTGGCCGCACCCGGAATCGACGACCGATACTGTCTTGCACCATCGGCAACCCTCTCCCTATTCCCACCTGACGACAAGCCCACAGCCTTCACATCTTGAAAGCCATCAAGACGATCTCATTGCATAACCACTTCTCTACAAAACACCGCTACAACTCCCCACGACACCACACCGCGCATAGCCACAATCATCATGTCCTCGCCCTCCAACAACCACCACAACAACCAATACTGGCAAAACGCCTTCTCCACCTCACATCAAAACCCTCAAGGCTCCCTACCCCAAACCTACCGAACCACCGAGCTCCCAACATACACCTCCTATGCCGACCCGGGTCCAAGCAACCAAAACCCTGCTGCTCCCGAGCATGCCTTCCACTCCCACGCCATCTCCCACTCCATTCCAATCCGCCCTCTCCCACCCCGTCATGATCCAGCCGGTCGCCCTTGGGAACGCACACCGCGTGCCGGGAACCCGCTCCCTTTCACTCCCCCGAATGGCTGGTTTACGCCCGGTCCTGGAGAGCACGGTTTCGGAAGCGGACGCAGGTCTGTGCCGAGTTCGTATCCCGCTCACGGACAGTACGGGCCGGGATATAGGTCCATGTCTCTTGTCGACGGCGGCATGTTCCCTATGGACCAGGACCCCAGGGACGTCGCGGCCGCCGAGGAGCGCAGGAAGAAGGAGCGTGAGGATAGGGAGCGGAGGGTTAGGGAGGGAGCTGCGCAGGCGAGGGCACCCAGGGCGGAGAGGAAGGATAGGGAGAGGGCGGAGCGTCATAGGTTTGCTTCGTGGTGAAGGAGCTATGGTCACGTGATGGGCATTCTTGAGTTCGGCGTTTAGGAATGAATAACTAAAGCATCTGATTATGTAAAAATATGCCTGCGAAGGACGGAATGGGAAGGATTTGCATGGCACTTTGGCGAATGTGCGGTGGCGCAACGGTCGTAGCCATGATGCGGATATGTAGGAATAATACGAGGCATGCGAAGTCGAGGGAATCTAGGATATTGCTTTCCCTGTGATATTGTGTGTTGCGGAGTGATGTGTCAAAAGCCTGGATGTATAATGCTGAGTTAACTGACTATTAGACTTCCATAGCACTTCGGTATTTACTAACTACAGGAAGCTTGGCCAGGGGTTGTACACAGTTATGACCTTTTTGGTCGCTATTCGCAGACTATAGGAAGTTTTGCCAGGGTTTTGACATACATCTATAACGTCTTTCGTACATCGGCCAATTATGTGCAGAATGGCACATCCGCTCAAGCACCACACTACGGTAAAGTCTGCACCACCCCGTCCATCGCCTCCTCCCCACCGACCCCATCATCCCGTCCCTCCCCATCCTCCTTCTCCAAATCTACCTCCGGCTCCAGCTCCGGCTCAACCCACTCCGGATCCACAGCCTCAATCTCCACCATCTGGTCCCTCCTCCTCCTCCCGTTCCTCCCCCTCTTTGGCACACTAACCTTAACAACCATCTCCTTCCTCGGCTTTACCACGCCCACCCTCTCATCCAACGCCTTAATCATCCCCAACCGCACCTCCTCCACCGGCCACGCCTCCCGCGGAACCACAATCTCCCTCTCCCTCCCGCACCCCACGACCCTCGGCTCCGCGATATTCTTTATTGCCACGCCATCCTCATCCTCCTCCACGAAGCCATACTGCACGAAATCAATGAGATATTGCTGCGGCTGCAACCCGCGCTCTATCCCCTCCATAATAACCAGATCGACGGCAGGATCAAGCCGCGCCCCATCCAACGCCCAGCCCTCCTTACAAAGAATCCCCCACTTCTCAAACGGGACGCCGTTCTCAAACTCATTGTCCAGCCATGTATGTTCATCGACGTCCAGATCTTCCTGCGCGTACGTGCGAATCATCATATCGGTAGCTTCGTCGTAGTCGAGTTCGAGTTTCCCCGTGAGCACATCATGCAGCGTCGTTAGGCTCTTCTGCGTAAGAAACATGTGAGACAGAGCGCACATGCCGTTGCCGCACACGGGGTCCGAGAAGCGCATGTCGAGCTTGACGAGCAGGAGGTGGAACAGGTAGATATCGTCGTCGGGCCAGATCTTACGGTCGCTAAGGAAGGTCGTGCGGAGCGCCATGGTCTTCATCTCCATCAGGAGCCAGTATTTCATGAGTAGCGTGTGGACTTCGGCGGGGACGCGGTGGCCCTCTAGCGCGAGTTGGGTGAGGATCCCGTTGACGACCTTCTCGCGGTAGACGACCATTTTTGTCCAGCGGAGACTGGGGATGTCGCGCGCGAGATGCGGTCGGCCGTCCATGGGGCGCGCCATCGGGTCTGAGATGCAGAGTTCCGGGAACATAATCCAGCTGAAGATGTAGGCGGCAAGGGGCGCGTGGTAGGTGGCATGGTCGTGGATGATGGAGATGCTGTATTTGTTGAAGCGGAAGTGGAATTCTTTGTCGATGGCGTAGAGGTCGACGAGGGAGGTGGGCGGGAGGCGGAGGGCGAATTGGAAGTAGAGGTTTGGGTGTCGGAGCAATGCTTTGTAGATGTTGAAGGGCTGGCCGGGGACGTTCCCTTGCATGGGGAGTTGCGGGCCCCATACTGTCGCGGCTACGTTACGACGCCGATGGTGCTGGCGACGGACGATTTGGGGCGCTGAGGGGCGGATGGGACGTGGGATAGAGGGAGGTACTGCTGGCGGGGCATCGAGTTCGGCGTCTTCGGCCTGCCGTTTGGCTTTGGCTTTGCCTGTGCTAGGGAAGGCGTCGGACATTGAGGTGGGTGCGGCAAGAAGAGTTGTTTACAGAGGGTTGTGGCCCAGCGCGGTCAAACGGGTACGGGGTTGAAGGATATGTCGCAGTGAGCGGAGTCGGAGGCAGGTTGTCGGCGATCAACAGTCCGGGTATGCGACGCACAGTTTCTTACGTCGAGAGCGTAGGTGTAGGCGGATAACTGCTCCTGGTAAATTGCAGTCCGCTTCGCAAACGATTGAAGTGAAGGGAAGTGCGGGGGACGAAGTCTTTAAAGGTGGACGTGGATGAGTGAGAGACAAACGAGATATGATCAAATAGCAACAGTGAGTGAGACAAACGAAATATGATTGAACGTCAATAGCGAGTGTTTAGATCCCACCAGCGCCTGTTGAAGGCAAATGCAATTCTCTAATGCATCATATATGTGACCAGAGCGCCTACCTGCCTGCCGAGTGGATGAACACATACACAACGCCGCCACAATACTGTTGACAAGCCCGTAGGTCGCAATTCTACAAAAAATGCAAGCAAAAACGCCGTTTACTTCCTGTTGATGAGGTTCAAAAACTCTTCCCTAGTCTTGGCAGTCGACCGCATGCGGCCCAGCATACAGCTGGTCGTGGTAGTGGCGCCTGTCTTTTGCACCCCTCGCATCACCATACACAAATGGCTCGATTCAACCACAACGGCGACACCTTGTGGCTGCAGCATCTCAGAGAGGGCGAGGGCGACCTGCTTTGTAAGGCGTTCTTGGACTTGGAGACGGCGCGAGAACATCTCGGCGATGCGGGCGAGCTTGGAAAGGCCAATGACGCGGCGGTTAGGAATGTAGCCGATGTGCATCTAGACTGTCAGTCAGCTGCGACTTCCACTTTTACTAGAGATGGGTCGTGCTTACCTTTCCGGTGAAGGGCACGAGGTGGTGTTCGCAGAGGGAGAAGATCTCAATGTCCCGCACGATGACGAGCTCGTCGTGATCCTCGTGGAAGACAGCGCCATTGACAATCTCGCGCAGGTTCTCCTCGTAGCCCTTGGTGAAGAAGAGGAGCGCCTTTGCATAGCGGTCCGGCGTGTCCATGAGTCCTTCGCGGTCGGGATCTTCGCCAATGCACTCTAGAATCGTCCGAACCGCGCCGGACAGCTTCGCCAGCCGCTCTTTCTTCTCCTCCTCGGTCGCCTCCTTCCTCTCTCGGGTGCCCTTGCCTTTGATGTGTCAGCCATGCCATGCCATGCCATTATTAGTCTCTGTAGTAGTAAATAGATTACGTACTCGGCCAGCTCAAGCCGTTGAAGTCAATCGTCGGGTGCTGCGTGTATGGGCTGTGCGCGCGACTGGTAGCCAGCGGCGTCTTTACCACAGCGGCCTCGTTGTATCCCTCAACGTCTATCTCGCTGTTGGGTACGATGCGCCCATTATTTATTGGCTTTGTATCCATGTCAGCGCTCGCCGAGGCTTTGGGGAAGTAGCCATTGGGGCTGTCGAAGTTGACTGGTTGTCGGCCGCGATTTGACGTTTCAATTGCGGCGTATAGATTGTCTCTCTCTTTGCGGTCGCGGGCTTCCTGCGACAAACGCAGCGGCGAGGACGGTCCGTTGGTCATGTGGGAGGGAATTGCCTTTGGTCTAAAGGGTGGTGAGTCCATGGCGGGGAGCTGGAGTTGCGGCGAATGCGTCGTTAGGATTGCTGTGTGCTATTCTATTAGTCAAGAGGGGAGGGCATGGGCGCCAGAGATGTAGAGCAGGCACACAGCATAGCGTTTGCTTCAAAGGACGACTGGAGGACTGGCGGCAGTAACTTTTCACCAGAGTCGGAGCATCCCATTTTAGCGGGGTGCAGAATAATCCCCGCCATAGTTTGACGTCGAGGCTCACGGACCAACCGACAGAAAGCGGGAGTGGTCGGTCCGATCGCACCCCGGCGCTGCAAGCCTCTGCCTCACAACACCGTCAGGCAGTCCGGCTACTCCATCATCACGACACCACCGATAGCCACACCGTCCCGCCCCTGTTACCGACCCCCGACGACAGACGTATGTATCCCGACAATGCGACACTTTGTATGTGATGGACAGGCTCACAATAGCACGCAGGATGGCGACGGGAGGCGCGGAGGCACGGAGGCACGGAGGCGCTGGAGAGAGAGGCCTTGACCGACCCTCGCCTGCTTCATCGCCACACAGCAACCCGATACCCAGTCGCAGCGGCTTAACCTCTATTCTGCGCGTCGCATTCCGTCCTTGACATGAGGTCGCGGGGACTATGGGCTGAAAGCTGGGGGATACTGTGAACGAAGTTTCACTGGCGCGTTCGTCAGAGGACGGAAGGGGATGCTCATGTTCTTTGCACCTTACCTGTTTTACCGCCTACGTCGCTGCAGGACGCCATTTCTCTGCGCTAATATTTCTCGTATTCTTCTGCCCGCTTCAACTGAACGCTGTTCAAGCAAACTCACTGGCAAGCACTGCATCGGACTTCCGATCTAGGCTCCTCGGACCGGGTACCCCGCGTCAGAGACTGAAATGTCTCCCACATCCACGCCAACTGTCACCATCGTGTGAAAGCCATGTTAAAGCCAGTCATGGTATGGCCCGGTGGTCAGGTTTGTGCCTGGCTTGCTCAGCTGGCTTTCTCACCTCGAGCATGTTGTACCGGTAAGCGGGCGGGGACAGCTCCTGACCGATTTGCGCCCTTATCTTACATCAACCTACGTCCCCGCTTGCAATTGCAATTGCCACGACCTCTTCACTCTCGCCCTCTGTGAGACGGCTCGAAAAGTCAACATGATTGAACGTACGACTATCCCGATAACGGCCTTCGGCGGAACAAAGCTTTCATGCACCATTTCTATATTCCCCGGCACCGGTTGTGTACTTGTGCAGGGCAGAGCCACGCAGCGCACCTCTCACCCACCCAACAATTTGACAAGCAACCGAACCGGCAGAGGACGGTTCACGCTTGTCGACCGTGGAAGAGCGTGGCATCTGTAGTCCTGTTGTGCCTTAGATAGAATGTGAAGATAATATGTGCTCGTCCGGGGTAGACCGCAATGGTCAACGTGGGAAGCCACGATCGGGAGAATGGGAACTGCAAAATCACAAGAGGGTGGTTGGTGGGAAGGTTGCTGGCTTGTCATATTTCATGATACCGAAGGCTGATCGGCGTGGAGACGGAAGCGGAGAGATCAATGGTCCCTCGATGATGAAGTCTTGGCGTTCAACGCCGCAGGCAAAAACCCTTCGGTCAGAGCGGGCATTTCCCACAGCACAGCACACACTGGCATGAACGCGAGGACAGACGCGAACCTACGGCCATCTCACCAAGGCAGTTGCTGCATCTTTTTTCTTCATCACCCTGTCCACTTTCTGCCTCGCGGCTTGGAGTAGGTCGGGAGTCCCGAAGTTCTTTCGGCTAGCTGTGAAACCCAGACCGAACCTCTGGTTGCCGCCATCTCTCACCTACCTCTGATGATAACGCTGCCTACATGGCTGGGTTGCGCCGGACCCAAGACATAGATCAGTGGAGACCAGAGGAACCATCCATCAGAGACCGCGACCGCGACAGGGAGCCTCGCCCGCGGATAGTTCACGACAAGGCTGTGTCACCGGCGCCACGCGCTGCGAGGGAGGACGGCAGACGGGGCATCCACGATAGCGACAGTCGCTCGTTTGCAAAGTACAGGGGACGCTCACGCGAGAGGAGCTTGAGCAGAGACAGGACGCGGCGGCGCAGTCGGGAGCATTCGAGGGACGACCATTACCGGCCGACGAGGAGGGAACCAAGCGCAGACAGGGTTTCAACATCGCATCGCCATCATCACCACCACCATCGGCACACTACTCCAACCTCCAAACGCCATCGCAGCCGGTCTCCGTCTCCGAGGCGAGATTCACACAAGCGAAGCAGGCGACACGGGAGTCGCAGCACCGTGCGCTCGAGGTCACGGACACGTCGCGACACATCCATCCACCGCTCAACAGATAGGGCGATATCACCTCGACCCTTGCACTCCAACCTCGATCGAACGACACGACGCCTAACGCCGAATACCTACAAGCCTTCAACAACCTCCCGCCGCCGCTCGCCATCAGTCGATTCGTACTATAGGCCCACCTCGCACCGTGGGCGGAAGAGGTCCGCTACACCAGACAGGAAGCCGCGACGGCACGAATCACCTCGTGCACACCACAAACGACATCGTACTCCGTCGGCAGGCGCCAGTGAAAGAAGACACAGGAATAGCTTGACGAAAGATAGAGAGCGAAGCCGAAGTCGACCGCCCACTAGACACGCTCGCTCTCGCTCCCCTCGTCGCAGGCGATCACCCGAACCCTCACGCCATAAATCTTCACACTCTTATAGAAACGCTAGAGACTCACCGCACAAGCATCGCTCTCGGCGTGCATCAACCCCTCGCCGTTCCCCATCCGCTCCGCCACCTACATCGAAGCACCATAAACCTTTAAAAACATCTTCTCGTAGAGGGTCGCCCCCGCCTACTTCGGCCCGCAACTCTGACGCCGGAAAGGATCGAGAAGAAGACGACAGAATGAGAGGCGCCTACCATCATCAAGGCCGCGGAGGGCCATACCACGCCCACTCGCCCCCGTATCCGGCCAACCAATATTCACCGCAAGGCCACTCGCCGTATCCAGGCGGAAGAGGAGGCTGGAACGGTCATCAATATCCCAGTCAAGGGTACTTAAACTCACCCATGCTTCCCCTACGCTTGCTAACGGTTCCTAGGTCTCCGACACACGGATATTCTCCGAACCAGTCTCCATATCCGCACAATTACTCGCCAGGTCAGCAGCCGCCGTACCACCCCACCCAACAATATCAAGGCGCTCAGTCCGGGTTCCAAAATGCTTCTCAGCGTGGCGGCTTCCGCGGTAACTACCACAACGGGCCTGATAGGCGACTTTCAGGTCCCAGCGGTCCGGGATTCACACCTGTCGCTGGGCGAGGTCGCACTGCGCCAACACAATTTTCGAACCTGTCGTGGACTCCTGCTTCGGGTACACGAGGCGGACGCCCCGCTACAGAGGCGCCTCGTCCTGCTGGAAGTACCGCTTCATCGGCAGCAGTGAGCACGCAAGGGAGTGCCGAAGCCGCTGTTGATGCCGACGATAATCCCTTCCGACCATCGAAAGATCTGCGTGTGGAGGATGAAGGTGCGAAAGAGGGAAAGAAAATGCCGCCGCCAACTAAGCCGGCTGCCACCCCGACCGCCCCCAAAGCTGGGGCATTTGGGTTTTCTCTTAAGACGAAGAATCCCGTGCCGCCAGCTGCCAGCAAAGCCAAGGTGGCTTTGGATGAATCTGAGCCACCTAAGGCCTCTGAGAAACCGCGAGAATCGCTGTTGGAGCCAAAGCCAAAAGAATCTGCGAGTCGCGAATCGTCGTCGAGATACCCGCCCGAGTCTAGAACCGACAGAGACGCCAGAAGTGATCGAGAATATCGCGATCGTGAGCGCGAATATGATCGTGAGAGGGACCGGCGTTATGAGAAGTACGATGACTACTATGACCGTAGGTCCGCTTACAGGGATCCCCGTGACAGGGATCCTCGCGATTCTCGAGACGTACGTGATAGAGATCTTCGCGACCGAGATCCTCGTGAAAGGGACCCTCGTGATCGAGATCCTCGCGACAGCGCCTATCATCGCGATAGGGATTACCGAGACCCCCGCGACTCACGAGATACACGAGATCCACGAGACTTGAGGCACCCTCAAGATCATGACTATAGAGAAGCTCGTGATCTACGCGACCGCGAACTGCGAGACATCCGCGATCCTAGAGATGTCCGCGACTCCCGTGAGAGGGATAGGAGAGATCTTGCCCTCCCTCGTCGTCCTGAGCTTCGTCCTGACAGTCGCCCTGCTAGCCGAACCGAACGGAGGGAGCCTCCACCTGCACAACCGAAGACTAAGATCGTCAAGAGAAAACGCATAAAGGAGCGGCCTGTGCTCAGTCCAGAATTTGCAGCTTCAAGTTCTGTGTATTATCGAAAACCTGGAAATGAGTCAGTAGTAGGATCTGGCACGTATGGCATGGTCTTCAAAGGTGTGCATGTCTATACAAAAAACATGGTGGCCCTCAAGAAAATCAGGATGGAGGGCGAACGTGATGGGGTAAGTCATGATCTTGCTGAGAATACAGTGCATTCGCTGACATCACACAGTTCCCAGTGACTGCCATTCGAGAGATCAAGCTTCTCCAGTCTCTTAACCATGACAATATAGTCAAGTTGCAGGAAGTCATGGTTGAGAAAAACGACTGTTTCATGGTCTTCGAGTACCTATCGCACGACCTTACCGGCCTCTTGAACCATCCCACATTCCAACTCGAGCAAGGGCACAAGAAAGATCTGGCAAAGCAGCTATTTGAGGGGTTGGACTACCTTCATCGACGAGGTGTGCTGCACCGCGATATCAAGGCAGCCAACATCCTTGTTAGCAACACAGGCCAGTTGAAGCTTGCGGATTTTGGTCTTGCCCGCTTCTACGCCAAACGCGCAAAGCTCGACTATACCAACCGTGTCATCACAATCTGGTACCGCTCTCCTGAGCTGCTCCTGGGCGAGACGCAGTATGGTCCTGCAGTCGATGTCTGGTCAGCTGCCTGCGTGCTCGTGGAAATTTTCACCAAGCACGCCATCTTCGCCGGCGATGGCGGTGAGATCAACCAGCTTGAAAAGATCTACAACATTCTTGGCACCCCCAATATACAGGACTGGCCTGGGCTCGTCGATATGCAGTGGTTCGAGCTGCTCCGCCCTACCGAACGTAAGCAATCCACCTTCGCCGAGAAGTACAAGGAGCGCGTCACTCCAGCCGCCTTCGAGCTGCTGTCGGCCATGTTCTTGTTTGATCCCGCCGCGCGGCCAAGCGCAAGCGATGTACTGGAACACCCCTACTTTACCACGGAGGAGCCGAAGCCGATCAGGGCAGATGCGCTCAAGGAATTGCAAGGCGACTGGCATGAATTCGAGAGCAAAGCTCTGCGGAAAGAGAAAGAAAAGCAAGACAAGGAAGCTCGAAGGGCTGCGAGAGAAGGCGAGAAGAGGAGGGCGGAAGCGCCTATGGCCGGTGAAGAGAGAGATGCTAAGCGTGTTAAGAGCGGTGAAGTTGCTGTTTAGGTGCTGGTGAGCTTCTGTGACAACTAAAACAATCCTTGGGCCACTTTTGGAGAAGTCGCGATATATGTTTGTGGATATGCTAAGTTTTGATGGACTGGAGAAAGAGCTGGCGATGGATCGATTGATACATAATCCCATATTCTTTTAGCCGTACATTATACTAGTAGCATCGTGGCAGATTAATCTGGGAATCGAACCAGGTGCAACTTCCCTCTTGCAATTTTGTGATATGCAGGTGTCTGAAAAGTCCATACCAAAAATTGCCGGGTTTTGACTCAGGCGGCATTGCCGCGACCTCGTGACCCTATTACATGCATGCATGACATGCAGTTAGGTGTGCGCGTGATCTCTCCTCTTTTCGTTTAAAACTTCCTTGGTGCCAAAATGAGTGGTGGGAAAGGTTTTGGAACGGGCGGGAGATGATGGGGATGGGGCGATGGCGCAAAGGAGTTTTGAACACTCGCTCGCTACTGAAGAAAGCCACGCAAACCTTATTCATATACCTGCGTGCGTGCACTAGGTCTGTTCCGGAAAGAAAAAAGTGTTTGGAGATTGGGTGGATGGAGTGGCGTCCACTGCGGCCTGCCGTGGTGGTGGCTTTGTTTGCTGAGGGGGTGACGGGATGGGTTGATGGACGAGAGGGGGTGATGGGGTGGATTGATGGAGGAGAGGGGGCAGGGGGAGGTGGTATATGTGGTGGTGGGGGAGAAGGCAGGGTAGGGTAGTATAGGGTGAGGTGGGATGGGATGGATGTGGGAGATGTATGTAAGGTAAGGAGAGGTTGAGAGAGCGTGGGTAGAGGTATAACGTGAGAGGATAAAGCGATTGATGCGGAACCTTGGGGAGAAGCAAATGTGGTAGCGAGGGACGGGAAAGTTTGACAGGCGGGTGGGAAATTGGGGGGGAGTTGATCGTTATGTTATGTTGAACTTAAAAGCCACCCGCCGCGGCATGGAGTATCGAAATGGAGCGGGTGGGAGGAGAGTGAGTGGGAAGATTTGATTTTGATTTTGACTTTTTTCCCCGCGTGCTGGTGTGCAGTGCGGATCGGATAATGATCCGCTGCGCTAGTGAGTGGTGGCCAAAGGTGTAAATAAAGTGTGCTGGGGATTCCTCAGATGGATGGATGGATGGATACACGGTTGCTGGGACATGGTGTTGATGTAATTATAAGGCTGCAAAGCGCGGTAGTTGCCATGCTCCTGTGAGATAGGGTGTGGTGCTGACAAGTCAGTCATTATGGAATATTTACCCTTATCTCGTTCAATCTTGTTGTATGCGGGCGAGAGATCGTCACTGCACGCAATCTTCAATAGGTATGGGAAAAAGGCAAAAATGGTCCGCGGGTAAATGGCGTAACCTGATAGGGAGGCAGCCAGAACATGTTGCAATTCTTGAGGTTAACAATCTGCTCGTGACGATTGCGTCCGGTCCTCTGAGCCGGTCTCTGGTGCTGGAAAGATTGAAGAGCATAGAGGTGGTGGCGTGGTTGGGGGGAATCCTGCGTGGGACTTGTTGATGAGTTGGCGGTGAGTCGAGCGTTGCATTGTACCGGTATTCGGAGGAAGTGTGCCGAAGGGCAGGCACAGGGGAAAATGGATTCCCGTATTGTGGAGTTGTCAGTTGTCACTGGTCTTACCGCCGGTGGTATGCTGGGATGTGGACTTTGTATCCACAACTACGTCGATATTCTTTTACTTTGTCAGGGACCGCAATAAATAGAATTTTGGGGACTGGACAGTATCATGAGATTGTTTTTATGTTTAGACTGAGGAACTAGGTGACCCACTTGTGCCTCTTTGCTCGGACGTACTGTGTAGTGTGATGACCGGACAAAGTGGGTCGTACCTTATGTAATGCGCATGCACTGGCGGCGTAGACTAGGCTGTGTAGAACATGGACTACGGTATCAATTTGTAGGAGAGAGATGCCTGTAGGGACAGAAGGTCTACCATTCGTACAAAGCCTGGATACTTTAGTCCGATGCGATCTTGTAGATGTATTCAGAAGGATCGTTGTAATGGGGTAAACCTCAACGTCTGAATCCTTCGCCCGAGACAATATTCCGGGATCTTGAGATATGAAGGTAGACGTAGTAAAGTCGCTAGAAGGAGAAGGTCTCCTTGAGAGAGCAATACCTCGGTGAGCTTCCAATCGGGCAGTTCGGAGTCGATGAGAGGCAAAGCGGCATGACGGCGTTCTTCACGCCGAGACGTTGGTGTTGGTGTTGGTGTCACTGTTGAGCGAAGAGTCCTCCCGTCTTACCAACCGTTGAACAAAACGACGTTTAAAGGAAGGCGGCGCGGTGGCTGCTCGACGCCTCTTTATCGTTTCGAAGAGAGCATGACAAACTTCGCCTCACCACGCCATCGCATTCTCCACCATCAAAGACATTCTGGTCTCAGCGCGCCGCACCGCGCTGAAATCAACATCTCTCATCCAAACGTCTGAGTCATCCAATATACGAATAGAAGCCCTTTCATGAGATCCAACGCCAACAATCGTACCTCGTGCGGCATATTCGGCACTGCCGCCTCTGTATGAAACAAAAACCGGTACATGGCTGCCTGTCTTATGGGTGTCAAACTGTCACTCACCCACCTACTCGCACGATGGCCCGATCGATCCCATCGGAAATAGCTTCAGGACGTTGGCGTGCGTCTGTGGCACAAAGGGGACAAAGTCCGTGGTTGGATTCAAACGACTGTTCGACTCTGAGGGACACTAAGCATCCGTGCACAAGGCTCTCTTGTCCTACCTGTGCAAAGCGTACGTGCAAATGTAAGCTTTTTTCTTGTAGAACATTGACAGTTGGCTGGAGACAGTGCGGGATAGAGAATTTTGTTGCGTGGTGCAGATGGGCATGGCAGCTTCCGGATGCTGTCTCATTCTTGGCTGTCATCGTGTCAGCGTGGCTTTCGGACTTTTTATGGGGAGCAGCAGCGAGGATTGTCGATCTCAGTTTCTGGGGCTGATCCTGGATTGCGAATGTCTAGGTTTGACTCCGAACATTGTGGCTTTGTGGGGTAGGTGGTGGGAAGTTGAGGTCATAGCCAGAGCTTTCTGTGAGCATCGTAATCGTAATCGGAATGGTTATGGTAAGGTAGGGATTGTTGAGGAGCTGATGAAGAACGTGCTCGGCTCCGCGAGCGAGCGCGACGGACTTTTGCATTATGGCAGGTCACACGTCGCACGCCGAAAACTCCGGTACGCTGATGTAGTGCTACGCTACCGTTACCATCCATGGTTGCCGAGAAGGTCTTTCTGCGAAAGGCTAGTGGCGAGGGAAAAGAGCAGCTCAACTCCCGCGTTCTCAGATCTTCGTATACTCTGCTCAGCTTTAGAGAACGCATTGAATGCGACCGCAGCTTGCGGGCTGACATTGACTGACGCACTGGCGATCCCCCAGGTCTTCAGAGTCCGCATCGTCATGGGGTGGCCGCTGAAGAGGCTGAGTTGCACAGTGAGGCACGACTGGATTCGTGGTTTCAGGATCAGTGAGAATTAGTGTGATGATGACGTGCACGGCAATTATATTAGGCGCAAATGATGAGGCAGATGATTAGAACGCAGTCATCTATCGTAGATTGATGACGGGCGTAGAGAGGCTAACTTGGAGTGCTGCATTGGTCTTCGGTTGGCGAGCGCAGACGACGCTATTCATGGACATTCTCTTGCGAGCCAGGATTAAAATACGTGCATGGCGCAGAGAATGCTTGTTATTGGCCGAGTTTATGCACCACGCGCCTGGACGCGAAAACACGAAGGCAGATCAGACTTGGGACACACAGCTCCGAGTCTCAGGACTGTGTCGTGGTTGGAGGTGCCAGATTGTACAACGTCTCCCACTGTAACCGCGCGGTGAGAAGCAGCGCAGGAACGAACTGTCGTTCCATGTGCTTGTGTCTCTGTATGATCTTGTGCAAGCGGGTCGCTCGCGCCGTCGTCTATTCCTAGCATGACAGCACTGCAAAAAAGAAGGGTCCTCTTCTTGGTCACCGCTCGAACGGGTTTAGACAGACCGGATGTGGCGCCTAGGTATTTTTCTCCACAGTCGCTAGCCTCAAGCGTCAGGCCATACCAGAAATTGTGAGTGGTAGTGCCCCTGAACGAGCGGCAGGAGGACGGCTCCAAAGAGGCATGGTGCGTGATAGAGGCTGCCAGGTCGGCGCTTTGACGTATCCAAAGAGAGCAGCGGGACGGTAGAATTCTGCAGGCTGTTCGGAGTGGTTGCACACACTCGCTGCACTCACAGCGAAGGAGTGGCATCACGGCCTGCGCCGCCGACAGCGCTGAAACACTGCCATGGAGCCAATCGAGCTCACTCATCATACTCTCACCGGCATCCCAAGCGCAGGCGGCGTCTCTCAACGGAACGAAGGCCTAAAAACTCTCAGGGCAGCGGCGAAGTCGTGCACACCGCGGACTTGACGTGTGGACGGAGAGATTGTCATCGGCTAGTCTGGGTGCACGTTCATCGAAGATTGCGAGTTCGCCTGGCGTTTTTGAAACCTCCAGGCCTCACGGACGTGCGCACGGCCAGCGTTCCTAGCAATATACAACATATAGACATCCCGGATATTGCTTTCTTTTTCGCGGTCCCTGCCCCTCCACACACTCTATCTACCCTCTTACATCCGGGTAGACTCTTCATACATATCCTGCGACGCAAAGGACAATCGTCGCCCCTCCAAACTGCCGCCGTGTTCAGAGTGTCTCACTCCCCTGAGCAACATCGTGTTCGTACCGGCTGGCCAGTCTCATACCATTGGTGCGTTGCTCCCTTTTCATGCCCGAACGACACGAACATATAATCGCACAGCTCCCCATCGATTGTACGCACAAGACGCTAATTATTGCTTGCAGCAGCGAACATGGCCGACGTCTCTGTAGCAAGCCAGCTCCAGCAGTGGACCTTTGAGAAACCTACACATTCTGAGCGTTCTGCCAGTTCTTCATCGTCACCGAACTTATCCCACCATGAACCCGAGGCCCTGCGGATAGATGCCTCAGTCGCCGCCGCTGTCAAGGCCGCCCAGGACATGGACTCAAAAGACTTTCAAGATCGATACCTTTCCAGTGAAGAGGATCTGTCTCCCATGTACGGCAACAGCTCCGATTCCGAGTACGAATCAGACGCGAGCATCCACGATGTTGAGAAAGAAATACTCAAGGCGAGGCGATTGTCAGTTTCACGATGGGACAAGGGCTTGAGTTGCGACATGGCGGTGTCGGTCTCGTATGTGTCAGCAGGTCGTCCCAAGGTGATCGAGCTCAACGTTGGTCCACCGGCTCATGAAAAGAAGCAACGGGCAGCATCGTTTGCGCAGTTGCCGATTGCCGCAGTTGAAAAACTGCGGAAGGAGGGGCAGCAGACAAAACACCGCTCAATGTTGCTCACCTCAGCATCGGCATCGGCCTCTCGCTCCCCCTCACCCGCCGTCAGTACTGCTTCGCGACGGCATTCTCAACGCCCCCCATACGCGCACAGCAATACGTCTCGTGCGCAGCTCTCCCAATCCACAACTTCATTTCAGACTGCTAGTTCTGTCCGGAGTCCTTCTCCGGCGGACAGTGAATACTCGATCCCCTCAAGGCCGACCAGCGCCGCCACATCTCATCTGCAGCCTCACCCACCCCGCGCTTCTTCTTCCTTTGGATCAAACGCGAATCGAACATTACCCTTTCCACCATTGACGCCTCAATCCCCCGAACCACATTCCTTCCTCAATTCGGACCCCTTCGAGAGCTCAACAACCAACGCTGCATCTCCCATTATCAGAAACGGAGGGACGCACCGCCGCCTGCGGTCCATTTCCCAGAAACTTTCACTGGCTAAGATAGCCATTACGCCGTCGACGAAGAAGTGGGACTCAAGGATAAACGGAAAGCCAGGCGCTGCTATGCCACCCACGCCCAAAACACCCTTCACGCCCATGACGCCACAGACTGCTCCTGCAACGACAGACTCATCGCCAATGCGCAAACTCCGCCGCAATTCCAGAATCCTCCTTTCGCGACCACCGACACGTGGTGCGACAACAACTCCCGAGCTCCCCACCATCCCCATCTCCAGCATGCCGGCAAACCCAGCACCGCTGAAACGCTCCGCTACGGAGAAATTGGTAGCCAGAGGCGCCAACGAGCGCGCACCTACGCTCGAGCTTCCGCCATTCCCTAGCGAGACCTCCTCGATGAGCAGCACGAAGAACCGCCCATTACGCAAGCGAAAGAGCCTTATGGATCTTCTCTAAGTCACACGCCATCGAGCCTTGGGCCCACAGCTCAGCGCATACATTCCGACGTTGCGCATTGCCCAGCCACCTGGACAGGCATTCAGCATGAACAATGGCAATTTGCTTCGTTTCATTCACACACCAGCGCACAAGTTCGCTATGCGAACATGCTACCCTTGACCTTGATCCGGTCACACAATTGCAGGGGCCATGTCCCATTAGGCTGCGCAAGCCGTACCACACCTCCCTTCTCGTATATATACTTTTGTCCGAATTTGCGTTTTTCTCTTCATCTTTGTCATTGCGTATGGACCTGTTTTCTTAATGCTGGCATGCATCTACACACGCGGGCATAACCCCGTTTAGTGTTTCACTTGGTGGCGTTCTTTTCTCCCTCCGCTGCATCCGAGGTAATGATACCCTCTCGGCGTTCTTCTTTTCCTGCTTGTTTAAAACGCCAGTGTTGGTGGGTGGCTGAAGTTGGGATGCGTCACTGTTGGACGACGTGTCTGGAAGATGGGAAGTGTGGTCACTGCCTGGGTCGTTCCGAATTCCCATATGTTGCTGTCGCCTTCGATATGCTATCTTAACGAAGTATACGATATCGGGTTGCATAATTCTTATTGAGAATGTCTTATTACCTTTACCTCAATCTATCTGTCATATCGAATGTTCTTTCAAAGTGGCCCAGTTACGTTATGATACTATCATGACAAGTGTTTCGAGGTAAACTTTCTTTTACTGCATCGTTGTCTGATCGTCGCATGCTACCTATCATATCCCTCTCAGACACTCCGCTGTCCTTCCATGGTAGGTGTACCACAGTCTTTAGGTGGGATACCCCACCTCCTACAACTTGACGTGTCTCGCCTGGCGGAGGAAGCAAAACCACACTACAACCACTCGCGACACTATTATTGTCCACCATAAGACGTCGCAGTGTCGCACCACAACCTACCCTGAACCTCCGCCTTTATGCATATCTGCCCGACCTCGGTCAAAGATCCCCCAAACCTCCCGCGCCGAAATCACCGAAGTCGATTTCGCCTTTTCCGATCTCACAGAGCTGCACACCGACACTCGCGGCACGGGCAGACCCTTTCCTATCTAGAGATGCGCAAATTTCTGCATGGAACGCTCACGCTCGGACGTCCGATTTAGTCTTCCCGCGAGGCTTAAGCCAAGGATGCGAATTTGCAGAGCGGAACTTGAACGAAAGACGAAGAAGGGCTCGTGAAACGAAACGGCAGTCTGCGCCACTGCCTTGAGTTGTAGAGAGCGCGACCCGAGGCCTCAGTTCAGCTCGAAAGTAGGTATCTCTATAAAAAGAGAAAAGTACGAGGAATTATTCACCTGCAGCCGTTCTTGAGGGCGACAAAAAATATTTGATACTATACGATAGCCGTCCCGAGGTAGATGCCCTATCGCGCACCAGACGCGACAAGAAGGGCTAACCCGCTAGGCACATAGGGAAACCCTTCGTTGACCCGAAAGGGTCATTCGCGGGATGAAAGACGGCGACCAGCATATTCCCAGCACCGCTTTTCGACCCCATCCCGTCCCCCGTCAATGCCGCACGGCACCCACAAAAAATGTTTCTACGGCCCGTGGGTTAGCAATAAACAATTTTTATGGAGATTTCCGTGTCGGTTGTTCTAGCGCGCTTTCTAGTCTGTCTCTTCTTTGAGTATGGTGTGCCAAGGCTTGGGTGGCGAATATCATATGGTTTGTACGTGCGCTGTTTCATGTAGAAGGGCGGAAGAATTTTGGTTTGGTGGGGCCGGGGGAGGAGCATTGGTGCATTGCGCAATCACCAAACCAGCTACCAGCGGCCGAAATTGGATTTACAGGCAAGGACGGGATGGGGTGAGAAAGTAGTGGGTTTTCCGTTGAACGGGTGTTTGGAATTGAGGGGTGGTGGTCCTGGCGACTCGGGATGGGGGTGATTGGAAAATCAGGTGAGAACGCGTGGCGCGGTGATGCTAGCGAGAGGTTGATAAGGGAATAACGCATAAAATACTTGTGCAATGCATGTACTTGGCGGCTGGGAGATGGTTGCAAGCATGAAGCAGGTGCAATTATGGACCGGATGCTGGGAGAAGATGGCGGTTAGAGCGATGAAGTTGGTCGTTGAGAAGAGAACGCTGTGAAGAGAGCGGCAACGGCACCATAGATTTGTACGTAAATTCAAGGCTATATACTTTGGGGTCTCTAAAGTGTCAATGTCAAGTGCAGGAATAACTGTATGGTGGGAAGTGTGTCAAACTTGTCACTGACGCCCAAGATGGATGCGCCAACCGACCATCTCGCTACGAACAACTTCATAACGAGCGTCCGAATTCCAGATATCGCTCACTGCCCGTGAGTTCCGTCGCACACCGTCTTTCAAACTCTTCCTTTGTCGACTCCTCCGTTATGCGATATGGCCATGGCTCAACAAGGGTGTGCGTATCCTTCATATTCAACCCGTTCCTTTCCGCCACCTTCCTCAAATCCCTCTCCTTCACATACTTATCAAAAAAACCGTCGAAATCACAAAACTTTAGTCTCTGAATATGTTTGTGTACCAGCTCCGGATTCAGATGCACGTGGGTTACTTCCTTACTAAACTTCTCCACAGCATGTTGACGGACGATACTAAACTGCTTGTCTCGCTTGTCGAACTCCAGGTCTTCTTCACCGAAAGCGATTTGATCGCATAGTTGTCTAGAAATGAGATCTATGAAGAGCAGTATCAGTGTTGCATGTGGATTTGAGGCTTTCGGTTGAAGGAGCGGTGCCATTGCGGATATGGTTGCTTCGGGGCCGAGCCAGATCTAGTCGCAAATATTGGATACCTTTTCAAGATGTCAGTGGAATTCTTTCGCAATATGCCAGCACTTGCCTCAATACGGTCGAACTTCACCTCACTCCCGTTCAGCTCAGTGAGAAACGGCGCAAGATGTTGTGCGTCAACTTTAACAGCCTGAAACGAGAACCTACCACTCTTCAGCCGCTTGCAGAATTGTGCGAATTGTTCGCGCAAGTAGAAGAACAGGGCACCATAAACGTCATTGTTCGACTGATGGACATAGTCCTCCCTAGCCCAGCCTTCACCTGGATCCGATTCATTCTTTATAGGCCACATAAAGACTCTCGATTCATCTTGGAAGAGCGTCGTTGTTGAGGAGCTTTCTTTGCCAGCCTGGAAGAGTGTTGGGTTCAGCGTATCGAATTCTTCGCGAGAGCTGCCAAATGGAAGCAGTATACCGTCGTCTCGGAACTGCATCATGCCCACCCACATCGCAGGGTGTAGCTCGTACAATTTGCGGTCAACGTAGTCGACATATTGAGGAGCTTTCATGGCCGTATCTCGAATCCGCCGTGCCACTTCCACGGTGAGCGCCTCGGGAACAATCAAGAAACTCTTCAGCAAAAGCTAGATCTCCTTCCGCAGTACGACGCGGAGCTCAGTGGAGGTTTCATGAAAGTTCAGGACCGTGGAGTAGAGTGCGCTTGAGTCCTGATCTATGATCTTCTCGCAAACTTCTTCAATGAGAGGGAGTACCGAGTGCTGAAGCATTTCCGCCACAGATGCCGGGACGAAGGCCGAGTACCAGATACGGATCATAGTCGGAACAGCATCCTTTGGTGACAGAGCCGACGCTACGATAAGGAGGAGGATGTTGCGGACGACGATGTATGGGCTCCGATCGTTCAGCACCACCATACGTTGTCCTTCGTATCCGCTAGAGGGGAAGCCGACGATGGTCTTAATGACGTTCCTCAAGTCACCCGACGCGGCGAACAGGAGATTGTACTCGCATTGCATATCCCGAAATCCTTCGTTCGACTTCGGGTTGAGGACGTCAAACGCCGGTACGTTTCCCCAGTAGTAATGTTCGTCGCCGAAAGACTTCAATCGTGGGGTCTTCGAGTACCTTATAAATGCTGGATCTTAGTTGTTGCGGAACCATGAAGGTGTGTATATTGGCTCCATTAGATCAGAATTACATCTCTTCTTGTGGTGAGCCCAGTCGGCACGCTGGCAGTCTTTTGAGCAATACTGTCGTTAAGGTCAGTGATTGATATGGAGGTCACTCCGACTTAGTGATACTTACACGGACTAGTTTGCATTTGCTACACCACTGCTTCGGCACGCTCTGGCATGGAGCTTTCTGACTACCAACCTTCAAGCTTGTATTTGCGCAAAGCGCCGGATCGTAGTAGCTTGACAATGGAGTCGATGTCATGATGCCGGTTTCCTTGAGTAGTACCAGCCGTGTTGTGCACATACAGAGTTGTAAGTGTTCACAGAAACTGGAGTGTAATGATGTGGTGGTCAGAGTATCTAAAATCGGGGTAGTCCTAGTTTTTATACATAGTGCGCTCTGGGTGTTTGTTTCTAGGATTCGCGTTTACACATTACTTAGGCATGCGCGCGCATATCAAATAGGCATAGCTAATGATGGTTATACTGTCTCCAAATTCGCAGGGACGGTTAGGAAATCTTCCTGTAGGCATTCGGTAGTATCGCAGTTGAGAGATTGTTCAAGGTATTTAAATGTGATAGTAAATCTCGAAACGCTTTGTCGCATGCGGCACCTATGTGATGCTAGAGTATTAGAGCGAAAATTGAGTAACCCACTTACCTTGGACACTGGGGAAATGTACTCAAAATACTATATATGTGACTTAGCAGCTTTTATTCGCCTTATTGATAGGCCGTATGTAAGAGCGACGTAATGGGGATGCGCGATAGGATAAATCGAATGTAGAGGAATTAACCTTCTCTGTAGATGAGTGCAGTCTATATTGAAAGAGCGACGCACTTTGTGTGGGTGCGTTTGGAAAGGGATATTGCCTGTCGACGGGGAGTTGGAGAGATCAGTGGCAGAAGATAAGGTCGGACGAGTTCAAGATTGTGCTGGCTTACTGTGAGGACTTCACAACTATGCTCAAGTGGTCATACCCATCTATTATATGCAAAAATCGGTGATATTCCTTGGCGCCCTCGGTAATTTTTTTTCCTCACCAAAATCGCTAGCGAGAGCGAAATTGCCATAAGATCCTACAATAACAACCTAACTACCTTGTATAATCGTCAGAAAACTTGAAGCTTTTCAAACATATGGGGATAGAGCTTATTGTCGATTTTTTAGAGTAGCAACCGCCCGTTTGAGCCATGGGGACCTCGAAAAAGCGCAAGTCGCCTCCAGGACGCGAGAACGCGTTAGAGAAGCCTCCAGCCCACTCCACGCGGGCCAAAACAATGGGTCAGCCTCCGTATACTGATGAAGTTGTTAGTGGAGGTGCTAAGAGGAAGGCAGCTGCGCGTAAGTCAGTGAGATGGTGGGACACAGAGGAAGCTTACCCAGTGCTAGCTGCGCCAGCCAAAAGCAAGTCAACCTCAAAGAAGGCAGCTAGACCAGCCAAAAAGTTAACTCTAGTAGTCCCAGCTGCTCCAGCCTAGCAGGAAGTTACCCTAGCTGCTATGCGGTCGTCTCCACTAGTATTGAACCCGCGCCGCCTTGCCACGCCAAGTGACACTTTCTCTAACTTGCTTAGGCCACCTGCCTCCTCTCCAGCCCCTAGGGCAATTCTGTATGACATCTTTATACAATTCTTGATCCGGGTGAACGGTGATAAGACGGATAGCCAGCCGCCGGGAGAGGCCATCTCTCGGGCGTTTTTTGAGCTCTCAACGGTAGAGGACAAGGTCAAATCTATGATGGAGGGCGGGTTAGTTAAGGCTGAGCTTGCTAGGAGAGCTTACCGCGTCTCTGCCTGGATCCTCTAATATAGAATCAACCATCCTAAAGGCGGCGGCTGGCAAACGCTCACGCTGGAGGACTTTGGCGTTAATGAGGAAGTAAAGCTTCTCTCTAGTATGGATAACCAGGTAGGGCAGCTCAAAGGCGTGGAGAAGGTTGAAATAAGGGTAGAGGTGAAGCTTGTTTGTGGGGCCCTGGCAAAGGCGTTTCCACGCAATAGAGGAGTCAATGAGCCCTCATCCGACCGTCCTAAGAGCCCAGCGCCTGGGGAAAAGTTGCCCCGGCGTACACAGCAGCTAGTGAATGAGCAGAAGGCCCGCCAGCGTATCGAGGATATAACTGAGGCCAGGGTGGGCCAGAGCAATATACAGCGTATGTGGGAGTGCCGGGTTCAAACCTGTAACAACTATCAGCATGTTTGCTACGTTCACTAAGCTACCTATGAGCACTTTGCTGTACAGCCAGCTGACCAGGAATCGTGGGCTTAAAAGATACTTGAAGGCACGGCATACGTCAATCAGCCTCCTCTCAAGTTAATTCAATATTGGCAAAGTTCAATAGGCAACCAGCTCAAACAGAACCCCAACCTTGGCCGGAGAAAGAAGCGCCGTGATTCGTCGTCAGGTGAAGAAGCTGAGATGAGAAGGATGTTCAAAGAGATGGAGAAACGTCATATAAGGGAGCAGCTCGTTCGTATGCAAGAGGCTGAGGATGAGAGAGTGGAGGCTTGAGAGATGAGGAAGCAGGCTCGGGAGACGCAACAATAGTTGCTACAACAACAGCAATTAGCGTATGGATTGTTGGCGATGCTAGGGCCTCTAGGGACAAACATCCAGCCAATTCCTTCACCTTATACTTAACTGATTGCCCCTTGGGCCTCAGTCCCCGGCATCCGGCTAACAACTCCAATGACAAGGACCCTACCTGTCCTCACATCCAGCCTAATTACTGGCACCGGGATAGCTGACTCTCACGCCATGGTGAAGGAGTTTTTTAAGTGGCTTATTGCAGAGCAGCCAGAGGAGGATCGCGAGGACTTCGTACAAGCTCAGCAAGTAGCAATAGAGCAGAGGTAGACTATAAAAGATCTTAAAGAGATGTCAGTACCCTGGAGCGAGTTATATATGGTTGCAACGGGCTCACCTTATAGGCTTAAGGATGGGATAGTACGTCACTTTCACGAGGAGCTACGTCAGTTTAAGCAGGTACACTAATTGACTAGAGAGTGAGAGGTCATTATATAAATAGCGGGGCTATTTTATGGATGTAATATAGAGCTTAGTAGAATATAGATTCCTGTAGGGATCACTTTTAGGTGGCTAAAACTGTCTCTATAGGAATTAGAATTCAGGATCTCTCTACTCCTCATCCATCTCCTCATCCTCGTCACTCTCAATATGATCATCCCTCCCACGCTAAGCTTAGAGCTCCTCCCTCACTCGATTAAGTGTATCCTGCTCAATGTAGAGGCCACCCGCGGTGTAGGTAAAATGCTCCCTAGCAAACCGATCGCAGCGGCTTCGTCTAACGGCCTCTTTGAGGAAGGATCTAAAGCCCTTATGCCGTTGTCTCTCGTATACGTAGTTCCGTTTGATCTAATACTTGAGCACTGAGAAGGTGAGCTCAATTGGGTTGTAATCGGGCGAGTACGGTGGGAGAAACCGGACGAGATAGCTAGCAGCTTTAAGGGCAGCTCTCACCGCGTCGTTGGTATGGATTGAGACGTTATCCAATACAATTACTATAGGTTTGTGTCCGTACGTCGCCCGTAGGCAGGGGAGAAGCTCGTAGTGAATCTAATTAAGAAACTCCTCGTGGTTGAAGTAGCCCTCCTTAATGCCCATACACGGTAGGTAGCCGTTGACCGCATACGCTGGGAGGATGGCCCACGTCTTTCCACGCCGTATATCCTGAGTATATCGACTCTTATGGCTAACGGGCCCATACGCCTTGTGCCTCCAGCCAGTTTTCTCGTTGAATATACTCTCATCAAGAAACACTAAATCCTCTTGAGCAAACGACCTCATCCCATCTCGATAGCCCTCTTGGAGCTCTTTATTTCGACTGACAGAGAATGGCCGCAGGCTCCGCCGGCTCCAGTTACGTTCATGGAGATACCGGGAAACCGTTGACTGAGTAACCTTCACGCCTCTCTCCATCCACAGCCAATACGCTATCTCATCTTGATACTTCCATCCTCCACGGATTAGCTCCTTAAAGAGAGCTTCACCGTCTTCGTCACTGATTTTAGGCGGTCTCCCCAGCTTCACGCCCGGCTCAGGTGGCCGACGGACGCTGCCATAATCCTTAAGGTTTACTTCTACGTTTTGAACCGCGCCCAAGCTATAACCCTCCTGGTCAGCAATCATCTGTCGCGGCCATCCTAGCAATAGAAACCGATAAATATTGAGCCGTACGCGATTCTCCAGCCCTCGGGTGCTTGGGGTGAGGTATGGGGCAGGGCAGGGGCGATGGGGCACCACTGAGATGCCGTGGGCGCGATACATGACCTTTAGGGTGGCTGCTACTCTCAAAAAAGTTAGTATACGCGTATCTCCATACTAGCCAACGGCTTCAACTTACAGGGACCAATTACAAGCGATATTCGAGGCGTGGTGGTGGATCCTGTGGGAATTTCGCTCTCGCTAGCGATTTTGGTGAGGGAAAAAAATTACCGAGGGCGCCAAGGAATATCACCGATTTTTGCATATAATAGATTCGGGAATAGTGTTGCATGTGGCCCCGCATACAGTGAATGGCGAAACACCTGATCATCCCTTCTCCGCAACCACGCCATACAGTTCCATCAAAGAGTATGGGATTCTAGGAGAAAATTGTAAAGGCTTTCTTGTTGACTGATGTCTCGACAATTATATGCTTTCATATGCGAACCCAGCGTGCTTACCGGACATTCCAACCAATCACAGAAAGAGCGGAGCCGAATCTCCCCGCATCTCCAATTACCGCGATCATCTCAAGCATATTAACACCTTGTACAAGTATCCAAGCCCGGACCGGAGACTCATCATCTCGTCCATTGCTCCCCTAGTCTTCCCGTTTCTCTCTCTCCCTCTTTATTTGCTTTACTCCAAGCTCGACACAATGGTGCACTCACAGCCTCCACTTCCCCGTAAGCTATGGCAACATCCCGACCCCAAATCCACATCTATGTGGAAGTTCATGCAAAGATGCAACCGCGCACATGGCCTTAACATACAAACATACCGTGAGCTCTACGAATGGAGCGTCGGCCCTAATCGAACCGACTTCTGGGATGAAATATGGAAATTCTCTCCGCTCATCTACTCCGGGGGCTATACCGAGGTTGTTGATACAACGGCGCCGATGGACTCGATACCGCGCTGGTTCGACGGCACGTATCTCAATTTTGCAGAGAATGTTCTGTACACTGCTTCCCCTGATGATCCGTCGGTGAGGACGACGGTTAATAAAGAGGATGGGAAGATCGCGATGACCGAGATAAGAGAGGGAAATACGGAGGTGAGGCACTTGAACTATGGGGAAGTGAGGAAGAGGGTGGGGTTGTTGGGGAATGCGATGAGGAAAAGAGGTGTTAAAAAGGGCGATAGAGTGGCAGTTGTTGCGAGCACGAGTTTTGATACGTTCATCTGTTGCATGGCGATTACGAGCTTAGGAGGCCTCTTTTCGAGCAGTAGCACTGATATGGGCACGAAAGGTATTCTGGAACGACTTTTGCAAATTCGACCTACGTATCTCTTCGCTGATGACTGGGCTGTTTACAATGGCAAGACTATCGATTTGAGACCAAAGATAAGGGAGATCGTGGCGGGTATGAAGGGTGTTTCGGAGTTCAAGGGCGTGGTCACACAACCAAGGTTCCCTGGAAAGCCCGCAGACATTGGGGATATCCCGAGAGCAATGACGCTAGAGGAGTTCTTAATCAGCACTGAAGGGAACCATGAGCTGAAGTTTGAGAGAGTAGCGTTCAGAGATCCTTTCTTAGTAGTGTATTCCTCAGGAACAACGGGGATACCTAAATGCATCGTGCATTCGGTGGGTGGAGCATTGATCAGCAATATGAAAGAGGGACTGCTGCATAGGCAAATGGGCCCTGATAGCACAGTGCTACAGTACACGACCGTAAGCTGCTCCTGCTCGAAAATACCATGCTAAGAACTAATGTTATGATAGACTGGCTGGGTAAGAACGCCACTGTACGGACTGCATTTGAGATATATGCTGACTCGTACTTCGACAGATCATGTACCTCGTCAGCATACAGTGTCTGATGTACGGCAGTCGGTCCATTCTCTATGATGGCTCACCTTTCATCCCCTCCCCCGAAACGTTTCTTTCCATTCTCGAACAGCAACACGTTACGCATTTTGGGTCTTCACCCCGCTTCCTCCACGAACTCCAGAAGCGCTCTATCAGCCCTCGCGATCTCTTCGATCTCAGTTCCCTCCAAGCGGTTATAACGACCGGCATGGTGCTCACCGACGCCCAATTCGAATGGTTCTACGACCACGGTTTCCCCAAGAACGTACACTTGGCCAATATGAGCGGAGGTACTGATCTAGCAGGAGCATTTGCTTGCGAGAACCCACTTGAACCCGTTTACGTAGGTGGGTGTCAAGGACCCGTGTTAGGGACGAAGATGGAGGTTTACGACAGTGTCATTGAGTCTGGGCCTGGGAAGGCTGTTCCGCATGGTGAGGCTGGAGAACTTGTTGCGACGGCTTCGTTTCCAAATCAGCCGGTTTTCTTCTGGGGCGACGAGACAGGCGAGCGGTATCAGAACGGTTACTACACACGTTTCCCACATGTATGGACACATGGAGACTTCATTCAATTCCATCCAGTTACTGGCCAGGTCTTATTCCTCGGCCGGGCGGACGGAGTGTTGAATCCTTCTGGAGTACGGTTCGGATCGAGCGATATCTACTCAGTCATCGAGACGCATTTCCCTGAGATCGCGGACAGTGTGTGCGTTGGACAAAGGCGACCTCGAGATAACGATGAGAGTGTCGTTTTGTTCTTGAAGATGAAGGAGGGCGAGAATTTCACGGAGACTCTTGTGCAAAAGATTAAGAGTAAGATTGCCGAGGAGAGGAGTAGAAGGCATGTGCCTAGATACGTCTTCCAAACATGGGATATTCCGGTAAGTAAACTCGGCCAACGCCATGATCAAATTGAGAACTATAAACTGACTGCCACGATAGACCACAGTCAACCTGAAGAAGGTCGAGCTTCCAGTTAAACAGATTGTTTCAGGAAAGATGATCAAGCCGAGTGGAACACTTGCGAATCCAGAGAGCTTGCAGTTCTACTACCAGTTCGCGAAGGTAGAAGAGGTCATTAAGAGACTAGAGAAAGAGAAAAAGGGCCAGTTGACGAGTAAGCTATAGAACCTTCGTCTCACAGGAAAGACGTTGGTTGAATAGATACGTGGAGGAACTCCATACAAGTTCGCCGTGCAATCAATTGTATTGAAAGACAGTGAGCCCCGTTTCGGTGCAGGGTGCCTTTCGCTTTTCGCCCCTGAACCCATAGCAAGTGCTCTCGCAGTGTTAAAAGGCTGAGAGGAGCGAATCTATGTTAAGCTTACTGTTAAATCTCTAGCAGAGCTTTAGTAGGGATTTTGTTGGTCAATAGCTATCTAATCTTCGCTTTTGTGCTGGCTTTCTTGTTCACACGAGATCGACGATTCTCCCTCGCTTACCCATAGCCCTACCTGCATGGGAAATGTTACGCATGGAAAATGTTACGCATGGAAAATGTTACGCATGGAAAATGTTACGCATGGGAAATGTTACGCATGGGGAGTGTTACACGCATAACCCCTCTTCAGCCCACGGCTCTTCTTCATTCTTCACACCATGTTTTCCTCAAAGTATACAGCGAAGGTTCATCGGTGGTATAGCGATGATGCCACTCATCCTATGACGTTCGATGGGACTCAGAGCGATGCGGTGGAACTCATTGAAGTCATTGGACATGATACGCCCAGAAGACGTATTGTCAATGAAACCCTCTTCAAGGACTACATATCCAAGGATTTCCCAGACTCAGAACATAAGAGTCCGAAGGTCGAGACACTGCGACTCTTGTAAGTCACGATTGCAGATCATTACGGGTAGCTCACTGATGAGTGCGATTGTCGAGCAGCTTCTCAGTGCGGAAAAGCACCGAAAGAGGAACCGAGATGAGCCCCATTTGCCTACAACAGGGATTCTTCGAAAAACTGGCGCCATTTGCTCGAATTCCCCTGCTCTACCTGGACGTTCTGAACAGAAGAGTCCCCATGAATATCTACAGCCCAGCCCAAGTGCCTAAACAACAATCCTCCATGCCGAACAGTTCTGGGAGTCCCGACTAGAAAACGCATTTGAGTATGCATTGAGCACAATATGATGCACCTGTGTTGACTGTTACTAGGCTTCGTAATGAAGACTCCCACTGGAATGAGAAAGCGCATCTGTACAACTGCTTCCTTCACATACAACTTTGCGACGCGCCAGATGTACATCTTTATGCACTGCCTCGATGAACCCGCGTGCGCCAACTTCCTCGCCGCCATCGAAAATGGCACCACATTTCCCAATCCCTTCCTCGTCCCCGCTCTTATCATCCAATTCAATCTCGAAGCACACCTTTTCTATGTTGACCACTACCTCGATCGAATCTACATGTTGGAATTACAATTGCGTATATGCCAAAATAGAAAGAGGAACGCTGCCTTTATGGATATGGAGTTTAACGAAATGACTAAGGACCTTTATCAAGTAATCTCGAAGCTAGCATCTGTGGTGACGGCTTGCAGTACGACGCAAAGACAGTGTGCGTTCCTGGACGATGTGGCGGTGAGTTATTATCGCATGGCTATGGAAAATGGGTTTGAGGAGGGTGAGGCGAGGGAAGTGAAGGACATGCTGATTGATAATTTGGCGCAGTTAAGGGATTGAAATGAGGGTTTAGCGGATACGGTGGTGTTTTTGGAGAAAAGGGGCAGGCGTTTGTTCAGATGGTATGTCATGTTTAGGCTTCCCAAGGTTGGAATTGACCCTAAACTCTTTGTTCCAGCATTGTACTTCCATTGATCTAATAAGAGCCCAGTTTTACAGTACCGTTGCTCAACACGACGCAGCACTTACCCAGAATGCATCTATTGCTGCCACGAGGGATAGTTCTGTGATGCGCGTCATTGCTGCTATCACTATTATTTTTCTTCCGGCGACAACGACCGCAGTAAGTCTTCACATTTCCTCATATTTCCCATTGTACGCTAAATTATCCTAGACGTTCTTTAGTACATCGTTCTTTGACTTCAACGTCGGACGACACGAACATGTGTGCTCGTGGTGGCTTTGGCTGTATTGGTTGGCCACCATCGCCCTGACCGCCGTGGTATTGTTCGGAGCCGTGTTCTGGTGGCGGAAGAGGGAGGAAGAGATGGAGAAACGAATCCGAAAGGGGAAATTTCCACGGAGATGAAGGGAACTTGAAGTGTTGATCTAGTATGGAGTTGTTTCTCTATTTACGGCTATCGCTCAAAATAACACTGGGATACACAAGATAGGAACGCATGTGTCTAGGGTTTTGGATGCAATGACTTTACACGAGTTGAAAGGAAATTTTGTAATAGCGAATCCTTGAGTCAATAAGCGAATGGACGATGTAGTGCGGTTGCTTTACAGTACGTGTCAATGTTACTCGTCGGTATAGAGACTCTTAAAACAGATCTCCATCTGCTCGCATCGTACTACCTCCGATTAGCTGAGGCCTTGGTAGTCAAAACCGAGCTGGCCCATTCCAAATTTTCCGATAATAGATGGCTCTCGAAGTCCTAGCTATGAAGCTCTACGAGTAAGGTCGCTCTATACTATAGGATCTTGTTTGAACAGTTTTGCGAGGTTAGGACCCCGCCTGCTTGGAACTTAGAAGGTTTTTACCGTCGTCAAGTATTGCGCTCCGCTTATTTTCACACTAATGTGCAGGTACACATAGAATACGCAATATGGGACAAGGCGTGACCACGAAATCCTACATGATGAGATCTCACCAACATCTACAGCTTGAAGAAATCTTCCAATATACCATTTTACATAGCTTTCGAGTCGATACGATAAGGTTGTAGTGAAAGGTACGTAACTGAAGCGGTCGCAGCATACATAAACATGCAATCTCTGACAAGCATCACACTTCCAACCACAAGAGTCCTCGACATCCATTTCTGAACCATGAGAGTCATGGCACCAGCTTTACCAAGTCCAGCATAAAAAGACTTCACTCGATTCTAAATTTATTCACATGCCACTTCAAACTTCCCTTTCAGTCTACCTCTGCAGCAGACCTATGATGCGCCACACGGGCCTCATTTCCGCTGGCTGTGGCTATATCGGCATCGGTAACATGTAGATTATTTACCCTCGAACGTGCTCATCGCAGATCCTGACCCGTTAATACCATGCGATGAAATACACCTAGTGGCAGTGCTGGTTCTGTGGCAAACCGCACCGTAGATGATAGTGTATCCTATAATGTAAGAAGTTTTTTCCTTTACACAATGTATAGTTTTCTTAGGGATTCCTTTCATGTCAATCTGGGTATATGCGTACGATAGTTGACCTTCCATACGCTTTCTTCCTACACCGACGACGCCCACTCTTAGACCGTGCGCTCAGGTGCCCATCTCAACTTTCTGCCGTTTCACGAGTAGCTGATCTCCCCTTCGATAAGAAGAGCATCTCGATCGAGACTGAGGGCTATGCTTGTAAGATTGAATTCGATTTTGTTGGTATGGAGACGGCAGGTATGTCGGGATTTGGTTGGTGAGTAACATTTCGTTGTGCTGTGTGTTTGGGCTGAGTAATATGTAGAATACTCTAGGTTGACTTTGTAATCTGAATTCGATGAGCGGGGTGCGAAGGAGGCGTTGAGTGTCTCGTGCTTTGTTGAGTAGTGATGAGGATAGATTGGAAAAGGGGGAGAGATAGAGAGGGCGGTATTGAGATTTTGCGGGTGCGGTCATGTGCCAACAGCCTGTGTTGGTGCGATTTCACAGTTTTTCGAGGTCGGAAATATCACAAATTTCTGTTTCAGCGCTGCAAACGTCGAGAGGAACGAGGTATAAGTGATTACGGTGGGAAAAGTACAGCCTTAGTCAGGTGAGTGACGGGTGTCTTTCGACCGTAGTCTGATAACACAAGGGACTCTCTACTTTTTACCTTTCTTTTTCCCTTCCTCTTTCCCCTCCTTCACGAAGCCTCCCAAAACTAACGCCTCCCTCGCTGCCGTATTGATAATCCGAAACCTATCCGGGCCTAACTGAATCCCACCATACCATCTTGTAACAACCACCATCACGTCCCAAACGTCCATCAGCTGCATAAGGTGCAACATCCTGCCTCCTGCTGCCGTTTCACCATCATCATCGCAGTCCTGATAGCTTGTGTCGTTGGACCCCTTGATGCGCCACGCGGTCATGTTGTGCGTGGCACGGGCGGCTTTCTTGTCTGTGGAGAGAAGGTGGGTGACGTATTGTTTTGCTTGCGCTGGGGAGGTGACAGGAGCGGCGCGGGCCAGGAAGATAGATTTCTTTTCTGTTATAGGTGAGGCAATTATCCATGGGGGGTCAGGACCTAGGTCTGGTATGGTATCTTGGGGATGTGAGGCTTCCTGCTCTTGAG
This sequence comes from Byssothecium circinans, assembly GCA_010015675.1. Taxonomy (NCBI): domain Eukaryota; kingdom Fungi; phylum Ascomycota; class Dothideomycetes; order Pleosporales; family Massarinaceae; genus Byssothecium; species Byssothecium circinans. Next base: position 438,044 of record ML977000.1, on the reverse strand, counting down.
ATGTTGTCTTTTGATCGTCGCGTTGTGATTCTTCTTCTTCGGCCTTTTCGATTGCTTCGCGGACTTCTTCGAGGAGGTCATAGATACAGGCTTCACCTGGGCGGTAAACTTGCGCCAATACGTCTCTCACTACGTCAACTACTCTTGAGCCCATTCCTTTGGCCACATCCTGGCCTACACTTTGCGTGCCTAATATCGATGGAGGGGCATCTGGATAGTTGGAGGGGAACTCTATCCGTAGTGTGACTGAGGGGAGAGATGGCAGGCATAAGCTGCAGATACTCGCGCCATCGTTGAGAGGCGTCAATGTCCCCTCGTCAAATATTGAGTTAATTGAGATGATCTCATCTTGAATTGCGTCGTTGACAGACATGGTGGGAGGGAGCGTGGAAGAGGAAGGGTGAGTAATTAGGTCACCCAATGGGAGGTTAGGAAGGGCCGGAACCCGCGCCGCTGCACGGGCCCCCGCAGCTTCTGTTAAACTTCGACCGTCGCGTCCCTCACTTACACCTGGTTACTGCAACATCATGACTTCTACTGACGAGATCAGGCGTGCAGAAACAAACCTGCGTATTGCTCAGTTCAAATTCAAGCAAGGCTTTAAAAAGGACGAGCGCTTCGCCCCCGCTATCGATGTTGCGCGATTCTACGACGACCTCAACGCGGTGCTAGAGAAGAATACACCAGCCAGCATTCAGGTGAATAACTAGAAAGAGCCGGTAACCCATCGTTTGAGCAGACTAATAGCGATACTAGACGTGCAAAGAGTGGATATTGACACACATCGCTCCCTACAAATCTCGCATTGCAGTGCTCGGTGAATACCTCGTTTCGGTATCGAAGTCTATCATTGTAGATGCACCGGCCAAGACAGCCAGCTTAGAGAAGGCGGCGCGAAATCGCCTGGATATACTACTGGTCATCAGCGATGTGTTACATGCGGCGAGGCACCATCATCAGGGCCAGGATACCCAAGGCACCGTTGCTCGCGAGTTGAGGCCATACGTTGAGGAGCTTGTAGATTTGGCAGCTGCATGTGCAGCTGTCAAGGACTCGTCGGCGGAGAAGAAGTTGAAAGGCCTCATCAACTTCTGGGCCGCTAGTCGATGCGTCGACGCAGATGATCTGGACGCGATTCGCGAGCGCGCGAAGGAAGGATTGGCGATCGCCCAAGGAGGTTCTGTCCTGAAGAAGAGGAATTATGCGCTGCCTGAGTGGTTTGGAGACCGTTACGCCCCGTGGCACCAGCTCTCCGCCTCCTACATGCTCGAGCCCATGTATACGTACCCGGACCGCCCCATCGATACGCGCGACATGCAGACCATCAGGTTCGACTACAAGCAGCCCTCCGATCGTGTGCGCAACCTCCTCGAGCACTTCTTTGATGACATCGATCTCAAGTACGTACCGACCGGCGACAACCCCACGGGCGAGACAGCAAAATACAAGCTATGGCTAGATCCCATGGGTCAACTCGTCAAGCAGAACAAGAAGACTGGGGAGACAAGGACTGTGTCCAACGGGTATGGATGGTCGAAAAAGTTCTGCGAAGACATGCAAGACAACGGCATACCTTCAGCGGTCACTGCAGCACGGGAGGAAATCAAAAGGAAGGCGCAAGAGAGGGAGGACCGACGGCGGGAGGCTGCAGCCCGTCCTTCACCGCGGCCATACTCGTCTTCCAGCCGTGGTCGTAGCCACTCAACATCTTCGAGCAGATACAGCCGGAGCCAGAGTCGGAGCCGTAGCCGTAGCCCTAGCCGTTTACGGAGCCGTTCGGGGTCACGCGATTCCTATGACCAACGCCGTCGTAACTCTCGCCATCAGAGTAGGAACCGGCGTGAGCGCCGTAGCCGGTTTGACAGTAATTGGGAGCCCAGCCAAAGCCGACCGCCGGCAGAGCCGCGCCATCGCGGGTCGGACCGCCCTCATTCATCTCAGCGCTGGGACGATGAGCGGGCCGGTGCTGGGAGAGACAGGAGAGGCAATCAGTTCTCATCTTCTCCAAGTATCTTTGACCAGACCGCAGCCGCGAGTGTCTCACAGGCCAGCCGTCAATTTCCTCAGCTCCCACAGGTGCCCGATAATGCTCCCGGGTTTGCCCCTCCACCGCCTCCACCGCCCGCTCCAGGTCATTTCCCCGGTTATCCAATGCAGGGCTTTCCGCCGCCTCCTCCACCACCATTCATGGGCCCAGGACAGGTACCACCTCCCCCGCCGCCACATTTCAACGGCCAATTTCCCGGGGCTCCGAACATGCCCGGTTTTCAAAACAATGCATACAACTACGGGAATATGAACCCTCAAACCCCTCAGTTCAATGGTAATGGTGGATATGGAGCACCGCCGCCACAGCACGGGGGCTTCCGGGGTGGTTTCAATGGGGGCTTTCAAGGCAGAGGAGGGTATCGTGGTGGGTATCAAGGGCAAGGACAGCAGGGACGGGGTGGGCGAGGTGGGAGGTGGAATTAGAGCAGTCTGAGATGTATCTGCTTGGTGAATGACTTGAAGTTGCGAGGACATTGGTACTATTCTAATCGAAAAGCTTTGCGCTCACGGTAATCTTGACGCCGTCCGCTTTTCAATGTTTGACGTCCACGGGTGAGGCTGAGTAACGTGAGGTGATGGGAACGATAGCAAGTGAGAGACAACAATAGCGAGCGGGAAGACTACAATAGTGAACGAGAAGGCCCACCCTAGTCAGCCTCAGTGGTTCCGTTCGCGGATCTCAGCTATTGTAGTACACTGCAGCTCAATAGGGTAGCTATTTGTCGGCCTGGATTTAAGGTCTCAGGTTGAATCTTCCCCACAACTACACTTCTCTCTACACTTTCTCCCCCTCTGTCTGCTCGCACCTTTCGCATCCATACACAAAAGACATAGACTTCTCGTTGGCAGTCGCAAGTCGCAACACCACGCCCACGCCAGCTATTAGCCCTCGGCCTAGTCGGCATTTGATTGGTCAAGCGGCGTCCGACGCGAGGTAAGCGCGACCCAGACCCCGGCAGGCGGCATGCTGGACCAGCGCGCTCGAGTTCTCCGCGCAGGTCTAGCATTGCCCAAAGACGCTACAAGCGCTTCCTCCGCGCTCTCACTGACACTATGGCCTTCCTTAGATCTACGTGTATTGCCAGCCAACACGCTTCTTCTGCGTAATGGCTAACCTGAAGCGCAAACGACCTACCCGACAGACAACGCACGCGAATAAACGATCCAAGCTCGTCGAAGAGCCGAGCAGCAGTCCCGATCCCAGCGACATCGCGAGCGAGAGTGAGGAAGCGCCGACATACGCAGTCCGAGAGATCCTCAAGGAGAAGAAAGTAGGACGGGCGCGATTGTTCTACGTGGACTGGGAGGACAATCCAGTCACTGGCGAGAAATACGCGAAAGAGTGGAAGAAGGAGTTGGACGTCGGCAAACCACTGGTGGAAGAGTGGGATAGCAAGAAAGCTGAGAGACAGTCTGGGCCGAAGAGGAAGCAGGCACCGCTTGATCCGCCGCCGCCGCCCCCGAAGAAACAGAGCCGTGTTATAGACAGCAGTCCTGCGGCCCCAAAGCGCACACCTACCCGCACTTCTTCCCGTTCTTCTCCCCGCGGTCGCCCTTCCTCAACCCACCGAACGCGCGCACAGTCGGCACTTGGTGGCCAGATATCGGACAGCTCTCCTGTAGCTGCGCCACGCGTACATCCATCGCCAGAAGTGCAGGTCCACCCGCCAGGTAGCTTTGATCCTCAAGACTACGATCCGTACTCTCAGCTCCCCGCCACCTCCCAAACTGTTAGCTCAACGCTAAAGAGCTTTCTGAGTAATTCGCAGTCCTCTACATATAGCGGACCGCACAGTTTCCGCGCCTCCGGTGTTGTGCTTGACTCCGAGGGCGAAGAAGACGACGTGAACGAAGTAGACGGGCCAGCAACCTACATCGCTACCACTCAAGAAGATACCGGTACCAGCGCTACCTCCACACAACAGCATATCTTGTCCACGGATCCGGATCTCACGTGTAGTGTTCATTCGAGGCCCGAGTCCCCAGCTCCATCGATTCCTGAGACAGAGCCCGACGTGAGCATTGTTGAAGACAGTCAGCGCGAGATCCCTGATACATTTGACACTGCTGAGACTGTTGACACTATCGTTTCAACTTCACAGCCTGCGCCGGAAGTCCAAGAAGAGCAGCAGGTCCCTGCATTAGGGCTCGATACCACCGAAGGTGCCACAGTCGAGGTCGCTGCAGAGGAGTTTAGCGACAAAGAGAGCGTTGGCCAAACTACAATTTTGGATTCCAGTGCAGAGCCATCTGCCGCAGCTGCACAACCAGAAGCAGAGACGTCTGGGCAGCTTTCGCCTGCGAGTGCGAGTGCGAGAGGGGAGCGAGAACGCCAAGACATTCGAGCGGCCCAACCCGTGGTTTCCCAAACCGTTGGATCTCAGGCGGCACCTTTAAAAACCCGCGCCACCCACTCACTGCAGCTCGAGCAAATTTCTGCTGCAGGATCCGATTTCAGTACAGTCTCAGTATTGGAAGCCCAGACTACGCCTAACGTCACCGTCCCAGAGAGCTTGGCACTCCAAGAATCCGTTAGTGTCATCGAGCAGCCAGCTCCGGAAACCGTGACAGTGCGGTGCGGGAGCCGTACAAGTCCAGAGACTGAAACAAATCAGGCAGACGCTTCCGTCGCTGAAATCCCGCTCAACAACGTCTCACGCGTTAGTCGAGCACTTCAGTACTTGCTTGATGGTAGTGTTGAACGCCGTGATTTCGCAACCTCGTCAAACAACAGTAGCAACACCGAGCTCCCATCAAACACAGCTCGCTCAGCCGAGCAACAAGCCCAGGCGGTATCTCCGAATCTTTACGTGAGTACCCAAGAGGATATATCCGGAAGCATTCGTCCCACAGTTGAGAAAGATCCTCAGTCAAGTCCTCAACCGCGCCACGACTCGTCCCAACAAACTCCTGAGCATTCAACCGTTTTGACGAACGGCCCGTCCCCAATCCCGCAGCCACCAGTTGAGTCACTCGATAACCTAGATTCCAACGCACCTGCAAGAGTAAAGACCCCAGTCTCCTCACCGCGGTCAAATATCAGGTCAAATATCAGCATGGAGAAGAACGATATTTATGACAACTTAATGGAGGCGATTGCCAAGCACAAACGAGAGAACCCTTATGTTCCCGTACCGATCATAAAGAAGTCTAGGCGTCGTTTGACCACCACTGGCACTCGGTCTCCATCTACGATCCCCCCAGAATCCTCACCTGTCGCGCAGACAGCAACTTCGCTACGAACAGTTGCAACCTCCAATGCTGCAGCTGCAGTTACGGAAGCAGGCCCATCAGAAAGCGCGTCTCAACCTGCACCCGCACCCGCACCTGAGGTCGCGCCTGAAACAGACCTCCAAGCCACAACCGCTAGAGAACAGCTTATCAGCGGAGTTGTCGATAGTCGCCTACCTGATGCCTCCATTACTCTTGAAGAAGACATACTCAGCGACAGTGGGAGCCTTTTCAATGACGATCTCCAGCTTCAACCGGATGAGTTTATCGTGCCTTTGCCAATGGACGGCCGTCAAGCTAGGGTCTACAAAGATGAACTAGCCAACAATGCTGAAATCATAAGCGCTTTTGTCAAGAACCACAAGGAATTTGACCCGCTCAGCAGGATTATAAAGGTCCTCCAACGGCTCCATTCTATTGAAACACATGTCGATCTCATTTACGGCGATCCTCTGTCCCAAGCCGGCGGTCCATCAACCCAGTTCCAGCACCAAGCACAATGGAGCTGTGAGAACTCCATCAAATTTCGATTCATTGGCACACTTCTTCACAAGCTTCAGCATCGAGATTTCCACGTTATCCTTGCGTTAGAACGAGATGACGACCGCCTGTTCAGTATTGTGGAGGCCTTCCTAAGCGGCAAATCCATCAACTTTAACTCCCCTACGCGACACCATCAAGCCGATCCAGCGCGCATCGAGGGCACGTTAAAAGTCACCGTACTGTCTAGCGACGCGAGCCCAATCGTGCAGCCGCCTGACCTCATTATCTGTCTAAACGGGCGCCTCGAAGGCTCCCTAATCCGACAGAAAAATTGGTCGGCAAACCCCGAGAAAAAAGTACCTGTCCTCCATCTCGTAATCCCTAGAGCTGTTGATCACATTGAACGCTATGTCTCAACAACTTCAAAGGATAGAAGGCGATTGCACACTATTCTAGCGACACTTGGGCAGTACCACAGTGAAGGAGACATTGGACACCCTGTTTATCCGCAGACACCAAATTCGAATGAGGCTGCAGATGCCATCGTGTCATACCTGACTTCTGAAGAAGACAGCCTTAGCAAGGAATGGCCTCTTCCTCTGATTGGTAGTATTAAGGAGGAAGTCGAGTTCGCATCCCAACAGACACTAGATACTGCATCTACCGCCTCTCCACAGCTGTCATCAGCCAAGCGGCCATTAGAAGATGATGACAGTCTCGACCCATCCAAACGAATGCGCTTCACACCCCAGCCGGGCTCGCACGTCAGCGACTCCATGCCCGGAACCGCCATATCAGCTTCCAAGCTCCGGGAGCAGCTAGCAGATATGAAGCGACAGCTACAGAGGGAACGAGGATTGCGTAAAGCGCAAGAAGCCCAGGTCAACGAGGAACGCACACGTTGGGAAACCCAACAAACCGCCCACGAAGAACTCAGCAGAACCTACAATTTATTAAAGGCTGCAAAGGAGGCTGCGGAAAAGCGGCTTGAGGCCACAGCCCGGACCGAGTCTGGCCTTCGCGAACGCATCACTGTAAAAGCGACCGAGCATCAGGAGTTGCAAGCGAAGTTTAAAGCGCTTAAAGATACACTGCTTGCCTCTGACGATTCCAAAGTTGTTGAAATCACTCAGTTGAAAAAGGACCTCGAAGCTGCAAAGGAGTCTGAACAGCGCGCTATCAAGACCATGAAGTCCCTTGAGGACACGCAGGAGTACCTCAAAGACACGTTACGAAACGCGCAGGACATCGCCACCGTCACCAGTTTAGAGAACGATGAGTTGAGGAAGAAGCTCGTTGCCCTTCAGAAAGAAGCATCAGGAGAGCGCACCAATCTAGCCAAGTTGCACTTCGATCGCGTCAAAGAAGCCGAAGGCCGCAGGGAACAAAAAGCCGAGGATCAGAACAAGATTCTGCTCATTCAGATCGCTGCTCTTGAAGCGGCCAACCAGAAACTGAAGGCCGGTCGTGGCATCGGTGCCGGAACTCGTGCTCAGAGCGTGGGACCGAGGACCAGGCCTGGCAGTAGAGCTGCGAGTCCTCTTCCTGGAAACCGGGATAGGGTGACCAACCTGAGGAATGGATAGGATCCAAACAACAACAATAACGAGAAGAAAGCTAGGCAGAAGCGGTGTCGGAAGCCGAAGCCAGCACGTTCTCGTGGGCGTTTGCGCTCAGAGGAAGTTGCACCATGAGCCAGCCTTGTAGTTCATTGAAGTTAACTTTAGCGAAAGAGGCATGACGAAAAGCACGACTAAACGAATGATGGAGTGGTTTTCCTGAATTGATTTGCCTTTTCTCTCCTTTACACTCAGGTTGGGTTCAATGGTTCTGCTTTACATGGATCTGATGGCTCCATTGCCATGCTTCATTGCATGCGGGCGTTTCCTTCGAAGGATTCTTCGTGCAGCGAATGGTGAGCTTGGAGATGGCTTCTTGCCCTTGGATGATTCAGAGTCGGGCTCCGTTCTACCTGCTTTTGTATTGTCTGGTTCATAGCAATTGATTTGGTGATATTGCATTTTTATTCCTTTTCTCATCCTGGTCGAACACTATTCATCTTCTATCATGAGTAACTGCAAGATCTCAGCGCTTCCAATTACCTAGCCCACAGGACCGGACCGATACACTGACCCACAAACCATATCGTCTACAGTTCTAGATCAAAAAAAGACACAAGCCGTCTGGCGTCATGACCTCGGCACAACACCAAGACCCCCAGCCTCGCGACAAGAGAACGCCGTCGACGATCCCCACGCACGCGTCGCGATGATTGGCCAGGAAGCGTGCGGCTGCGGGTTCCTGGACGATGTCAAGCAGCACGCTACACTATACGTCGATCATCTGTTTATAAGCTGCTTCTTTTGCGCCTCTCTGATCGTCGTTGGAATTTATTATTCTTTCGTCGTCGTTCGTTGTCGTTGGAAGAGAAGAAGCGTCCTTGTTCGGCTTCACCATGCGTGCCTCCTTCATCGCTATTCCGTGCGTCCTCTTGGGCTCCACTGCCCTCGCATATCCAGATGTCTCGGGTATACTGCAAAATATCTTGAAGAATACGGAGAAAACGGATAAGTACTCGTATCCTACGGATTTCACACGGGGGATTATTCCGGTACGTCCCGGCGGGTTATCGCGTCAACACGTGATCTGATATGAACGTTGAACGGTGTGCATGTAGAAGCCATTTCACAGCCATAATGACTACTGGCGCGATGTACCGTTTTATACCGGGCTGTCATATGGAGCGATCTCGACGGAGGCAGATGTTTGGTTGATTAACGGGACTTTATACGTAAGTATAACTCACAGCTACCTTGCACTCGTCCCCCTAAAGAAAGAAGACCTTCGTCCCCGAAGATGAATGAAAACGACAGAAACATGTGACCAATTTAACCCCCAGATAGGTCGGACACGAACCTAGCGCCCTAACCCAAACCCGCACCCTACAATCCCTCTACCTAACCCCCATCCTCTCCACGCTCCACCGCCAAAACCCCCTCACCGACTTCGCCCCCACCCCCACCCACAACGGCGTCTTCGACACCTCCTCCTCGCAGACCCTCTACCTCTTCATCGACCTCAAAACCCCCGGACCCGAAACCTGGCCCGCCGTCCTCGCAGCCCTCGAACCGCTACGAAAAGGCGGCTGGCTCACCACCTACGACGGCAGCACCCTAACCACGCGCCCCATCACCGTAATCGGCACAGGGAACACGCCGCTGTGGCAAGTCCAAGCCGCGCTGCCGCGCGATGCATTCTACGACGCGCCGCTCGCGCAGCTGGCGTCTGCGTTTTCCAACATCACGGCGTACGACGCGCCGATCGCGTCGACGGATTTCGCGGCCGCGTTCGGCGAGGTGAGGAGAAGGGAGTTTAACGAGACGCAGATGGAGACGCTGAGGACGCAGGTTGGCACGGCGCATGCGAAGGGGATTATGGTGCGGTATTGGAATCAGCCGGCGTGGCCGGTGGGGACAAGGAATGCGGTGTGGAGGACGCTGTGGGGTGAGGGGGTGGATTTTTTGAATGCGGATGATTTGGAGGGGGTGGTTGGGTTTTGGGAGGGTGGGGGGTAGAGGAAAGATGGAGAAGAGATAATGGGTAATCCTGTGGTGTCGATGTGGTGGGGATATGTAGATTTAGTGTCTGCGTAGATACTACAATATGGAGGAGTTCTTGTGGCATGGAGGGGTAATGGGTGAATACTAGGGCTCATCGTCCATTTAATCGAGGTAGATCAAGTCCGAGCTACGTTACACTTTCTCAGTTAACGAGTGGTAGGGCGATAGTCGTACCATGGCACTCACACATTCTGGTCTATTTTCATGCATCCGACCTCCGGTACGCCCATAGATGGTACACGTTCCCCGTATCTCTGCTGGCACGCTTCAGTAGAGTCCCACGTGTCAAGACCATGGCGATGTTGTCCTTCAACACGAGCAACTACATCACCAAAAACCGTGGAGAAACCGCTATGTGGCTGGGTGACGGTCTTCTATTACAGCTGAGCACAGCACTGGCTTAGCTCTGCATGATAGTGAGATGCTGCAGGGCACAAGGTATTTTGAAAGGACGGCTGGATGGAAGTGTTTCTTTTTCGTGACACTTTACTTGTAGGGGAGAACTATTAGGTGCATTTCCTTCTTCTTATTCCAAAGGTATTGACAACAATACTTGATAATCCTGTACGCGTTGGGTAGGGAGAATACAAGGACCATGATGCTAGCAGTTCAGCGTCTCAAACGCCCATGTTCAATAACCAATTATAGGTAACGAGCCACGCGATCAGATATCTAAATGCACCCAATCTTGATCCCACTTACCCTGGATCATAAAATCTATAAGAAGAGGATAAAAGTGCAAGACTTCAGCGTCTTAGATAATGATCCGCACAATCTACGGTACAGCCCCACTTTTTTTATGCCACTATTATTTTTAGCATAAATGCTTAATCCAAACTCTCAAAAAAGCGTGACAACAGTACGGAGTGTTGATGACTTGTTGGAAGCCACTGTTGGGAAAGCAGAGACGGCATCTTCAAAAAATGAGCCAAAGATCGATAATGCACGGCCTGGATAACCCTTGAAAGACGCAGAGGATGATGAGGCGATGCCCGAACACGAGGTCAAACAGCACACGCTACGGAAGTTCAAATTTCGAAAGAAAGAAAGAAAAAAAAAATCTAGAGGTGTGCTGAATGCCGTTGAAGCCAAGCATAGCCACAGATTAACCAAGCGTCTGACAGCGCGCTTGTTGGAGGGTGCGGAGAAGAAAAAACCATGCCAACTCGATCGGCTAAGCCCAATCGTTCCTAGAACGCGAAGCTCAAGCTTTCCCCTCGGCCCACCGAGTCACGACGATCGAGCTTACTTTTACCTCCGGTGAGCTCACAGATACAAAAGAAGCCTTGCGCCCTCCACGACCGAGCCTCTTGTGCGACGCTTGTTCAACGGATTGATTCCCTTGAAAGGAGGCTCTGTTAGGTGGCTTGTACGAAGAAAGGCGCACCTAGGGCCGTTTCTCGAGGCCGCCCGCTGCCGTACGAGACGTTGCCGTCCGGCATGTAGCTGGCAGTTCCCCGTACATAGGACCGGTGAGTAAGTGGTCACACTCGCGGCCGAGGCCTATTATCCAGGTGAATAACAGCAAGGGCGTCTTTTCCGTATTCCAGCCCGCATTAGTCAAGACATGGAGACCCATTCACGCATGCTCATCCTACCACACTGGATGGACTCTTGCACCCTGGCTTTTCCCACCTTCGCTCCCGTGAGATTCTTTGGGAAGATCTGTACTGCAGGTGACCGCACGCCCTAATATATTTGTACGGCTTCATCCTTGGTTTCGTGTCACGTTTCCTGGAACCAGGAGCTCGGGTTGAAAGGCAGAATGCGACATGGACTGGAACTGGCGATTGCGAGCTCGCAGTTTTCCTCGCAGTTTGTGATTGAGGAAGGTGTGTTTGGAGGCGCATGCACGCCGGGGTTGGAGAGCTGGAGGGTGCGCGATGGAGAAAAACCTGGGGTCCCGTCCCCGGATAATTCCCGTTTCGAAAATCGAAAGCTTTGTTTTGTTGGATTCCCATTTCCACTAGATAGGCTTCTTGGAAAATTGTTTCGATCCCTTTTGTCATCCAGCGTGAAAGCGAAATGTTGCCCGTAGAGGTAGGACTTGCTCGAGTAACGCAGTGTACCGGTGAATGTGGGTTTTGCGAGTATCTGACGGTCGCACATAAACATTGGATTACATTTCCAAGGCAAACGAAGGCTGGCCGTCCAAATGGGGCCGCTGTTAGGAGGAACGTATCCTTCATAGTCACCAGCGGTATTGGAGTAGATCCTCTCAAATATCACCACACCTATCGTCGGTGCGGGGCAGTCCTAGCGGGTGAGCAGCCACAAACTACACCGGCGAATGAGGCAAGGCACTCATAAAGGACCCTGCGCGGGCACAACTCGATGGTGAGAGTCCGGCCAGCGCGTGACTTGTTGGGTAGAAAGAGAAATCCCCAGCCGTACGTTTGACGTGCGTATCCCCGCCGTTTGTGTAACGTGCAGTGTGCACCCCAGCGAACACAATTTCAATCGACTAGCTCCTTGGGCCGCATTGCTCAGCTGCCTGCGACTTTAAAACCCCAAGCTCCCCGTACATCGACCTTGCTGTCCCACCACACAACCTTACTGCCTCTGTAAGCAACCATGGCTGATTCCAAGGACGTGACCACGATCGAGTAAGTCGGACGCGTGAGATAGATAACCCATTGGATTTTCTCCATGCTAATCCATCTAGGCCCGTCGCTGAACCGGCCCGTGGGCATAGCAGCTCTCTAGACAATGCAGAGAAGCGCCGCCGGAGCATCACCCAGCTCACTGCCAATACCGATGGAGTGTAAGTCACCTGAGCTGTCAGTGACAATGCTACGTGCTGACTGCGGCCGCAGAATACGCAACCCTCTCGTCGACATCCCCAAGGCTCAGCTTTTAGCTGATGTCGCTGCCTTCGCCACCGAACATGGCCTGGAAGCTGAGAAGGACTTGCTCATGAAGGGCGCACTCGCTGCCCAATCCCCCGGATTCCTCGATGACATCACAGAGCTCGACGAGGCTGACCGAACCGTCCTCCGCGAGGAGGTCACGAACCGTTGGAAGCTGCCAAGAGTGCTCTATCTGACTATCATCCTGAACTCAATTGCCGCCGCTATTCAAGGATGGGATCAGACGGGATCAAACGGTGCCAACCTGACCTTTGCTGAGCGATTTGGTATTCCTGATGGCGGCGAATTCTGTGCAATCGCCGCAAACGCTGCTACCTGCGCGAAGAACGCCTGGATTGTTGGCCTCATCAATTCGCTTCCATACATTGCCATCGCTGTCTTCACCGCATGGATCTCCGACCCTGTCAACGAGCTGTTGGGCCGCAAGAAGACCATCTTCGTCGCCGCTATCTTTTCCGTTGTTGCCCCCATTGGATCCGGCCTTACCCAGACTTGGCCTCAACTCGCCGTTTGCCGTGTCCTATTGGGAATAGGAATGGGCCTAAAAGAAGTGACTGTACCTGTATTCTCTGCTGAAATCGTGCCCGCCAATGTCCGCGGTGGTCTGGTCATGTCGTGGCAAATCTGGACGGCGTTTGGCATTTTCCTTGGTACCGTTGCTAACCTCGTGGTCATGGTAAGTTTTTCAAAGCTCAATAGTACGCACGAAATGAGTTGCTGACCGTACTTTCACAGAACACCGGCGCTATCTCCTGGCGTTTACAACTGGGTTCCGCTTTCATCCCCGCCGTCCCACTCGTCTTCGGGGTTTTCTTCGTTCCGGAGTCCCCCCGTTGGTTGATGAAGAAGCGCCGATACCACAAGGCCTACAAGTCCTTCCTGCGTCTGCGAAACACCCCGCTCCAGGCCGCTCGCGATCTGTATTACACGCATGCGCTCTTGGCTCAGGAAGAGGTCCTTGTGCGGGAATCCGGTCTCAAGCCTGAGAGCAATATGTTCACCCGCTTCATCGAACTCTTCACCATTCCTCGTATCCGCCGTGCTACGCAAGCTGCCGGTATCATCATGATTGGACAACAGATGTGCGGTGTCAACATCATCGCCTTTTACTCTAGTACGATATTTAAGGAGGGCGGTGCTACGAATAAGGAGGCTCTCATCGCGTCTTTCGGATTCGGTCTCGTCAACTTCGTGTTCGCTTGGCCAGCCGTATGGACGATCGATACCTTTGGTCGCCGTGGACTCCTGCTCTTCACGTTCCCCAACATGTTCTGGACGCTCTTGGCTGCCGGAATGTGCTATTACATCCCGCAGGATAGCAAGGCCCATCTTGGTTTGATCTCCATGTTCGTCTACCTGTTCGGCGCCTTCTACTCCCCGGGTGCCGGGCCGGTGTCTTTCACATACTCGGCCGAGGTCTTCCCGCTATCTCATCGTGAGATCGGAATGTCGTATGCTGTGGCAACTAACAACTTCTGGGCTTCAATCTTGTCGCTTACCCTGCCCACGATGTTGAAGAAGCTGAAGCCGCAAGGTGTGTTCGGTCTCTACGCCGGCCTGAACATCGTCGCCCTCGTCATGATGTAAATCTCAGTCCCGTATTATTTTTGCTAGTACATAGCAACTAACATTGAACAGCTTCCTGTGGCTGCCCGAGACCAAACAGCGCACTCTTGAAGAGCTCGACTACATCTTCGCTGTGCCGACGCGTACGCACATGAAGTACCAGGTTAGCGAGAACCTGCCTTGGTGGTTCAAGACGTACGTCCTCCGTAAGAAGGGCCTCAAGAAACCGGTCCTTTACAAGTTTGGCGACGAGCATATCCTCGAGACGAAACCTGTTGTCGGCAAGGCATAGATATATTGCGGGTCTCGCTCGATATATTGCGTAAATGCGGATCATAATAGGTGATGCGGAATTCGGATGGATGGCATCGCTGGCGGTTCGGTGGAATGAAAGATTTCGACATGCGGTAGTTTATTACCACGATTTGGTTTCGGTCCATAGCTTGACATGTTTAGGGTAGTCATTCGCTAATGTCATGCTCAATATATCATCCACGCGTGCGCTGCTGGCAGGTCTCGTTGTTCCGTGTTGGCCTCCTACAATACCTTCTGAATGATTCTTGCTCTCGGTAAGGCAACGTACCCGTTGAAGGCCGTCGCTCCGCCCGTAGTCATCGGTGTATCGTAGCTGTCCGTTCATCTCGCTTCCGCGCACCTGCATTCCACCTCTTCAGCAAGTCCCCCTCAGCTCTAACTCCCCTAGTTCGCACTCGCCTTGGAAACATGGTGAAGGTACAAAAAAGAAGAAAGATGCCGACGTACAAATAAGATGGGTCCCACGTAGCCCACACCTGACGTCAAACCCCACCAACCACCCAACTTCGCTCCACCCGCATCCACCGGCAAGCCCATCCGAGAAGCGACAACCCACATGCAACGGCCGCACCTTCCCTCCTTCGCACACTAACTGCATGCGGTCCAAGCCTCGGCAACGCGCCCCAACACCTTACTGGCCGCACATGTGCGCCTGCCATGCCGCTGCATCTGTACGAAACTCCGTCTTGGTCCCCGGGTGAGAATACCCAATATAAGTGAAGGAATGGAAGGCTGTGAGTGGTGTGACTTGCTGTTCAGCTCACTGCTGTATATATACTCCGTACATACGTGTGTTTCGTTCCGTGAAAGCTGAGGCTGCTGAGCTGTGCATCTTGTCTGGTATATGTGACTGCGCCCGCGCCCACCATCCCGCGATCCGCAACATCTTCCGTAACGCTACACCAACATCTTAACGTATCCTTTTCCCGAGCAGCCGTTACGCCAAAATGCCGCTCTTTGATCTCAAGAAGAACCTCGTCTTTGTACGTGCGCGAACTCTCTGTATCCCCTGAGCCCGACATCTGTGGGGTAGAGGTCACCTAGACTAACGTTGTGATGCTAGTACGGCGCCTATCATCGCGAACCCGTTCGTCACCCCAAAGCTACAACGCAGCTGTTGGCCTTGCAGCGAGCTGATACGTCGTAGACCAATGTGGCGATCCATGTAGCTTGCGTGCCGATTCTTTTGGGCACTGCGTTTATCTTTGTACGTTGGTACTAGCCCTTCGTTCTGACGATGTGGGATCTGGTAGACTTCTTTACAGAAGGCTAAGCGGCATGCGCCTTTGCATCCCGCATCCCATCGCACTCCCACACCGACATGGCGATATCAAAATACCAAGCTAATACCTTCAACAGGGCTCCAACACGCCCTCGCTCAAGACGCCAGCGCTCCTCGCTAGGCTCGGGTACGCTCCATCGCATCCCCCCTCAACCCATACCCCACTCTTCTCATGACCATCGCATCAAGCACCCTCACTGACCTCCCCACCAGCCTCCCCCTAAACGTCGGCACCATAGCCTCCCTAACCTACTCGACGCTCTACCTCACCCTCTCCCCCAACATCGCCGGCGCCTCCGCCACCCCGCTAATCCTCGGCGCCGCCTCCCTCGCCAACCGCCTCTCCACCACCTACGACCGCACAAAAGTCAACAGCATCGCCGTGGGCGTCCACGTCGTGAGCTGGATCCTTCAGTTCATCGGCCACGGCAAGTTCGAAGGCAGGAAGCCTGCGCTGCTGGATAATTTGGTGCAGGCCCTGTTCTTGGCCCCGTTGTTTGTGTGGTACGAGGTGCTGTTTAAGTTGGGGTTTTATAAGGGCTTGCAGAAGGAGGTCGAGGAGGGGATTGAGATTGAGG
This sequence comes from Byssothecium circinans, assembly GCA_010015675.1. Taxonomy (NCBI): domain Eukaryota; kingdom Fungi; phylum Ascomycota; class Dothideomycetes; order Pleosporales; family Massarinaceae; genus Byssothecium; species Byssothecium circinans. Next base: position 422,050 of record ML977000.1, on the reverse strand, counting down.
TTGCGAAGTTGAAGGCGGGGAAGAAGGAGTAGAGGGGGGTATGTGGAGATGGGCATGGCATTGGGATTTTGACTTTGATTTTGATTTGGTTTTGGATAGGTGAGGTGCGGCGCTACGTTGATGATGATACTCGGGTGGAGAGATTTGTCAGTGGTCATGAGGGTTGTGATGTTGTATATTTGATTTTATGTAACCTTGGAAATGTGAGATGAAGATGATGAACACAACATTTGATGTGGGATCAGTACACCTGACCCGCCGATACTCGAGGTGATTCTGATACACTGCCGTTTTCGCAGACCGTTCCTCACCCTTAGAAACAGAGAATTCGAGAGCCGTGCCTGCTGATACTCAATGGCAAAGCTATTGAAGCCGATCGTTTTCAAAAATCTAGATACTTTTCTCCCGATCATTCCGCTATCCGGATATCCGCAATCTTTTTTTGACACTAATCGAGTAGGTTGGTTTGCTCAATCTTGATGGCGCTCACAAGCCCCTGTCGTAATGTTAGCAGACTCGCTACAGGTTAGGAAGCAGAAGGATTAAATTACGTTGAAAGACTCGTCCTCAAAGGAGGTAGTACTGTCGGTGGAAAGGTCGATGAGATCAACATCATCGTTGCAGAGCTTTGGCAGTGGCTCAGGCGATCGAAGGTCGATGAGATCACCTAAGTCTTCGCAAGGCGATTCGGGAGGGTAGATGAGATTACCCAATTCTTCACAAGAGCCCTCGAGAAGGTCGATGAGTATTCCAGGCAGCACGGTAGAAGATGTGGAGGCGCAAGTGGTGATGGGAGAGGGCACGCCCAACATATGCTCTTCATGCGACTCCTCACTCTCATTCGAATCGCTCTTCTCCTCGGTCTCTACTCGCTTGCTACAGAGCCTTTGCATGAGCGATTCGGAGGCCACATCTTCACGGCTAGCCGCGTGTCCAGGCTGAACACTGGACTGGACAGGCTGAATGATCGTCTTGGTAGGGCTCATAGCGGGAGGGGAGGTGTTGGGGGCAGAAGCCGTGGAGTTGCTTCGGTTCGTAGCATGTTTCTTGATGTCAGGCTTCTCTTCGAGGGAGAATATTCCCGCTTCGTAGGCTCGACGAGCAGTGTGATAGTAGATGTACATCGCTATCTGGGCAGGATGTACACCTGTGACGGTCTCGAATAAAATACCCTTGCCTTTGCAGATACACTTTACGAATGCTCGAGCCGCATTGATGTGCTGGAATGAGTGGGGGTACCATTTGACCACGGCTGTGGCCCGCTTCACTCCCGCTTCAACAGCATCTAAACCAATTAGTCAGAATACAAAGGCGTCGGAAGGATGGGAAGGAGGGATGTACTCCAGAGGACAAACTTTGGCCGTGGAGCTTGGTCAAGAGTGAAGCTTCGAGATTTGTACGCTTTCATTGCAATACCATGATGAGTCCTTGCCTGGACTTGCTCCTTGATATATCGTGGGGCCGTGGGCGAGCAACCGTAGCGGAACAGCTTCCATGAAAGGATACCGCAGACGTAGTTCTCTGCTTCGATAATAGACGGAAAGGAGGGTGGCCATTTCGTGATCAAGTCCTTGGCTCGCTCTATCGCATCGATGACGATGTCTATCGACATGTATCAGCACGCATTCCAAAGCCTTTTGGACAGGGTGTTACCTTTAACGAGGGGATACATCATGCGTCCCTCGTTGGGAAATGTCGAAGTATATGCGAGAGCACTATTATGCAGACAGTATGGTGGATTAGAGGCGAGAACGAAAAGAAGGCGAAAAATATCAAGGCGAAAGAGCAACCCTTCATAGATGCGTGTGACATGATAGCAGAGCGACAGCGGAGGTGGAAATTGGGAAATGGTACTCGGTGGCCACAACTACTGAGCGAATACAAGTACTGAGTGGACGTGACGCAGGGAAGGAGCAAACGGACGCGCACCTTCCGCCATGTTTCGCGTTAGGAGCACGCTCACCGGTCCATGAAAACATATACATCATTGGACTTGGGAGATTACAGAGCATGTTGAGATGCTCCGGTGTCGCTTTGGGTGTTTGTTGAAGAAGGGTCTGAGGGCATGTGAGCTCCATGCGGGAGATTCAGGAGTCGACGGGAAACGGTGCAAACGCGCATTGTGGGCTGAGATCACTGGAGTCTCTTATGATTACAGAATGATTATAGATACCAGCATGCAGAGATGAAGGCTGTATTATCTGAAACGGTGAGATGGTGGTCTAGAGGGTAGAGGAGCACGCGGTTGAAAGAATTCCCCGCACATATAATACTCTCTCACTAAAGTCCACCCACTATAACTAACACGTTAATTACTCTCCTTTAACTTTAACAAAATATAGAATTGTAAAGCTAAGCCTGCTCTTTTACAATAGAGTAGGAAGAGGTTAAAAGTGCTTCGTTGGGCGTGGGTAAATATGAGCTGAAGTTCTTTGGTGTGCGGCGAATTGTTTCAATCGCGTGAGGAGGCAGGTGGAAAGATGATGGCAAACGGGCAGTGCGGAACTCCAAATCCAAGATAAGGAATTGGCAACACCAACGACAGCACAGCTGTGATTTATCGTGACATCGTCTCGTCTGTCGCAGAAAATCCGAGTCATAATGTAGAAGTTTGACCAGCCCATGAGTATTAGAGTATCAAGAAGCAGTAGACTTTGCGAAAAGTTGTGTATCTGTAAGGTACGAAAGGAAAAGTGATTCTTGAGCACAAAGACTTAAAATATTGAAGAAGCGGGGAATGAATGCCTGTGAATTGAAGGGAAGAGTACAGTGCCTGATGTTGTGATAGACTCAAGAGCGGAAGACATATGGTTGCCGCCTGGTCTCTTGTTATTTGACCTTCACCTGTATTACTGGTCCAAAAGTCCTGCAACGCTTCACCCATCTCAGATTGTTGAAAGCATTGCAAAGCTGCAAAGCTTGACATGTGACTAGACGATGACCTCGGGCTGCGAGAAGTAGGGTACGGCGACCGACCTTGATAATCAAGGAAAAGCCAATTCTTGGTAGATGCTTGTTGGTGAACGTTCGCAAAAGGACGAAGACACCATGTGGCGACTGGCAGGGATCTCCCCTTCTTCCTCGGACACGCTCCGAAGCCCACAGACCACGGCACCGAATGGGCCCGCCCTCGGCACATCGGATTTCACTTTTTTACTCTTTTGGCACCGGCACATTTCAACCAACGCACGTTTGATTCCCGAGCGCCACGTTCGGGATTGTCGAAAAATGAGCAAAAGCAAAAGGAGAAGCTCAGAAGCGGTTTCTTCCGCTGACGGAATCGCTATTCTTTTTTTTAAGGGTACGCAGCATCCTTGCGTCTGACTAGGCGCCTAGAATGTTCGGTCCAGCAACCATGAGGGTCGTGAGGTGCATGTTGAAAGTTCACAGTGCGAGGATTCAGCTGAGCTGGTCAAGGGATCCACGTGCGGAGACAAGATACCTAGACCTGGTAGCGGAGTACATAACGCGCTATCGACAATATCGCTTGTACCTAGTGTTGCAAAGCTCTTGATTTTACATGCCGGCTGTTGATTAATCTGTATAACGATCATCAGAAGGGGACAGTGAGCATACCTCAGCATTGAGTTCGAGCTATGACATTTCTGGAAACCTTCGAGACTACCTACTTGTTTGTATTGGAAGTTGATAAATCACATGTGCATATACTATTCAGTCGTTATGAAGCAAGCCGGAGAGAAGGAGTCAGGGATGCGAGGGAGTGTAAGAATGTCTTGCCCTCAGCTAGGATCTGCCATCTGTACTCTTTGAATATGGGTGCAAATCGAACAAAATGACATTTGAACCAGACGGTGTACAGTACTTTCCTCCCGGGTTCTCCCAATTATTAATCAAGTCTGATTTGTTAAGTTACTAAACCGCGCTAGGCTTCCGAGCCGGGGGGACTGAACAGCGACCCGTACTGATCAAAGTTGACGTCGGCCCGGAAAGCGCGTACCTGCATTTGTTCACTGATCATCCAAACACCCCAGCGTGCCGACCTGACTTGCGCAATCGCCGAGAGTACCTATTCGAGTCAGTTCCGTCCCGGAGGCTCATGCCAGGTTAGCGCTCTATATGATTCTTGATTGAGCTGATGTCAATCCTCTCTACGCCTACACCGTAACACGTACGTACAGATGCCACTCTCTGTGTGGTGGTGTGATTTGTTCATTTATCCTCATATTCTCACGCGTTGAGGCTGAGCAGTTGGATATAGGCAAGGTCCAGGTGAGCGGGAAATTGCGCCATGCTGGGGATGGTTGCCTTGTTAAACACGAACTTAGGATGAAGTGCTTCTTGAAAGTTGACACACGGCTAATACACGGGTTGAGGGGTAGACGTGGAAGGCAAACCAGGCTGTTGGGAGTAAGTTAACGGGGATGAGAATGATTCGCAATGTTGATAATGGTTGTGTCGTGCATCCATCTTGCGTCAATAAGGTTAGTGAGTACGGTTGATTGACTCGCATGATGCTGGTTTGTATGGAAATGAATCGTCTCGACCTCATAATTGAGGATGCGTGGCTGTAATGGGTTTCAACGCCCGTCACACTCGACCAGGGTCGGAGTGCTTCCGTAAGTCCCTACAGCTTTCACTTCATAAACACAAAGTTTGAATGATGATGCACAGCATATGGAAAGTGAATCGACGACAAGAATAGCGGCAGGTTGATGAAGAGCTGTCCTAGGATAAGCTTGGGCTCTGCACTCTTGCGGAGTCTCATAGTACCGAGATAACGCAGAGTGAAATGTCAGATTACCCTTTGACTTCCAATACTCCAGGTCCAAGCTGTTGGTAAAGGTAGCAGGACTTCTGTTGCCGTAGACGGACGCGGGATATTATGGTGCGTTGGGCGAGATTGCGCCGTATAGAAGTCGCACTTTGCAGCGAGGTGCGCTAGGGGACGCCGCAGATTGACAGTGAGGACATCAATAAGGTAGGAGATAACAGAGCGGATAAAAGTCATCCATGAACGCGTCGTGCAGCATCTCCTGCGTGGGACGGGATTTTGGAAATTTGGAAGATGGCGCAGGATCGACATGAAAGTGTGCCGTGCCGTCCTAACCTCCCTGTTTTCGGTTAGCGTGCCGACCCCACCTGCACTACCCTCGAGAGTCGACACCCCACCAAAAAAACTGAGACCGGATCATTGCATGACAGCATCAAGAAACACATCCAAAATGGCGCCTTTAAACCTGGACGAAGACTCAATCGACGAAATCCTCTATCTGTCTCGCGCGAACGAAGCCGCCGAACTCTCCACCTACCTATCCGACCTTGCAACCTCCACCAAGCGCTCGAGCACTGAAATTCTTGCAGGGGCAGTAGATCCTTATACTAAGAATACCGCTTTGCACTACGCTGCTGCCAATGGTCATCTCGGTACGTGCGATTCCCAAATCTCTGGTGTTAGTGGAAAGATCCTTGCTGACTGCAGGGCGAGACATTATCAAACTTCTCGTGTCGACTAGCACGGCAAATACCACTGTGCCCTCCACACCCGCATCGGGGCTTATCAACGCGATCAACGACTCCGGTAACACAGCGCTCCACTGGGCGGCACTGAACGGCCACTTGGAAAGCGTCAAACTTCTCGTGCAGGCTGGCGCTGATGTGACGATAATCAACAAGGCAGGTCACGACTCCGTGTTCGAGGCTGAGATTAATGATAAGGGTGAGGTGGTGGAGTGGCTGCTTGCTGCTGTAGAGGAATTGGAAAAGGGGATTGGACAGGGCAATGATGATGAGGGTGACGAAGGCGACGGGAGTAAGGCCGAGGGGCACACCAATGGCGAAGCAAGTGCAGATGGCATTGAGGATGTGAGGAGACAGATGGAGGGTCTGGACGCGGCAAGCAACTCCCAGGGTGGATGAGTTGGCAAAAGGAGGTAACGAGCTTGATATATACATTGGTTGATGCTCCAGAAGGGCATGAAAGTTGTCCGAAGCGTGGGACCTGGGATAGATCCCCAAGCTGTGGCCAGATCATAGCTACGCGGGTGGCACGGCGCCTACTTCGTAGCAACGTGCTAGTCAGCAGACAACAATCGAGGGCAAAGAGCGCGACCGAAAAGATGCAATAGAGATAGGATAGTATTACACTCCTCATCAAGGCGAACGGTACATATTAAAAATCCATTATCGGCAATTTTGTTGCTCTTCGGTGAACACGGGTACGGTAACTACCAAGACGTGCCCTGGAACTAGCCGATGCACGAAATGTGGATATGCAAGAAAGCAAATTTGGACCTTCGAAATAGTCATACACTGCACCGTTTGTCTTGCAACAAGAAGCCGTAAGATCTTGGGGAAATGGCAGACAGCTCTGGTAATGCATGTCCTCTAAATCCCGTGTTAGTCGTCGTTGGGCTTCACGTATGAATTTGTCCTTACCGCCAGGACTTAGTCCCGAGTCAGCCAAGCACGACGTTTCTCGTCCTTTTTGTTTCTGCGCTTTTCCTGGAACGTCTTCAACTCCTTCTTACTAAGAGTTTTGCCTCGACGCTCAGCTTTGAGACTTCGACCATCATGGCTGTTGGCGGCAGCATCTACGTCGAAGAATGCGTTCATCTGACGCTTGCTCTTGTTCTCATCGTTGTGGTATTCCGGGTTCATGTCGGCCTGCTGAAAGCGCCCATTGAAGCGGTTAAAGTGTGCAGCAGTGGCATACTCGTCACTGGCTTTGGGAACCGCAATTGCAGCGGTTGTAGCAGCAGCGAGAGCGGCCTCGGCCTCCTCCTCTTCGCGTTCAGCCTCCTTAGCATAGTCGGCATTCGGGTCATAGCTGCCGTGAATAGCTGGGTTGTAGCCGCCATAACGACGTTTGGGCGGGGAGGATGTGCCGGGTGCGGCAGTTGAGCTGCTGGCGTATCTGCGACGGGTACGTATTAGGATAAGAAGGTAAAGAAAGGCAGTGATAAGTAGTTAGCAAACCTGTCGTACGATCCGTTGCTAGTATCGGCGGCCTGGGGCTGTCGGGGGTTCTCCCACTGCGACCTGCCCGTGTAGCGGTTGTAGAAGTAGTATGCATTCGCGTTGCTGTCCCACTGAAAGTCCCACCCATCGTCCTCGGGCGGTGCCTCGTCGTACGGCAGGGGCGGGTCGCTGGGAGCTGGTGTCGCTTTGATTCTGTCGCCCGAGCTGGTCCTTGTCATAGGAACAGCACTTGCGCTGTCGCCATCACTCTCCGCGACTTCCCCGTCTTCCTGTTGCAACGTCTCGTCAAGCCGCGCCGTCGACTCGGGTTCCGCGGCCTGGTCCACGGCGGGCGCAGAGTCGCGCGGTTCTTCCGACGCCATTGTATTGACTTAAGATGGACACGTTATAATGGGGATGAGAGGAGAAGAAGGCGCGGTGTAGGAGGGCTGGGGTGGATGTCGTAGTCAAGGCAACACTGCCCGTGAAACAGTGAGCATTGTCTGCCGTTGCGGAGAGCGCTGACATAATCGCTACTAGCTCTATCACGTGATCATCGTTGAATCTTCCACATGAACACACCACTCCGTTCGGGACGTGCCGACAACTTCGCCGCCATGCTTGAGACAGGCCACAAACAGCCGTACCGCCCTGTCCACCTCCCGCTCGCTGAGTTTTCCTCCACATAGCTGTCGTGCGAGCCTGTCGTCCCCGCGCCGGACTCGCTCGGGCTGGACTCAAGGTGGAAGCTGGTAGCTGCATCGTCGAAGGATGCCTGGGTCCTCGTCCTCCCCTCCAATATTCTCTGTGGCGGCCGCAGAGCGAGCAATGGCTGGGCGGGGGGACGTGCAACCGGCACTGAGTCGACTCTTAGCTCAACGGGTTACGAGCTGCAGGCGATTCACTTCGGTCCTCGAGCTGGAATGGCAACTACCGGTACCTACACGCTACCTTGATGGAGCTTGGAGGCCTCGAAGGACCCGAGACGCGGCGTGGGCGCGGATTGAAGTTACAGGGTTAGCAGGCCTAACCAGCATGCGCATGAAGCGTAAGCTGCATGTCTGGGAAACCAAGCGCAGGGCATGGGTGCCTGCACTGTCAATGCACGCAAGACCAGACGCAGCGTGTCGCCAGGGAATCGTGGATAAGGATGAGCCGGCGAGAGACATGGGTTCAACGGCTCATGAAGCCTGTTTAGACACCTAGTGCCGCTCTCCTAGCGCACTCGTTCTCGGGCTCGTGGTGATGGGGCTGCTCCATATGTACTCCGCACTCCAGAGTCCAGGCTTGACACCATCCGAGACACGGCTGCAATCAATATTTAAGCCGGCCGCCGAGCGCCCACCTGTGTGCTGCGCCGTTCTTTCTTCCCTCCGCAAACACGATCAGGATCAGCATCGAGCAACACGCAGATGCAGACCGTGTGGAGGGATGGAGGAGGGATGAGGGCCGGCAAGCGCAGACGAGGACAGGCTACACTGCGGCCACTTGAAACCCAATCTATGTGAAGCTAATTGGCCGCTCGCTTTCTTCTTTAGGGCGCCCGAGCTCGTGCAGAGAGATGCTGGAGCAATTCTCACGGGATTTTGCCGCAAACATCTAACATGGACGTACATGTTCGCTGCATCCCGCTGCATGATCGGCACCAGTCAGCAGCGGCTTTGTTCGCGAGCGCCCGCTGTTGGTCGCCGGCAAGATCTGACAGTCCCTAGACTGCCGCCCCCTCCAATTCCAAGTCCGTCATACATGCCTGCTACTGCACGAAGCTGCAGCTCTTGCAGGACGCCAAACAGCGGTTGTAAAGCGTGCAGAGGCCATCGTTGAGCTCACCAACTCGATTTGCTCATGTCGCCCGTCAATATTGCCCGTCCGGCTCATTCACCCTGTCCCGCAACCCCCAGCACCTCCCGCTCGGCTCTCAAACAGCAAAAGCTCCACCACCACGTCCCTGGCAGTAGTTCGTCACTTTACGTCGGGAAGTCGGCCGGGATATGTTCGCTATTGTTCTGCCGCAGACCACGCCCTTCTGGAGCTTGACCGCCCGTTGTACCCAGCTGTATCTCATCGCTTTGTTCTCTTTGCTCCTGGCATTATCATTAGTATCGTTGCTATCATTCCTTGCCGCATCTGGCTGAGCCAACTAGTTGGTAGAAACAATCTCCCGTCGTATGCCCAGCCTGTCTCCCAACCAAGCCGTCTGCGCCGCGCCGCGTCCCATAGCTGTGCCTGTAAGTTTCTCCGTGCTCCGTCTAGCCCCAGCGCTCCTACAGATTGTTGTACATGCCCTGTTGCTTCGGCTGTGGCCCAGGAGCAACTGGAGGGGTGGGCGGTCGCCAGGCGTCAGCCCTGCACGGCCTCAATATTCCGTTGGGGCTTCTCTAAACCTTGCAGCTGCAAGATCGAGCGGGTATTCCATTGCAATACAGACGCACGCAATTGTGCTTCTGCAGTCCTCTGGCCACCTTCGGACCTTCGCCCGTCTCCATGTGCCCGACTGTGTGTATGCAAACTGGCGTTGTGCTCGCATCGAGTTCAGATCTTGGCCGTACCTGAATCTCCACCGTGCCCCATTTTATATCTTGCATTATTCCTGAGCCCTTCCTTCATGTGGTCCGCTGGCCAATGTATCGTGCAAGCCATCCCACCTCGGGCGCCGACCATCGACCTTCTTCCCCTCCAACTGTTACGATGCTCGCCGATATGAGCCGTCTGCCTAGCATTCCCTCGCGCCCGGCACCTCACCATACATATACCTCTTATAGTCCTTATCAGAGAGGCATTGTTGCACCATCGCAACCGGACGTTCCGCCTCCATCACAACATCATCGTCCCAGAGATTCTGAAGGCAACCACAGTCATGCACCGCAACTACCGAGCCTGCGAACCCTCCTTGAACCAGAGCTTCTAGAAAACAAAGGACCTGAAGCACCTTTGCGATCTGCTGCCGTTCTTTTGGCCCACGGTAGTTCAGCGCGGTACGGGTCTGCAAGCCCGACCTTGAAAAGACGGCATGATTTCGACAGTTACAGCCACGAACAACCCGAAAATAATGCGATCACTCCTCGAGTAGCACCCGTGCTTCGTCATGCTCCATACGCTCCTACTATTGACAATTCCTCAGCAGCCTTCACGGCCCCAGGTCCTTCTCCCGGCTCCCGCCAATCGGATCTCTCGCGCCATGGAAATCTTGCCCGCCCAATCCATAATGAGCCCATCGGTGGCATGTTCAGACCGTCTTCGACTACTTCAGCAATGAGTGCATCATCGGATCCACTCGGCACCCTTCCCAATCAAGCGTTCCACGATGATCCTATGGATATTGTCAGGCCTATGAGGAGGCGCACAGAGGGAACGTCTCGAGCCCCAGTCCGATCTTCTCGATGTGTAGGGCAGCGCGAAGTTCCTGGTGAAGGCCTATGCTATGTTTATGAAGACGGGTCATTTTGTCGTGCTATTATCGACGGTGAAGCAGTGAATCCCTCTTGGGGTATCACGAAGGCGGGCAAACCAAGAAAGAGGCTTGCTCAGGCATGTCTCACTTGTCGTGAGAAGAAGATCAAATGTGAGCCTGGCTATCCAAAGTGCCATCAATGCGCGAAGTCCCAGAGGGCTTGCAGAGGGTAAGTCGAGATTTTGTACACCCTCATCTGCTCGACCATTTTGTAACTTGTGTGCATTGACTTGCACCCATTTTGACTGGCAGACAATGCAATAAGAGGCTCGTTACTCATATGACAAATACTAACTGGAAGTAGCGGCCTGAGCCAACAAAGCATGAGTAATGCCTCGGGAGAGACATCGCCGTCATCGTCGTCGATACTATTTAAGAACCAGTCGGCAGAACATGTCAACCCAGTGGCTGGTCCCGACAAATCACGATCCTTTGACGAGCAACACGAATCTTCAAGGACCGCTGAACCTTGGAACGTCGGTCCACCCTCCAAACCTCGCATCTTTCGACCACATTCTGTTGGAAAATCGCTGCGAGATATGTCGGTACATTCGATGGACTCAGACTGGAGTGGCTCTGTGAACACCCAGGACCCAGAGGACCCTCGGCGCGGATCACACAATGACCCGTTAGCTCTCCAATGGGAACACGATCCTTACGAAACAGATGCCCGGCTTACCATGCACTTCCTCGACCTCTACTTTCGCCATGCAGGCCGTGCTACCTACGGCATGTTCCCGCAGAGACCATTCTTGAGATGGGTAGAGACCAATCGCGATAAGAACCAGGATCATCTAATGCTCTTGTACTCGGTCCTTGCGATGGGTTCTGTGTTTGCACCGGACCAGGACAGGCGTAGTATTGGCAATCGCTTTGCCGCTGTTGCTGCCTATGCCGCTGAGAAGCGGTTTGGAAAGTTCACGCTTCAACTTTGCCAGACTCGGTTACTTCTGGCTTTGTACAACTTCGCGCGAGGAAAATCACAAGGAGCCTGGGATCTGTGCGGAGCCGGACTACGAGCCATCAGTGCCCTGAAACTGAACACCGAACAAGGCATCAAGGAGCTCCCGGATACTATGACAGACCTGGATTATGGATTTGACCGCCCAACATTGGAAGAATGCTGCCGACGCACCTTCTGGTCCGGATTCTTGATGGATGTAAGTTCAACTGCGTTTACGGCAACCACCACCCTTGACCTAATTCTCCAACAGCGCTACAACGGTTTTTGTGGTGGCACCCTATGCGTAATTAATATTGAGGACACTTTCCTTCACCTTCCATGTTCAGAGAGCATGTTCGAAGCCTCGACACCCTCCGATACCCCATACTTCGACTACGACCTCTTCAGTCAGCAATCGCCTCCAGGACCTCTTGGACACATGTCATATCTGACTCTAATCTCAGTGATTTGGGGAGATGTATTGACATTCACCACGCGTTCGATTCACCGTCCCGAATCCAGCTATGAACGACTTTACGACACATTTTATGCTCAGACCTACGAAAGGCTCGAAGCATGGCACGCCATGTTACCGGCCAATCTCCAAAATTCTCTTCAAAATCTCGATACTAGCATCATGGAGGGCTATGCGGGTACATTTTTGTCGCTCCATGCTCTCTACACCACTACGATCATACGACTCAACCGCCACGTTCGCGTACATATCCTTCCGAACAACAAACTCGCTCGTAACATCCACTTATCTTTCCGCGCCGCATCACAATTTCTGTCAATAATGCATTCGCTTTCTGCCCCCAGTCGCCAAAGACGGCTCCCCCCGAATACAGCTGCCGATTTCCTCTTCTCGACACCTTTCCCGGGATACGCACTGATGTTCTCAATCGATGTACTCACGGCCGCCGGCACGGTATCGACGCTGCCGAACCTGATTGAGACACTTGGGCCATCACTTTCATGCATTGACGAGCTTGCCAATTTCTGGGCTTCGGCTCGAGCACAGCACAAAGCAATAGCAAACCGCGTCAAGCAGCTGACAGATATTGCGGTATCAGAAGAGCAGGGTGCGCGCAACGGCAATTATGGACACTTTTGGAAGATAAACGATAGCTTGGAGACAGCATTTGGCAATGACGACGGCGTGTATAAGGTCAATGAGCAGATGCTTTTCGATGTTGTCGGTGAACTCACAGCTCGCCAATAAAGAGAACATTCTAAGCGGCAATATTGGTGGCTGGTGCCAATCCAGACTCTTTTTCGAAAAGGTTTTGCGAATAGCTACCCCGTAGCTTACTATCATCGCTGAGTGCTTGAACAACACATGTCTGCGAGCAGGCGTGCCATACGCTGTACAACACTGAGAGGGAGGTGTGGTTGCAATTGGATCGAAGACCTTGTCCATGCGAGTCATTGCTCTGCCTGACAACAGGACAGGCCTGCAACACGTGGGCATGACAGTCTCCACACTTGTACCCTGCCTACCTTCCCGCCTTTCTGCAGCCTCGGGTCAGTAAGAAGCGAACAGCGCAAAAGCCAGGGCACTGGTATCCACTGTATCAATCTTTCCTTATTCCTTTCCTTCTTTCTTTCCAACGGGCGGCCCCTTATGTAACGTTAATACTGTACTTGTATACTTCTTTTATTGCCAAAGGACCATTAGCAAAGCATTATGCGGTAGACAGAGGCTTCGTCAATGGTCCTACGTTTTATCATTACGGATTCTCTTGTTCTTATTTTAGCCAGTACTTTCCTTTTTTCTATACTATCTTTTTTTCGGGCAGGTTGTGTAACATAAAGTGTTAGTTAATGGTCTAAAAAAAGGTTCCTATGCTGGCTTCTAGGGGCGCATAGCTTGGCCTCGCGTTCGGTTTGGTTTGGTTCAGGCACGGGAAAGACGGGATGGAGGGCTTAGGTATTTTTTAAAATGGGATGATCATGGACGCTTCTTCTCGCTATATGCCTTTGCTGCCAAGTGTTGGAGTATTTGAAAGGTGCTTTGTTGTATTACGTTCGCGTCGCTCATAGCACAATTCGATTTGTTCGGGCGAAGGGAAAAAGGGCTGGAGGTTGTGCTAGAAGCTAACCTTGGGAGTTTTGTGCTATTGTCGTTTTAATAAAAGCACTCCATGCCTTCGATGCCAAGGGTTGCGGTTGGGGGTTGCGCAGGCGATGATTTGATATAGGCAGCTATGCATATAGAGACCAAACGATCACGCTGACGTAGACTCGGACGTATGAAACTATTCTATCGGACTGAAATAAGACCACTTGCTTACTGAGCGCTTAGCGATGTCGTCGAATCCCAAGTTCATGCAAGATGCTTCTGGAGATTTTCCACGGCGTTCTGTCCCGCGCCCTTGGTATTTGAGTTTATGTTTCCATGCAAAGATAAGATTCATGCATAGGCTCTGCGAGAAGTTTGGATAGCGAATACTTCCCTGTTCCCTGATGTGTATTTTAAGAGTGGGAGCACCCGTCTCGACACGTGCGGGAGAATGATGGAGATGAGGTGGTGTCGCCTCATGCTGATATGCAACGCTTCTGTGATGGAAGTGTTTCAGAAGCGACGAAAAGCTGACAGGGTCATCTCAAGGAGATGAGTTTTTGTTTTTTCTCGTTTCATGGTGACATTAACAGATCAAAATCTATCTTACCTATGCACAAGAAAAACGTTGGAAGGGCGCGGGATGACGCCAGCAAAGCTATTTTTTGCAACGTCTAGAGCTGTTTACATTACAGTACAGTACTAGAAAGAGCATTCTAACGGTGACGACCAAAAAATAATCGAGTTTAAAGAACCATAACACTTCCACGGGGATCTTATGAGCCGCTTCCTTCCTGCATCTGTTGCTGTCTGAGTAGATTTATTGGAAGTATTTTTCTGTACTCCCACCTGTGGACATGCTCGCCTTTTATCATGCGCCGACACCTCACTCCCAACTTTGCCCTCTCACCTCCGTCTTCTTCTATTCTAGCCCATCCACCCAGCGCTCATGGGCCTGTACATGAACTGCCCTGATGTAAGACCGTCTCGGTTAAGACAATAACAAGGTTGCCCATGTTCACCGTTGTGATTGCGTCTTCCATTGCTATTGCGGAGACGTATTACATAGAAACGTTCAGGAAATCATCGATGCATACGAAGCTCTTCCAGCTTCGAAGGTTTTCGCAAATTCGACCATGGGTGACCATAGAGTATCAAAAGAATATTAATATGCCATAATGTATAACTTCGCTGTGTTATCAATAGAAAGGGAAACCGCTAAGAACATGTATGCAATACCCTTTTATCCCCGCTAGAACGCCAGTCAATGATGGGTATCATGAACATGTACACTAGAAAAACTCCCTTTATGATGCCTTCAGGCATTTCCATCCCCCCATATGCACAGCTTCCCAACAATAACGTCTCTCCGTTCTTCACTCAAAAACTATCCCTCTCCCTCTCTTTTCCCTTGCCCCTTCCTTCCTCCCCATTGTCCACCTGCGCTCCGTGCAACGAGCTGCCACTCTCCGCGCTATGCGCAAACGCCTGCTGCACCGCCGGACGCGGTTTACTCGCAATATCCAGCTCGGCGAATCGGGGACGGACGAGCATGATGTTCACGCGAGCGGCATTGAAGACCTGTTCGGAGGCCGGGATCGAAGCAGCGAGGTTTGTGTTCTCCGTGAGGCGGGTGATGAAGAACATGAAGCGACCGGTTTTGATTTGCATTTCGGCGAAATTCGACGAGCCGGCTGGGATGCCTGTGTGTTTGCTTTGCTACCTATTAGTATATATCCGACTGGGAAAAGGCGAACAGGGAAGGGAGAAGGAGGAAGGAGGAAGGAGGGGAAATACGTACGCCATGCTCTGCTTGTGCGTCTTCAGAATACTGCTGATCCTCTCGAACCGATCGGTAAACGGATTCCCCGTCTCCTCACCCCTCGTAACATGTGTCACCATCAAGCAAGTTGTCCGCTCATACAATATCAACTCCCTCGCATCCACCACCTCGGCCAGCTCTCTCAGCAACCCCTCAATGCCCCGCGCATTCGGTATCAGATAGTATATTATCTGCGTCCACGCCTTGTATAGACTCTGGTCCCATATACTGGTCGGAAAGAACTCGACAGTGTCCTTGAAGGTTTCCGATGCCTGTTTGATGTATTCCGCGCGCTCCTCGAAGAGTTGCTGTCGTAACCTCGATTGCACGAGATCCATCTTGTGGACTAGGACGAAGACCTTGGCGCCAGAACTGTTTTCTGCCAACGCCCGGACAATGGCGCCGTAGCTAACGACATCTGCAGCGAATTCTCGGCTCTCAATGTCGAAGACGAAGATTAGCACGGCGACGGAGCTGAAGACGTGTGTCCGTTGGTGTGTGAGATAGTTCTCGACGAAGCCGTCCTGGCCCCCGCAGTCCCACAGGTTGAGCATCAGATTGCCCATGAATTTGATGTTGGAGTGCTCGACGTCGATGGTGGCGCCGAGTCGTCGCACATCTTTTGCGACGTAGTTGCTAAAGACTATGCTGCGCATCGAGGATTTGCCTGCGCCGGACTTGCCCATGAGCAGGACTTTGCGCTGCTTTTGGCGCTTAGTGGTGTTCATTGTGGAGACGGAGAGCGAGACGACAGGAGGGGTGGACGGCGGGGAGGACGAGGAGCTCGAGGTTGCGGTCGAGATGGTGGAGTGTGCGGGTGCTTCTTGAGAATATTCGTCTGTCTCGCCGTCTGACAATCTTCGGGTCTGTATGTCTGTTTCCAAGCTCTTTACGTCAGCACATGCTCAATCCAGTCGCTTCCTACTGTATAGCTCGTACCGTGTCAATAGTCGATCTGGACCTGGACTGTCTTACCCTCAAAAGCGAATCAGGTAAGTGACATTGAGCCGCCCCGGAAAGTACCACTAGCTTCTCTTTGTCTTGGCAAACAGAACATTTCACCCCCCACTTGGGAGGTTGCGGAATGCCTTCCGCTTCCGTTAGTGTAGCCGTGGCCCCTGAGCATCTCAATTTCTCCACCCTACGATAGCGGTTGATAGCACGGCCTGTTGAATTATGGACATAAAGTTGGATTGATCTGCTCTTATCCATTTCTACCGGGTGTTACTGTGTATCTACAGAA
Organism: Byssothecium circinans; assembly: GCA_010015675.1. Lineage (NCBI taxonomy): Eukaryota > Fungi > Ascomycota > Dothideomycetes > Pleosporales > Massarinaceae > Byssothecium > Byssothecium circinans. Next base: position 405,611 of record ML977000.1, on the reverse strand, counting down.
TACGTAATGATTGTCTCAGGGGCTGTCAGTAATTAGCATGCTGAGGATATCTAAGTTCAGGACTTCATGTGTTGTTGTAGAGCCTCAACAATAAAGCGCACAGACTTGCAAATGGGAAGCGGCGTGTTGCTGCCCATGCGGGGTCAACTCAATGCAGAAATGCGGCACGGCAAGTTTTCAGAAATCTCACGCTATCAAGACGGGAAGGAGGGCAATGTTTGATCATCTTCCAACAAACAGCTCGCTTTCCTATTCTCCTTTTTCTACGCAAATACACCTTGTGATTACAAGCCTGTTTCTTCATCCATCTCGCTGCAAAGTAGTTCAGATTTTCCTCCATTGATCGGTGAGATGAGCCGTCTTTCCCTACTGAAAAAAAAAGCTGAATGAAATATGCAAAATATTCGGCCCGAGAAGGTTCGGTTCCGAATGCCACCATTCGAAGTGGAGAATTCAAGTGGGTAAGCTACTAAGCAGTAAACTTAGAAGGAAGGATTCCGCATTAGCGCTTCCGCCCAATGGGAAGACGCTATGCTGGGCGCAATAAAGTTCCGGATAAACGGAAGAAACCTTGACGAAGAAGTGTATAAACATTGAACGAAGAGAATAAGACTGAATGGCTTCGACCGTGAATCGTGGCGCGTCCCGCTAGCTGGCTGCGCGTAAGCGAGGGAGGAGGGTTGGTATTAATTCGCGTAGAGCACGTCGGCTGCGAGCATCCGTGGCAAAGTACAAGGTTGCAATGCTCGAAGATTAAGTAGGCCTAGGTAAAGCAAGAAATCAAACGATGAGGTAAGGGTATCTTAGAAAATAGTTCCGTCAGACAGGATCATGATGGGTGGCTCCTTGGTGTTTGGTCGGGAGACTTCTGCGATTTCTCGACCTCCCTGTAAATGGTTAGTTTGACATTCTCTCTTTGCATGTGACAGTTGACTGACCTTCCAGGTTCCAGCTTCGAGCATTTGCGCGAGGTTCAGCTTCGCTAGTCCGGTCAATCCTAGCAATGAGTTGACCTCAGCCAGTAATTCGTCCAAAAAGCCAACCGTGACTGCGCGCCATTCTACAATGACATCATCGTCAGCCGTAAAAAGAGGGACAACTTCCATGTTTGGCTGCCCTTTGACTTGCGCATTCCGTTGATATTGGGCTAGACCTCGTTTGGCATCATCGGGCTTTAGCGTCAACAGTCCAATGTCGACTAGCAGACCGCCGTTTCGATACTCTGGAAGGCCGGTTAGAAGATGGGCCCCGGCGAAGTGTACGTGGAGGAGTTTGGTCATCGGGACCATGAGCGAGTAAGTCAGCCATTGCGTGAGCTTGTGGAACGGAACGATGTTTTCCCAAGGGTGGGTAGGATGTGATGGCATGACTGAGCATGGCCATGCATCGCCGAGCGAGATGCCGTCGATTTGGGTGCGTGTTGAGGGCCAGATGGGGGCGAGACTGTCCATGAGAGTATTCCAGAGGGTTGGGAGGGGAATGATAGGTACGGAAGAGGCTTGCGTAGAGGGATGGGAGAGAAGGTAGTCTGGTGGGTGTTAGCATGAGCTCTTGTTGATAAAGAATTTACCTACCGAGCATGTTTCCAGGTCGGGCTTCAAGACCAAAGACCTCCTGGTTCTGCAGCGCATCGCCGAGGCGCATGAGCAGTCCACCGCGTCCTTGCAGGCCATCAAGGGGGTTATTGTCCGTGACTTGGAGACCCCGGGCCAGTGCGTTCATGTCCAGCTTCTTCAAGCCCGCACTGTCCACCTGGCAGGGCTCGTCCGGATCGCTGCTGAAGAGACCGGCCTTGAACATCTCCAGACTAGCGACGGCGAGACCCTCACTGCGGCGGTATATTCTGCCTGATTCTTTACTGCGGTACTGCCACTTTGTGCCTGCGCCAGCGTCGAGAAGAACCGAGACGAGGAAGAGGTCAATTAGGCGTCGCGTTCGCTCTTGAGCATCCACGGTTGATGGCCATGAGGCCATGAGCTGGTCCACTCGCGGGCGGCCGCCGACGTCGAAGTGCTGCCATCTGCCGTGAGGGGGGATGGAAGCATAGTTAGGCGCATAGTCACGCTGGGCATGGTTAGCATTCAACATTGAAACTTGGGATTCAAGTCAGGAGTGGAAAGGGCTTGCCTTGATGATGGACACGACATAAGCAGCCGTGTCCTGGAATTTGGACATGTCGACGGTGAAGTGCTTCAGTTGGTTCTGCTTCGCTTTTTCGAGGACCAGCCGTGAGCGCTCCCTGACGGCGTAAATGCTGCGGAGATAGGCGACAGGGTCCAATGATGGATCTGGAGCTCGGGGCAGAGGCACCTCTGGGAAGCTCATGCGCGACCTTCCATTCGTTGTTGACGGCGCTGGCGACTTCAACGAAGAGTTGCTCATGCTGACAATGCTCCCGCCCGGCGAGATGACGGGCTTGGAGCTTTTTCGACTAAACAGACCCATCTTGAAAATGTGGCGTAGGCAGCGGCGACGGAGGGAAGGGGCGGGCGCTGCAATCTGTTGCTGCGGTGCAGAAGTGGTGGCAGTCGTGGTGCTGGGCCTCGGAGGGGAGCAAAGAAACAAAGAGACGGCGATCGGTTGCGGACCACGCTGATGTCTGAGCGTGTCTGAGCGTGTCTGAGCGTTCGGGTGTGCCGCGCTAGGATGCCCTGGTCAAAGACTCGGTGCTGATCCAATTGCCCGGACAGGTCAGGGTGTGCGCATGCGAGCAAGTGATGTATATGCAAGTACATGTGCATACACACGGTACAAAAGTTAAACGGAGTGTTGAGGAGTTCGGAGGGGCACGTTGGCGTGCCGTGGAGTTGCAGAGACAGACTGGCTTGGCCGCTATGTACTGGTCTGCATTAGTTTGCCCTAGATGACGGCAAGGGTAAATCATAATGGACGAGCTGTAGCGGATCCCGCTCACTCTTCCGCGCTCGGAGCCACCAATACTACCCCAATACCACGGTGGCACGGTGGCAGCTCAAGAGAGCAACACCGTCTTCGCCATTATGAAAACCGTTGGAGAGGCGTCAGGGATCCATCGTCTCATGTCCAGCCAGCGCAGATCTCTGCTCAACCATTTGCTCGACCGAGTGTATGCACAAGACAAGAGCGTTGCACATGGAGCATCCGAAGTCATGACTGAGGCTCCGTCGTGCTACCCTATCGTCACTCCACTGTCATTCGCAGCACCGCGCCATCTGCCATCCAGGGATGTCTGAGACTCACCTGAGTCACTCCAGCTTTTCTGCGCCGCTATCAAATGATGCCGCCCGTCACCCGCGTCAAGTGGAGATGGTGCGAACCGAGAGCGTGCAGGACCCCTTGGTGCGAGCCACCCACCAGACTGCGGGAACAAACTCGCATGATGAACACGTTCGTTCCCATCCACTCATGCCCACCGTGCGTGCGGTTTAGATATCGCATCCAGTTCTTCATCGCACCTTCACTAAAGCCGTCGACGTTCCATATTGGTCAAACGAATTCCAAATGTTGTACCAATTCGCCCTGCAAGTTGTCCGAGTAATGTCACCCGGCACGAGTCCACAAGTGATAAATTTCGCGTGGCCTTTCCCAGAAGCTCTCGCCGACGGCCGTGTTCTGGCGGGACCATCTGTTCAGGAAAGGTCGTGCTGAGTAGTCTACAGGACATCCTAGGTACGATGGCGGAGTTGGCCTTCGTACTGGAGGAGCACCGGGATCTGGTCGGTCTCCGAATAGATTGAAGTCGGCATGAAGGCTGCGGGAAGCGAGGGCATGTCGATTGAAGTAGCGACATGCCGTATGGCTGCGGCAGTTCTGACTCTGCAGCTCGAGAACATTTTCTCCAGCTTCCGAGGTCAAAGCGTACGGATACATATACGATGAGAGGAATAGTCACCGGAGAAGGACATGGGCAGCTGCAAGTGAGAGAGGAGTTTGGGTGGTCCAGGACTGGATGTCTTTCATATTGAACATTGGAATTTTTACCCTTACCAAGACAACCGAATTATGCACAATTGTGTACGGCATCTCACCACTACTGACTAATTCTAAATGTCGAATGCAAAATCGCCGCGTACATAAGTGCAAATGTTAAATGTTTCAAACCCACTGCATGTGACAACGCTGGACCCCTATCACGTGCTGTGGCTGGTGCTCACGTGCAGGTTGCTCGATGAGCTGCGATACTATTCACAACACTTGAATTCGCAAACATGAGATGAACACACTCAAAATCTCAATCGCCACTCCCTCCCAGCGTACATAGAAGATGGATGATCTCGCAGGCCTTGACTGGTCGGCCCCAGCAAAACAGCAGCCTTCCAATACTCCGACCGCTTTCCCTGCTCTCCGCCAGACCCCCACTCCACAACTCTCCGGTCGCTCTACACCTCTCTCTGCGCAGCAATCCGGTGCCGGTGCACTCTCCACGGGCAATCGAGCCTTCAAAGCGCCCTCCAAACCTGCCACGCCGGCAAACGACAGCTTCGCTGGGCTCGTATCGCTCAATAGCTCCAAAGCCGCAACAAGCAATCTGTCCTTGCAGGAAAGGCAGAAGCAACTGCAGGAAGAGAAGGCGCGGCAAGAAGCGCAGCGGAATAAGCAATATGACACACATTTCGGTACCGACGCAAAGTTCTGGGACACTCTGGGGAGTGGGAAGAACACGCCCGAGCCGGCAGCAATTGGTATATCGCACCCTTCATCCAATGCACCTGGAGGTCAAAGTCTGTCTCACACGATCAATAAAACCTTTTCCGGGCTGAACACAGCTTCCAAGCGACCTACACAGTCACCTCCAGCCGAGGATGATCTCCTTGCGGCTTTCCATCGCGATGCGCCCGTTGATGCATCCAGCCATTTCCCTCCGGCATCTGTTGGCAGTGGTCGCAGCACCCCCGCGTACAGTGCTCGTAGCTCTCAAGGACACACTCCAGTTCCCACAGCGACTCATAATGCACTTGTCGACGACGATGACATGTTTGGACTCAATCAGCTTGCACAGAAGCCGACAGCAAGACCACCGCCCTCGGCTGCTCCAGCTGACGACGATGATATTCTTGGACTCCTTGGAAAACCAGTCTCTGAGTTTGAGAGACGTCCAGAACCGACAGCGGCAGTTGAGGTGTCGTCAGACGATGAAGTCGAACAGCGATCAACTCCTGCCGCCTTGACTCCCCATGATAAAGCTGTGTCTGAGCTCGTCGACATGGGATTTCCTGCCGACAAGTCTGCGATTGCGCTAGCAACTACAGAATCCGGATACAATGTACAAGCGGCAGTAGGGTGGCTTCTGAACCAGGCGCATGCGGAAGCAAAGTCAAGAACCGAAGATCGAAGCCGGGATAGGTCCCACCGCAGTCCAGCTGATCCGGAGGAGCAGCCACGACGAGGAAACAGTAGACCAAGCGCTGGAGGGCGAGAATCGAGCGCAGGCGGAGCAACACCAGCCTGGATGCGTGCTGATGAAGGACGGAGTCGGTCAGGACAGCGAAAACCCGAGGGCCAAAGTCAAGAAAAGGATGTTTCTCAATATGCAACCGAGATTGGTAGTACTTTCTTGAAGTCGGCGAACACTCTGTGGAAAACCGGTCAAAAGAAGATACAAAAGACAGTAGCTGAGTTTCAGCAGGAGGGCGATCCGAGTGTTCCCAAGTGGATGAGAGATACACAGAGTGCAAGAGATGAAACCCGCAGTCAAACGAGCAGAACACGTACGAAGGGCCCATCTCCTACAGCTACAGATGAAGCCATGATGTTGGAAGCAGGTGGGCGACCCACCAAGCCTTCAAGGCCATCGCACAGTCAGCACGAGCCTGGGCCATTGCCTGTGCTATCAAGACGAGAACAGAACGGATTCCGTGATGAAAGACGATCTGACCATCCGAATCGCGGGTTATCGCAGTCGCCTGCCCTACGACAGCAAACACCAACCCTCGACAAGCGGCCCGCTTCAAAGCTTACGCGTCAGGAGGTGGAAGAGCAAAGTGGCCAAGCCTACGTTAGTCCTGCACGCAGGAAGAAAACTACACCTCAGCCGCAAGTCGATCTCTTTTCCTCAGACCAGCCCACTCCACCGGCATCCTCCTCACGGCAACCAACACCGGCACAATCGAACAATCCTTTCCTAAAAGCCACACCAGCCCCCAAAGCAAGGAGTCCAGCAGTGACCCCCCCACCATCAAGGCCAAGAGCGCCACCTCGTCAGATACCTCCAGCATCGAGCTCTGCCCTCAACTCTTCTGCTGCTTACCGACAAAAAGGTTCCGAAGCCTTTAAGCGCGGAGACTATGCAGCAGCTCATACAGCCTACTCTTCTGCATTAGGACCTCTTCCACAAACACATCCCATCACTATCATTGTGCTTTGCAATCGAGCAGTCACAAACATTAAAGTGGGTGACCCTAAAGCCGCCGTTTCCGATGCAGATGCTGCACTCGCAATCATTGGCATGTCAAGAGGAGAGGGCGAAAAGATTGCTCTAGGCGGAACCGAAGGCGACAAGGACATGAAGGAGTTTTTCGGAAAGGCTCTCATGCGAAAAGCTGAAGCACTCGAGCACATGGAAAAATGGTCCGATGCCGGAAAAGTTTGGAAAGAAGCAGTAGAAGCTGGAGTCGGAGGTTCAATCAGTATACAGGGCCGTAATCGATGCGATAAAGCTTCAGGTGGTGGCAATCAAATTGCCGCTCCTGCAACAGCGAAACGGCCTCCACCTCGAAAACCTGTCGCACCAAAACCCACTGCCCTTTCAGATCTGGGGGGTTCCTCAGGCGCGGATTCGGAAGCTGTTAAGAGGCTGAAGGCAGCCAATATTGCTGCCGAGAAGGCAGATGATGAAAAGTTCGCACTATCCGATCAGGTCGATGCTAAGCTTGTCGCTTGGCGGGGCACCAAAGCAGACAATTTACGTGCGCTCCTTGGGTCGTTGGATAAGGTGCTATGGCCTGAGGCGGGATGGAACAAGGTCAATATGGGAGATCTAGTCATGCCGAACAAAGTTAAGATCGTGTATATGAAGGCCATAGCGAAGGTGCATCCAGACAAGGTAAGGTCGAGCCATGTGTACATGAGTGCTTACAGTAGCTGACTTAAACACAGATTTCCCAGGCTGCTACGACCGAACAGCGCATGATCAGTGCTGCCGTCTTTGCGACATTGAATGAAGCTTGGGACAAGTTCAAGAAAGACAACGGGATGTGATTGCTCGAACTTGGTTTGTTCTTGGTGTTGCATGGATAGCATCTGAAGGCTGGACTTCATTACTTATAAGAATAGACTTGCATGATATGGCCCATGGATACATGGAAGGTTACAATGTTAAAAGTGATACCCCAGGTGATTTCCCGACATCTGGATGTTCACAGCGTCAAAGACATAGTTTCCGTATCAGGCTAGCGCTGCGGTACCTGCAGGTTAGGTGTTCCTTGCAACCCCGGATCTTGGCATTATCTAAAATTTCAACCTCCATGATTCACACCACCACTTCTTTGCTCCACATCTCATACATCACGTCTCTTAGATTCCTTCCATTCACTACTACGTGCTCTTTAGTCCGACTTTCATCGCCGAACAGACACGCAATTGTATTTTGTCCCTCACTTTCCGCTTTATTGTGCGGCATTTCGAGCACTCTCATCAGAAGACCACCACTTTGACAAGTGTTGGACGAAAATAGCATCAGGAAAGACTTCAATTGGGAGACTAAGTTACTCCATTAGCGGCAAGAGGGGGCAAGAGGTGGAAGACGCGCAACAGAAGGCTCACACGTCATCAACAATATGTTTCCTCCTTCACAAGGTCTGCGTCTCGACATCGATGCGATCAGTCAAATTTGTGGATCAGTGTCAATTGCTTGTTGGATAGGTGTGTTCTCATTTGTTAATCTAACTTTTACTCTCATTACGCCAGCCTATGTCTCTGCCGCAGTATTCTCGCAAAGACAGCTAGCTAAAACAAGTACAGTCGTCTTCTCGCCCCAAATCATCGAAAACTGGAAAAGAAGCTCGGCAGATGGCCTTTCGGTGGTATTTATCACGATATGGCTACTTGGTGATTTCTTCAACATCTTCGGCGCCGTCCTACAAGGCGTTTTGCCGACCATGACCATTCTCGCCGTGTACTACACACTGGCGGATATCGTACTATTGCTTCAGTGCTTTTGGTATAAAGGATTCACTTTCAGGGACGAGGTCACGACTTCGGGCGAGACATCCGAATCAGACAGTTCCTTGTCAGAAGACACACCACTCCTTCCCGATGCCAACGGGAATGGATACCAGTCACCTCGGAATGAGAATAACTATAATACTGCTCCTAGGATATCAGATATCGATAGACGACGTTCGTCCTCGCAACATTCCTTCCGCGAACGCTTCCTCTCCATCGACGGCACTCATCTCTCACCCGCAACACCTCTGCTCGACGATTCCGAAACCGCGAATCGTAACAAACAACCCTCACGTCAGAAACGCCCTCAATCGGCACTCCAAAGTATTCTCTTTAATCTCGGAACCATCATCTTGGTTTGCGCTGCTGGTGTCTTCGGCTGGTGGCTTAGCACCACTCGCTCCAAAGACACCGCAGAACCCCCATCCAATGCCGAACCCGAACCGCTCCGATTCAACCTCTGGGGGCAGATCTTCGGCTACATTTGCGCAGCACTCTACCTCGGCTCCCGCATACCACAGCTCCTTCTAAACTACCGTCGCAAATCCACAGATGGCATTTCTATGCTTTTCTTTCTATTCGCTTGTATAGGAAACCTTACTTACGTGCTGAGTATTGTGGCCTACAAGCCTATTTGTAGGGTGCCGGGCAGGTGTGAGCAGGGAGAAAAGGGCAGAGTGTACGCTCGGTACATCCTTGTGAATCTTAGTTGGTTGTTGGGGAGCTTTGGGACGCTGGTCTTGGACGCCTTTGTCTTTGTGCAGTACTTTCTGTACCGGGATGATGGGAGTGATGATGAAGAGAGTGTTGAAGGGGAGCAAGGGGAGTGAAGCCGTTCGCGATAGTCGATGTGTGAGGGGAGCTCACCCGGTTCTGCATATGCATTGCTGTCCAGGGAAGAGCGGCAGTCATGTAGCGATAGAAGTACAAAATAACTCATATCAACAACACCTTCATCCACCTTGCATGTGTCTCCACTTTCCCACTAAAATTCACAGGGCATTATAACTTCATTAGCCAGCAATTCGACATTCAATGTCAGGATCGAACACCGCACGAGGGAATAGCTCGGCCACGACGTGCAGCCCATCTCGACCTTTCTAAAACGCCAATATCGTGATCTGATTATTACAGTACTGAATCTCTCTTCCCAAAGGTCCCAACTCTCCGGTAGACCCGTCCCAAGACTCGCAGGCGTGTCTGTCCTTGTCCTTGTCCCGGACCACTGTGCAGTGTAATACAATCCTGTCTACAGCTCATGACATCGACCCGTCCCCTGCTAGGACGTTTCCGAAAGACGCCGGATTGTACAATAATAACGTCCACCTAAGTCCTGACCTACCTATACGGTGATACGATAATACACTCTCTGTACTCCGTACGGCAGATGACTGGCGCTCTCTAGACTCAACTACACAAGTAAGTTAGTCGTCGGGACATTGCGCGGGGCGAAGTGATTGGTCGGGAGCAGGACCCGGGAGTACCATCTGGGAAGTTTCTACTGGTTGGGATCATGATCCGGAAGGGGTTCTACCTGGTAACTGGTCAGATGATGGGGGGGTCTCTTGTTGATGGGGTGAGCTGTTTGTTGAGGTTATTGGCGCCAGTAGTGCGGCGCGTCATGAGCGTTTGGGGAAATTGAGGTGGGGCTGGGTGTTTGTGTGGTGCGCGTTCGATTGCGGACCCGTTTGAGGGCTTCGAACGGAAGGCGTGGGAAGAGGATGCGTATGTATGGGGCTGGCGAGATTGAGTTTAAAGGTTGGGGATTTTGAGAGTCGAGGTGGTGTGGGGAAGGTCTTGTTCAGTGTATGAAGTGATGCGTGCAGCAATGTAGATGAGCAGGATGCAGTCACGAAAAACGGTACACGTGTGCGCAGTGATATGAGCATCCTATCCCTGTGGGAGGTATAGTAATCACTGAGTGAAACTTGATCGGATATCGTAACCATAACGACTCGTGTCACGAGAGTAAGAATCAAAACGCCTGCCCGCCCTGGAGCATCGCTGTGATATGCCCTTTAAACCTAACGCCGGCTATGATAAATTAGATTTGTAGAAGAAGAAGAAGAAGAAGAAGAACCAGCTTTCGTGTACGCGCCAGTCAATGGTCGTCAAAGGTGTTCGTCGCGAACGAGAGTAATTGAAAAATGAAAAGTATGCCATCGATGGCGGCGTTATGACGCTGTCGAGCTGACACTGGAGAGCGAGTTCGATGACGAGTCGGGGGAGTTCTGAGATCGTCGTCGGGCAGAGCTAGTAGCGCTGTTGAGTTGTTTCTTGGTGTGCTCGTGCATGATGCTTGATATTGTTAGCTAGGACATAATGTAGGACCAAAGTTCACATACCGAGCGTAACTCGACATCGCCTTCTCGGGGTGGTCCATATCGAATGTGTTGGCGAAGTTATGTTGCGGGGTCATGGGCTCGGAGTAGCTATCGTTAACATAAATGCCGTTCGAAGACATGGTGAATGTAAGGAAGTGAAGGACACGCGTGAACGCACTTCCAAGCCTGATAGGACAAATGAAGAGAAGTGTTGTGTAGGAGAGAGAGTGGGGGTTGTTTTGTAATTCTCTTTCGCGGTGTAGAAAGGACGGTGGCATAGAGCGGGCATAGCTTGTATATACCCCCTCGAGCGTGCACCGACCTCCACAAACAGCTCCTCACCACCCTAATGCACCACCGTTTCCCACGCGGGCAACGATCGCCAAAGATTAACCCCCTCGCAGTTCGCGGCCTGAAGTCAGCGAACTACAGGGTCCTTGGTATTCTAGCCTTGCATTCATCCTTCTAGCCCACCAGTCACACGGCTTCGATACAGACATCCTTGTGTAGCGATTGCAATGGTTACTGACGTTATCCGTGGATTCAGGGTCCAGAGGGCTTGTGCCCAGAAAGGTGCGACCAGGGGGTTCGAGCAGTTCGAAACGAGGGATCAGCCTCCATGAGACGTCATTCGGTAGCTCCAGCCGTGGAGCCTTTCTTGTGAGGTCGAATGCAGCGGTAGCCGCGTTGTGTGCACTATGATATACAGTACTTAGTCATCGGTTGCCTACGCGCGCCAATTGCCTGCTACTTCATTTCCGGAGTGCCGGAAAAAGACCATTGCAACGCTGTCAAAAGGTATATATTGCCTCAAGACTCTCATTATTGTCACGGTTGAGGATTGGGAATGAAAACAGCTATGACGTGCATAATGGCATTCCCCCTCAACGTCAAATCAGCCTCCACAGAATCCCGAGGACACGGAAACATGCCCACTTCACGGTAAGCATTATTACAGTATTCTACTTGCTGCAAAAAAACGCCCATCCGTTTACCGCCTGTGGGCGTGAATAATGTTGGCTTCCAAGGTTGCTCCGACGTCATATGACCGCCTCCTTGGAGTATTGATCTGCATGTTTGACGACATGGCTAGTCTGCTTCAGGACGGATCTGAGTGCGCTAAGCGTTGGGACCCGTTCTTGCATCATGCAGGGCACAACAAGGACGTTGTTTTGGGTGTGACCATCTATCTTTTTGCCTCCCACAGACGTCAATTGTGACGATGGTGCGGGTTGGTTCAGCCTCATGTTGCGGAGTTGAGGTAGGTGCCTGCCGCGATTGACGACATTTCGCCTTACGGCTGACCGACCCCTTTCAGGTACATTCCGACTTTTCGATGCCTAGACGAGGAAAACATTCGAGAAATCTGGTATATTCGTATAACGAGCACACGGGGCAGTGCGCCTCTTCTATCCCAGGCTTCAACAACGGTATGCAACATGAAGAACCCGATAATGAAGGCGCAATATCTGCATAGTGCACTCCGAACGTGCCCATATCCCCAACTCTCTCCTCTTGACTATCGGCACCCAAGCGCTTCGCTCATCATAGCCGTCCCAACTCATCTTCAGTGGCAAGCTCGATAAAGGCCATCTCTCGATCCTATGCCGCGAAGCCGTCATAGCTCTCTATGATTATCTCGATGTCGCTTCATCGGCTCACACCACAGTGTCTATACCCACGCATCTCTCAGTGTCTGTTCGGAGGTCGGCAACACACAATGACGGCAAGTTCGCCACGCTGCAGATATTCAGCGTCAGGTCTCCACTCAACGCCCGCCAAGCACCTCCTCCCCCGTGCCGATGATGGTGAAGTGGAAACGGCCCATGCAGGGTCCAGCAATTACCGTCGGCTACTCACACATATCACTTCCTTTTTCTTTGTCGGCACGAAAGTCTCTTCGCAGGCATCGAAGCGTTGATCGAACCAGGCCGGAACGACGAACAAACTTAGAGAAGCATTCTCCCACCACAGAAGAGTGGACGTCTGCTCACCCTCTTTCCTTCCTTCAAGTCCCCGCTTCAGATGCGCACTTTTGGATACACCACAATGACTATTTGCCCTCTCCAGCACTCGTCTCACCACACCCTTATGAGCATGATCGCTGCTCTTGTTCCAGGCCCGAAAATCAATGCTCTATTCGCGTACCACAGGCGCCTCTGGCATACCTTGCAACATTTCGACCTTGGAACCCACCGATCATCTGGGTTTCTTATCCAACCAATCTGGAGGCTCGTACAGACTGTCTAGTGCCATATTGTTGCAGAATGCTAGGAACCGAACGACCACACTATCAACTATGAAGTTCCAATTGCCCCTCTGATGATCACTATGGCCTGCAGTATGGATGCGGCGTGGAAGCAAAGGCCATGCCGTGGGGCGAGTAGACTGTTGGATATGTCCTGTGCGTTCCGACGACGCACACTGCGCGATTATTTAGCTTTTAGTGAGGGCAAGATTCTCTTTGTGGATGACTGTTGCGAAGTATTTTGAAGGTATCGTACAGTTGCTTTTCACTTCGAGTTAACAATCATCACACTTTGATGTTCAAGGTTTCACAACGCAAAAAATCTACTTCGTAGTTAGGATACCAGGCTACCTTGATCAAAGACTTGCAAGTGGTGCAACAATTCTATCCCATCAAAAGTGGTATAGACGCTAATATGTAGGAACAAGAGAAGAAGAACCCCAATACACCCCTCATTCCCCAAGCCATCAATCGTCACTCTCACACGCAGAGATACGTCCAAAGTACGCCCTATGCGCATCCGCTTCGTCCGATGAGCTTCCATCATCCTCGCCCTTCTGATACATCACAACATCAGCTGCCTTAACTGTAGCGTTGCCCGCGGTCGTGATATAATACTCGGGTTGGATGTGTTCAAAGGGTAACAGGAAAGGAACACTCGGTGGGAGCGCAGGGACAGGGTCATTCTTGTGCACGACACGGTAGCTGAGGCCCTTGTCCGTCTTCTGCAAGAAGCTGGCTAGCTTGTCATTGCCAGCCTTGGGCGCGCCGTACGTGTACAGGTCGACGGTGGTTCCGCTCGCGCGGAGAGCGGCGGCGGCGATGGTAGCCATGGCTCCACCGAGGGAGTGGCCGGTTGCAATGACCTTGTACTTGGGGTACTTGGCTTGCGCATCCTTCACGGCCTTGACGACGGCGGCTTGCGACTCCTCCCACGACGCTTTGAAACCGCCGTGCGCTTTGCAACCGGAGCATGCGGAGAAGCTGTCGAGACCGACGTCGAGATTGCTGTCCCAGTTCTTGTCGGACTTGGAACCGCGGAAGGAGATGACGATGAGGCTGTTGGTGGTATCTGTCGCAACGAAACCCGTGGCGTCGGTCTCTGCTGTGCTAGAGTGGCAAAGTTAGATCGGCATCATGATAAGTGGACGTTTCCGTTCCTGCGAGACTTACTTTTGGAACTCGGTAAGAGTGTTGGTGTTTGCGGCCTCCACTTTTTCGCAGAGTTTACCTGGACATTTGACCTTGGTGTTGGGGGTGTTGTTGTTGCCTTTGCAGTATGATGCGGCTGCGTATTGGGCGTAGAAGACGAGCTTGTCGAACACCGCGGGCGTGACAGCTATGCTTATGGTCAGTATACTGCATTCCAAGCTGGATGGGTGAGTATATACCCTCTTTCCTAGCTTCCAACGGCGCCGCAGCGCTAAGACCGCTCAACGCAAGCAAAGCGAAAGTAGACTTCATCTTCAGATCTTCTATAGCAATTCTTTCTCTTCAAAAACACTCGATGGAATACAAGGAACAATCCAAAACTTAAATCAACCCTTGCAAAAGCTCGTCGACGCAAAGAAGCGAAAAGGAGCGTAAAATCAAATGAATGTAAAGGGTAAACCTAGTAGCTGATCTCTCATCAAAAAGCCGTGAAAACAGCAGCAGAAGCAGAGTCTCTTAAGCACCACACGGACAATGACTTGTGAGGCATGAGCTGCCCACCTAACCCATTCCGAGCATTCTCACACGGTCTGTGCCAAAACCTTACAACAATCTCCGTGCAAGCGACTGCAGAGCCACATCGCCTGCCCAGTAAGCGCGCACCAAAGTGCGCAGCAGCCCCCAAACGAAACGACCCACCACTGGCTGGGACCTATACATAGATCGCATTTCTTACACGAGAAAGAGCTTTGGTAAGAAGAATCCCGAGGAAGTAGAAAATGCTGTAGATAGGCATGGTGGCAGCGGATGGGAAATTTTGCTCAGCCTTGTAGATCTCTTGCCAGTCTGTGTGCCTGTGTCTGTCTGTGTTTATCCATATTAGATCTATTTCTCTCTCGTCTCAATTCCATTATTATTTTAGTAATGCTCACCACACACCCGTAGTTATCCACATCAATACATCACCTTGGTATAAAGCGCACAAGCCGCAGCCATTCCCCCGCCAACCCTTTCCCCAACGTCCCTTTTCCTCCTGTACCCCTCTCCCTTCCATTGCAGCAAAACAGGCTCCTCAGCGAAGAAGAAAAAAAGAAGGTCATGCCATTTCGGTCTGGCGGGCGCAACGGGGCAAGACGGCTGTGCTGGACCTCTCGGCCAATGAGCGCGGTTGCCTTGCCCGGAGCCCGCATTATGTAAGATACGGACTTTTGCGCCCGGGGCTCTAAACGATGTGGTTTCGGACTTCTTGCGCCTCGTGACCCGTGATGCGAGATGGGGGTTTTGGAATGTGGGTGGGGTCGGGATGTGTATCGTGGTATGTGGAGATTTGGGTGAGACGGGTCCTGCTTGTGAGGATGTCATTACATTGGCTGAGAATTACATGAACAACCTCACTTGTCGCCCCGGGAAAAACAGGTAATGCTGAATGATGCTCTGAGTGCTGATGATTGTCAGCCTAGCACTACATGTGTAGTATTTTAGGGATCTGCACGTTATTGCAAAGTTCAGTAGGTACAAATTTTCATCGTAGCAGCTGAAGCTCTCATATTGACTCGCTAGTTATCTGTTCCCTTGACGTGGGACATGCATGTATAAGTAAGCAATCCACTATTCGGGTCGCGAGCTTAAGTTCTCATCCCATTTCCTTATCACACCAAACTGACACTCAACACGCCCTTCCCAGCTTCCCATCAAACATCCTTCACCGTCTGAGTAGTCGACCACTCGCCCCAGTCCGTCTGCCTGTACCTTACACCACCGGGCGTTTCAGCATTCAACCAAGTCTCGTTATCCTCATCAAACCCACTACGATCCTGCCACTCTTCACGCACTCCCAGCTCCGCTCCCGTCCCACTACGCCCACTCCCGCGGGATCGCTGACTACCTCCCCAGCTTGTCCCTGATCCTCTATCGCTGGCTCTGGGGCTCCAGATCCGCTGTGTTTGCGTGTTCCATCCGCTGTCGCTACCCTTTTTACTCCCACTCAAGCTGCCCTCGTGGCTGCTGCTAGCACTTCTACCCCCCTTAGCACTGCTCTTCTGTGGCGATGTCGATGTGGTGTTGTCGAAGAGCCAGCCTGGTTTCTCATCTGCGGATGTCTCGCCGGCATCTTCGACAAAGGGTGCGCGGTATGTGACGTGGCTTCCGGTCGACCTGTTGCTTGTAGACTTTGTGTCCATGTCGTCATTATCGTTGAAGGAGAGCTTCGAGCCAGCATCCGAAAGGACACGGGAAAGAGATGATCCAACTTCAGAGTATGTGGATTCTCTGTCGACATCGCGGTGCCAGGAGAACGGTTGGACGACGCTCTTGCCACTCCCGTTGGAACGCACGGATGTCGTGTCGAAAGGTTTGTCCCACGCTGCTTGTGATTGTGAACCCACGACTGAAGGGGGACGCCGGATTGCTGTGGTCTGGGACGAGGGTGAGGAGTTCTTGTCTTCCTCGCCGGACCATGGTGTCTTCACTTTGAGTATTGAAGATGCTCGTGAGCGGTGAGACTGTTGGGAAGAGTGCGTGGACCTGTTGTCAGCAATACCGCCCCAAGAGTTCTTGGAGGCAGTAGAAGAATCTCGCGAACCGACAGATCTCAGGGGCGAATTTGTCGGGCGATGCTCTCCAACTCCACCCCAAGATGTCGCGCTGCCGATCGAAGACGCCTTCACAGATGAGCCCTTATGGGGTACTCGTGAGTCAAATTCATCGACATCTCGCATCCAAGAGGTGATGGAAGGAGGTTTGGAAGAAGATATGCCCGATACTTCTGAGCTGGTAGAGGAGCTCAGCGTCTTCACTCTCACACCTGCATTATAGGTTCCAGTCTCGAGCCATGGACTAGGAATTACAGCAGAGCTGATGGACGATGCCGATTTTCGTGGATTCCTAGACGAAATGCCGGATGAGGGGTGCTTGATCGGTGAGCCTGTTGCCTGCGTATCTTGATTCCACATCTCGGTATGGAGAAACGACTCCGGAACGGCATCTGAGCTAGTGAATGCAGAGGATTTGCCTGATCGTCTAGACGTTGCTCTAGACGCAAGCGGCTTGTCCCATGGCACCGTCGTGTCATTCTCGTTCAAGTTGCCATCTGACCCGACTGGTGATACTTCTCTAACTAGTGAGTTTTGTTGATCATATCCGAAATGACTGGGTTCGTCTTTGGCATCATAGTCATAACCGAACTCCGAGCCTATGGCAGAAGTTGGCTTAGTTGGTGAAATTGGAGCTTCCCATGCGTCATCCTTATTCTGAGACCAAGAATTATCAATCTTAGTTGATGAAGCAAGGGAAGGCTTAATCGGTGACAGTAGTGGTGAAGGCCATGCACCCGGGGGAGAGAAAGTGTTGGAAGCTGGTACCGGAGTTGGCTCAGCCGGGGAGCGCTGAGGTGACGGCCATCCTTTGGTCTTATCTGGAAAAAAGAGCTTTGTCGGTGTTGCAACAGAGGTCTCATCTTCGGAATCAATGGCTTCCAGTACAGTGGAGAGGGGCAGACTTGGGAGAGACGGGGCACGGTGATGCTTTTTGTGGGCCTTGTACCGCTTCCTCCCCTTCCTATGTGTCTTCTCTTTAGCCCTCTTTTGATCTTCCTCGTTCTCAGCAAAACGCTCCTTCTCCACTTTATCCCAATCAATACGCTCCTGTGGAAGTCCAGAGTCGAATTCCCCGTCTTCGTCTACCACGATGACCCTCCCATCCTCTCCCGAGATGATGAACGTCCCGAACATTCTAGGCACCGTAATTTTCACCGCATACGGGTCTTCTTCTTCCTTCTCTTCTAAATGGATTGACCCCTTCTCGTCCTCTTCAGTATCAACAACCCTCAAATTCGACCTCTTCATCATCTCATCCAAGCTCCTGCCAATGTCCCCGCAGACTGCTTTCTGCACCTCCTTGCTCCATTCCACCTCATCCACCGGATCAATTCTATGTCCCTTCTGGTAGAACCTCTGATCGATCTGGCCTATTACCGGCGCGTTCTTGTAAGGTAGGAATAGGTCGGCGCCATCATCGATATAGCTGCCTGTATATACCGAGGCCGAGGGAACTGAGGCGGTGGTGACCGAAGCCTGCGATTCGCCATTAAGCCAATGCTGGAGGTTGGAAGACTGCTCTGGGGCCGGAGGCGGGGTTGCAGGCATGCGGTCTTGGATATCGCGGCCATCATCGTAGAAGGACGGTAGTGTTGTGGATGAGGTGTCTGATGGAGGACTGATGCGCGACATTATGATGCGCGGGAGCAATGTGTGCTTTGTTGTCGCGAGGTATTTGTAGTCGAGGGGAAAGCTGCAATCTGCGCTGGAAAGTGCGGTGTACTAGGAGACTTATGTTACCAATGAGGTCATTGCTCGAGCAACGCCCGCTTCAGGGAAAGACAATCATTGAGAGACTACAGCAGGTGACATACAGTTGGAGACACGGCGATAACAAAATGGTATACAGAATCCGGGATATCTCTACTTACAAACACACATGTACAAGCACACCTCCTCATAGCTTCGCCCTCTCACTCCTCTTCTCTTCCTCCCAAGCCAGCTGCACCTTCCTCATCCTATACCAACTGACTGTCGCCGCCACCGCTGCCAACGGTGGACACACCCACAGCAGAAAGCTCCACCACTTTGGGCTGCCGCTCCTAATTTTCTCAATAACCTTCCGAACCTCCCTCTCCAGCTCCTCTTTCCCTGCATCATTCCACACCACAACTCCCCTTCCCTCACCCCTCCTCAGGCACCGCTCCGCCTTTTCCCGCACATCTCCCTGACTCTTGACCCTGTTATGCGCATCCTCCTCGGTAAGATGTTCGTCTCTTACCCTCAGCCGCTGAATCTGGATTTTTGGATCTGTGACACCGACCACCAAGATCGTGCCGCAATACCTCTCCCACCCGCTCTCGAAAAGTAAGGGTACGTCTAGTACGACTGCCCAGCTGCCCTTCAAGTATGCCCAGACCATCTGCTTGTACATCTCCCGTCGCACGGCGGGATGTACGATGCCATTGAGGATCTTGCGGTCGCGCTCACGTTCTGCACCCGAGCCGAAGACGCGACGTCCCAGCGCAGGGCGATTCAACGGACGGCCTTTAGGGGTTGACTCAGGGAGAAGTAAGTCTGGCGTGGTCGGGAGGAAATGCTTGATTATCGCATTGTAGCCTGCGGTGCCGGGTTCGACGACTTGACGGGCTATGAGGTCTGCATCGATGATGGGGAGGGAGTATGGCGGTTTCGAGAGGAGCGAGGAGACGGTGGATTTGCCGGTCGCGATGGAGCCTGTCAGTCCGAGGAGTAGCATGATGGAGGTAGAATGCGACACGTTTCAGTGTCTGCGTGAGTGTCTTTGGCAAAGCGGTGACGTGCGATCGTGTTTACATTGCGAGATGGCATGAAGTGACGAAGCGCGGGGCGGAAGTGAGCTCTGAACTACCTCGGCGCTTGGGCCCAGCGGGGTGGAATTTAACAAGCCCACAACTATCCCTTGCACAGCAGGTTGACCTTTGGATCAAAAAGACAGGCCTATTCCTTCTGCCTGACAGGAGATGGGCTTGCCAAGCGTGCTAAACATGTATAGAGAAATATCCTTTCGTTGATGAATTGGCTCGATTAATGTAGCTCATGGAAACCGCATGCTGATTAACTTCGGGACCGCGTACCATGCGTCTTCACCTGCAGGTGTCTCATTCCACCCACCCTCTAGAGCCTTATCCCCATGAAAACCGGCGCCGGCGGTCGGTGTCCCGCTCAGAGTCACTAATCACTCCCGTACTCATCAATAGCCGTGTCAAGCCATTTTCATTTGTCCTAAACGCCGCAGCCATGCTAGGACAGTACAGTACCGAAAAATGGAGAAACAATCCATCTCACGATATAGTATGGTCGCTATCTCCATTCTGGTCCATCTTGATGTCCTCTCCACCTGCCAGCACCTTCGTCTCTGGCCTGTTGCCATCTGCAGGCCCCTCGCCCGGAGTTTGTGCCACCACGGTGCCGTTCTCGTCGACGAACTCAAAGTTGTAGCGTGAAAGTAGGTGGGGAATGGCTGATAGCTGTGGTCCATACCGCGCGGTATTATCGTAGAGCTCGAACAACGGGACGGCGAGGAGTTTCATGTTCTTCGGGACGCTAAGTACCTCTGTACACGTGTCAGTCATTTTCGTCAAGGGAGAGAAAAGGATGGTGAACGTACTACTCCGTGGCAGCTGAATGAAGTAGAGCTTCTTGCACTCCTTGGGCCTTGTGACATGCGCGGGGATAAACGGATACATGAATGTCTCAAAATTGGGCCGCCACCACTGCGCAAGCGTGTCTCCAATCTCCCACTCATTGGTGACACCTTCGCCCGTGAACTGCGTGCCGACCGGCGCAAGGCGCTCGTTCAGCCTGTTCTTGAAGCCTTGGATTTCCTCGTCTTCGGCACGGAGGTAGTCGCCGGGTCTGTTCCAATTAGCTTTGGCCTGGATTTATTTGAAAGGTAAACGCACAGCTTGAAGAATGCATTTGCTATCTGCAACATAAGGATGTGTGGGTGGTTGTGCTCGTGGCAGACGAGGATGCCCTCACACGTTCGGCGCATGCCATGTTGTTCGTAGTGCTCTTCGAGTCGCTTTAATCGTGCGAGTACGGAAGGGTCCTCTTCTGGTTGACCGTCTTTTGTACCGAATGTGTAGTTGCTGAGAGGGTAAAGGCGTATGGTCTTGGGCTGGTTCGCGTTGAAGTCTTGAGGGAGGATGGGGCTGCGCATCATCAGTGATTTTGAGCCTTCTGGATCGAAACAAGACACTGACTTGAAGGAGCTCTGAGAGGCTTCTGCTGTTATAGTAGACATGGCGAGTACCGTGGAGTTGCTTATTTGTCGCTCGGTGGTGACTGCTCGAACTTCGAAGCTCAGTCCCTGGCCAGGAGATCTGCGGCAGGGATAAGAGGCTTAGCGCTTTCACGTGAGAGAAGCCACTCCCCACCGTTGATTGGCTTCGTAATGTTCGCCTCTCCTTCACTTGCTTGGGAAATTTTGGAGAACCAAGGGTTTCCAAATCACGTCTCTCAGCCTCATCTGGCAACGCAGTGATTTGTTCAACATGGGAAAGACCGTTCTTGTCACCGGAGGTAAATAGTCATCAAGTTGCTGCGTCCTGTTTCGACTAACCAAGGTCAACTTCCTAGCCAGTGGTCTCCTTGGAAAACAAGTTAGAAATACATTTGAAATCGATAGCTGGAAGGCGATAGGCACAGGACTCAACCGTATCGACCCACCTGAGATCATCAAGCTCAACATCCTCGACACGAAAGAGGCTGAGAGAGTTCTAGACGAAGTCAAGTATGTCCTTCTCCAATTCATCGCTCCTCGCTAACTTGAACGCAGGCCAGATGTGGTCGTTCACTGTAAGTCGATATACCACGAGTCCGTAGCATTACGAACGAAGATGTTTTTTGCACCTAAAAACGTCGTTATGAAATTGCTGCCGTGAAGAACCCAACCAACACCCAACAGGCGCAGCCAACCGCTTTCCCGACTCCTGTTCCTCCAACCCCACAGCAGCCAAAGCTCTGAATGTCGACGCCACCCGGGCCCTAGCCGAAGCAACAACTTCTCGCGGCATCTTTCTCATCTATATCTCCACCGACTACGTCTTTTCTGGTAGGAAAGGTGAAGCGCCCTACACTCCCGCCTCAACACCC
The DNA here is from genome assembly GCA_010015675.1 of Byssothecium circinans. Classification (NCBI taxonomy): domain Eukaryota; kingdom Fungi; phylum Ascomycota; class Dothideomycetes; order Pleosporales; family Massarinaceae; genus Byssothecium; species Byssothecium circinans. The sequence goes on along the minus strand of ML977000.1, from coordinate 384,072 downwards.
GATCCACCGAATGTGTACGGACAAACGAAACTCGATGGTGAGAAAGCAGTCCTAGATGTTGCCAGCAAGACAGGCGCGAAGAACAAAGTCGTTGTTCTACGAGTGCCTGTCCTATATGGCAAATGCGATGAGCCCCATGAGAGCGCGGTCAATGTTCTTATGTCACAATTATGGGCCGCACAAAAGCTTGGAGAAAACGAGCCGAAGATCAAAGTAGACGACTACGCTTTACGGTTTCCGACGAACACTTTAGATGTTGGTCGCGTATGTCGCGATATTGCCAAACTATATCTGGATCCAACGAATGCGGGTCGGGAGCTTCCAAAGATCTTACAGTTCAGTTCCGAAGATCAGATGACGAAATGGCAGATCGTGCAAACGTTTTCGGAAATCATGGGTTTGCCTCTCGATGGGATGGAGCCGTTTAAGCCTGATGAGGATGAATCGGACGGGGTGAAGAGGCCGTATGATTGTCACCTGGATACGAGTGCATTGAAAGAGTTGGGTATTGATGTCAGTACCGTAGGGTTCAAGATGTGGTGGTGAGTTTCTCTCGCTCTTATTACCGAACCTCGTTCCGATACTGAACACCGTGTAGGAGGATGGAGGTTAACGCCTTCCGCTGATCGTGCATTTTGTCGCTCTCGCTATACCGTATGGTTCTTCAGTACACTTTGTAGCTACCTGTCCTCCCAATAGCCGTTTCCGATCATCGTGACAAGGCTGTGACTGTTCCAGAATCTTATTCCTCTGTCATTCCTTGAATTAACCAGAACAGATCCACCTGTCTTCGACAGTCTCTTTCCCTTGACTTGGCACCCATGCAATACTATTCCAAAGAAAAGCAAGATCGCTAGATGTCTAGCAGAAAGACATATTTCTTCCATCAATGACGAAGGCTTGACTGAGATAGAAACGACGACCGAAGTTGGAAGCAGGATCAATTCATGGGGCATCATTTTAATCACTGGCGACGCTACAGCAGCTTCATCCACGAGATCAGCTGAACTCCCGACACACCGCGACTTGAAGTCTCTCAGAAGTCTTCTGCTTTCATACGTACCCATAGCAAGTGCCCGAACACAACTTGCGCCTGAAACTCTACGACAAGCGCCAACCAACAAGAACCCTCCTCGACGCGCACAAGCGCAATCAACCAAGTTCAACGAACCATCACTCTTCCCGTCCCACTCCCGTCCCACTCCCGTCCCACTCCCGTCCCCACTTCTGTGCTGCACAAACACCCTCCAGCCTCAACCCCCATCCCAAAAACAGCCTCCCACGATCGCTATCCGCCATGAATGATACTCCCTCAGCTATCGATCCGCCTCGCAATGCGCCTACTTCCCTCCTCTTATTCGTCGCATCTCAAAGCCCCCCAGATCTCCTTCCGCATTGAACATGCACGCATATCTCCCAAACTCTACGACCGCGTTCTCGGTACCTTTCAAATAGCGAGTTTGCCCGGCTGCGCTAAATGCTGCGATGGGGTTGGTGGTGGTGGGTCCACGGCATTAGCCGACTGGTGTGCACGGCGGCTATCCCATGTACCCAAGGCCGATGAGTTTGGGGGCCATGCTGTTTTGGCAACGATGCACCCAGATCTGAAGTGCTGTGCCGCAATGGGGGTTTGCTGCAAGTACTACAAGACGTTACGCCCCGTTGGAAAGTTTGGTGTGCTATCATCTTGAGTTCTTCGCTTCTAATCGTTTCGCTCTCACGAATTTCTTTTTGCTTGCGGGGATTTCTTTTCCGAAAGGGGTTAAGAGGAGGACTGTGCGTATTTCCAACATTGGCAGGGCGTACATTTCGCAATACGAGGAGTTGGTCTTTGGGCAAGAAAAGAGGGAGTAAACCGGCGTTTGTACGGACGCATTGGGGTGCAATTGACTGTAAAGAGGTGGAAGGATATCGGAGTTCGACGTGTTTTTCTTACGACATCATCCGAGAATTGTGCTCGAGAAGTCAGCTACGTACGATATATCAGAGCGCACGTGCCGTTATCCTTACTAAATACCGTTTAGACTGCCCCATCACGCCCAAATGAGCTTACCTCATGGTACGCCTGTGTTGGTCCCACGAATCACCGAAGCCTCAGCGCGACCGAGCACAGATACACCAACGTACGAGAATAAGGCTCCGTGGTTGGCTTTAAGGGAGACGCTTTCCTTTGATACTTTGAGGAAGAAAACGACGACCACGACTTCGTCTTCGACATGGACACTTCCCTTGCATCGGAAAACTACTGCGAATACTGGTTCGGAAAAGGAAAAGAAAAAGAAGGGGAAAAAGTCATGGACACCACCGGCTCTCCGCCCTTTCACGCTTATACTTGCTATTCTCATCTCCTTGGGTCTCATCATCAGTTTACAGCTCCTGCTCCTCCGCTCAAATCGTAACCAAGGCGTCATCTTCGCTGCCGACATCAACGCTTTACCGCTTTCCAGGACGTTTGTGTATCAGTATTTCCCCACCATCATCGCCGTTTTTTATAGTATCTTTTGGTCATGGATTGATCTTGAGGCGAAGAGGGTGGAGCCGTGGTTTCGGTTGAGTAGGAAGGAAGGGAGCAAAGGGAAGGATAGCTTGTTGCTGGCCTATCCTTTTGATTTCGTGCCTTTGGTGCCGTTCAAGGCTGGTCGAAAGGGGTGAGTATTTGAGCCCTATTGAATTCGTTGTGTTGTGGGAGGTGCTTGGGCACTACTCGACTAATACTCGGAATGAAAGCTTGTCGTGCAGTGTTCATCGAAGCTAACATATATCCATAGACACTGGCCTGTCTTTTGGGCATCCCTAGCCTTGGTCCTAGTTGCATGGGGTCTCGTCCCCGTGCAAGCCGGTATCTTCTCTGTCCACCGCATAACGGTCAACACAACTACCTCTTTCAACATATCAACGCACTTCATGCCTGCCGACCGGCAAGAGAAAGATCTCTCAATGCGCTTCGCCCAATCAACCTACGGCATCGCAACACTGAACGAAACATTACCGCCGTATATGACACGCAACTACACGCTTGCGCCTTTCCTGCCCTCAACCCCGGATGCGAACGCAAGCAGTGAAGCCGGAGAATGGACTGCACCGACCACCATGTACAGTCTGAATCTGTACTGCGAGCCTGCCATCGCCTTACCCGATTTCTCTTCCGCATGGAATAGTAGTTGGGGATGCTTCCTATCGGCCGGTTTATGGGGCAATAATACCATAGCTGGAGATGAATCGACGTCCGCTTCTGGTGTCATTAAGAGATTTACTGGATTGTTTGCTGGACACGCGATGAAAAATGTCGCCTCTTATTATATCTACTACTGCCCTCCTGAACGGACTCATACCTTCTACGCGGCGTTTACGGAGAACAAACAGAGAGATGAAGATCCGCCAAACCACGTAACGTCTATATTCTGTGAGCCGATGTATTACGAACAGGATGTCAACGCAACGGTTGACCGCATCACCAGGGAGCCCAAAAAGGTGGTTCCATTGGGGCCAAGGCGCGAACTCCCAGAGAATGTCTTCAATAAGACATTGCTGGAGGTTCTGTTGGCTGATACGGTTCACCCCGGAGCTGCGAGACGGGGCGACTTTCTCCCAATTCAAGGCATACCGAAATACATAGAAAGCCGTGCGGACACTGACTTGAGCATCGGGGACGATAGCCTTGCAATGGTGGGCCTGGCATCCTCTGTCGGTGGGCGACCGCTGCAGGATTACCTCGACTGGAAAGCCTTGAGTGCTTCGTATGCAAAGGCCTACCGACTCCTCTTCGCTAGAGCTATGGTCGATGTCCTCGGTTCCGAGAAGGGAGATTCAAAGCAAGCTTCAGGGAATCAGGTCGTGTTCCTGGATGCTGTCTACCTTGAACCGGTCTTCACTTACATCGTGATAGGTCTGCTGGCAGCCGTAGCGATCTGTGCGGCTGTGTTGTTGTACTTGTCAATGACGAGAACAACTGCTCTTCTGTCTGATCCGAACACGATTGCTAGTATTATGTCGCTCGCCGCCGATAACTCATCTTTGTTAGCAGACTTCAAAGACCTGGATTGTTGTACCGCGAAAGAGCTCCAAGAGTCGATCCGTGACAAGGAATACAAACTCAGTGGTGACACCGACCAGATCAAGTGGGTCACTCCAAGGTCCACGGGTCTCACTTCTTGGATATACTAACTCGCAACAGCATCACTAGCACTAATCACTCACTTACTGCCGGCAACGCCCTGCCTACGCGCCAACGAACGGTCTCATCAAAAGTAATTAGCAAGCCCATCCGACCTGTGGAGTTCAGCCTTTGGGCATCGATTCCATTCGTGGGATTGTTCGCAGTATTAGCAACTGCGTTATCGGTACTATTTGTGAAAGCAAGCTCGAATGGTACGTACTTCTCATCCGCAGAGATGACACTTTGACAACCTACGTGAAATTGTATCATGCGAGCTTCCACCACTTACTATCTCTAGGACTTCCACTGCCTTCCAAGAACAAAATTGTGCAGAACATCCTCGAGAACTACATCCCAACTGCCCTTGCGACCCTCATCGAGCCGATGTGGGTCCTCATGAACCGCTTATTGTGTTTGCTACAACCGATCGAGCAGCTGAAGAAAGGCAACGCGAGAAGCAAGAAATCCATTGAACTGGACTATACTTCTCTTCCACCTCAGCTCGTAATCTGGAAAGCACTCAGGGCGAGACACATTGTTCTGACGACAGTCTGTGCCATGACTCTCTTGACGAATCTCCTTGCAGTTTCTTTCGCTGGCCTTTTCTACCACAAGACGGTCGAGATCCAAATACCGATGGCATTTCAACAGCCCCTGGAACCGAGGTTTGTGTCAATAAACGGGAGTATTGGACCAAAGCCAAGAGGGTCTGAGCTCGCATCTGGCGCATATCGAGGCGGAGATGGGGAGGACCAATTTCTGGTCGCTGAATCCAACTATACTCGAGGAACTCCCCTTCCGGCTTGGACTGATGATAAGTTGTTCTATATGCCATTCTTATCACCAACGTCAAGCAATGGGACAGTTCAAAGCCAGTATGAAGCCAGCACCGTAGCTTTCGGTGCAGAGCTGGAATGTAGTGAGCTTAAGCCAAGTTCTTTTAGTGGAGTCGAGGTGGACTACGAGGGCTATAAGCGGAAAGTGCTAAGTGTGCTCTTGGAAAAAGACGGAGCCAGCGCTACCTGCATCAGCACGACCAAGTTTCGATTGGACGCCGGGCCGGACTCTGCTCAAAACCCCATCGAATGGATTCCTGTTTGTCAACAAGGTCCCGCCGCAGCTGAACTGGTTTATACATTGGAGCCTGCGGGCAATGTCAATGGTTCGAAAGCCGATAGAAACCTTTGCGGCGCCGTAGTCGTCCTGGGATGGGCCCGAGACAGAGAAGGTACCTGTGGGGAAACGCAAGAGAAGGCACTAGACGCCAAAAATTCATTTTTCGTGCAATGTTCCCCTCGACTGGTGAAGGGGCGCGGGACGCTACGCGTGGACAGTGAAGGCCGACTACTTCGTACAGTGAACAACCGGGTCATTGAACGTGATATCGATGCGAACGAGCTGAACACAACTTTCAGCAATGATCCTATCAATATCATTAGCCAGTCGAACCAGTATCTGTTCCAGTCTTTTGCCAAGTTCTGGCACAACGATACCTTCGCCACCGACTTCATCAATTACTTCACCGGACGTGCCGATAGCAACCGTCTACTCGATCCGAAGAAAGGTCTCCCTACGTTGGAAGACGTGCAGGTTCCGCTGGGTAAAGCATACTCAAGTCTGTTTGCCATATGGTTGGGAACAAACAAAGAGAAGTTGTTCGTCCATCCTTCCGATGTAACACCAGCGTCGAGCTCAGGGTGGCGCGTGGAGAAAGAGGAGCGCTTGTTCTTGACGACTGCCCTATTCGCTATTGCCCAAGGAATCCTGTCGATCTATGCCATGGTTGCGATACTGGTGTATCTCCGACGGCCAGGAGCGTACCTCCCAAGACTTCCAACGAGCACCGCCTCCATCATCGGACTTTTCGCTGCTAGCGCCGCAGTGCAGGACATGAGAGGAACATCGAAATATGAAGCGAAGGAGCGCGCCCGACACCTTCGCTCTCTTGGGGTGCGGTATGGTTATGGCAACTTTGTCGGGACGGACGGCTCTATCCACGTTGGAATAGAAAAGACGCCTTTTGTAAGACCACGAGTTTCGACAGAGCGAAATAGGAGCGTGCTAGCCTTCCGCAAGGCGACCACGGCATGAAAGAGGAGGATTGGACCACAGCGAGATCAATAACCCGCACGCCAAGCGGTCCAGTGTGGTGTTTGATCGGAACTCATGCTCGCACGTTGTTTGCAGTGCAGCCAGTGCTGCTGGCGTTGCATGGCGTTCAGGAATGGCATGCCGCCGTGGTACCGCTCCCATTAACTTTCCTCTGGATGACATGTCAGCGGAAATTTCAGCGTGGCTTGAAACTTGTTGTTGAATCCCCATCCGTTCTCGATATTGACATCTGAAGTCCGAAAGCTAGGCATGGTAAACACAGCCTCGTCCTGCACACCTTCCCCGCTGAGATATCGAAACGTCAAGCTTGGTCAAGCAAGAATGTATTACCCAGATAAATTCCGTTGTTTGGAAAAGTCCGCTCGAAAATGTTTCCGCATTCGCACGCGCCGAAACCGCCCGATCATCCTGATCCTGATTCATATGGGGGACACAAGCGGCTATCTCGAGGGAAGGACACGCAATGTCCAGCTGCACATAAGGTTCGAAACAGCTCGGGGTCTCAGTGGCCTCCAAGCAGCGGCAAACTTTCGCCCAGTAATCGTCACTGAATGGGATTCACAGCGATGAGTGGCGATGAGCTCCGACCGAGGCAGAGGGTCTGCTGCTAGTGCGAAGCCTGAATTGCTGTGCCACACAGGGGCGCCGGGCCACTAGTCATCGGCAGTCGGTCGGGACGATTGACGAGGTCCACAACCTAGCCGCTAGCCCCATAGGCAAACGTGCGACTTTGCGACGACGATGCCTGATTGCTACGGCAATAATAGATATGGCAAACCGCCCACTGCTGCTTTCTTTTTGACGATCTTCATGACTACCCGGCTGATGAGAATAGGCTGTGCCGGCTTGCGACAGGCCGAATTTCGAAACACTTGGACGAGCGAACGCCCCAAAAATAATCCGTCAAAGTGCGGAAGTCGCGAAGGAGCTGTCTGGAGAAGCCTTGGACCGGCCAGGGGTAAGCGTCACAGCCGGGGATGCCTGTGATCCCACTGTGATCCCACTGTCCAGTACGATGCAGCCAGAGCCACCGAGCAGCAAAGACGGAGCAGGAAGACCGGCGGCAGGAAGCTGAAGGAAGCTGAAAGCTGTGGGGCGTCGCACTGCACACTGCGGGCACACTGTACCCGTCGCGCAGGAGGCATCTGTGGGTGACTGTGGTCAGGAGAGAGAGGCAAGGAGATGCAGAGTGTGATGGTGTCGAAAGAGACAGACAAATGAGAAGGCGCAGACGTCGTGCGCTCCTGCCGTCTGAGGTTTCAGATAGGAAATGGCGATCTGCACTACCCCCGACAAGGCTAGCGCCCGACGGGCTGCCCACCTTCTTCTCCTATCGATAGGGTGCCTTGGGCGGCCACTTCGCCTTCGTCCGACGCGGCCCCTGCATACGTCAAACCTCCGCGAGACCCCTCACGACGCCATAGTGGCCGTCTCGTCCATCATGAGTCGCCCTCCGTGTGGTTTCGAAACAACTTTGGTCCACCTGCAAATTTCCACGGCCAATGACACCAGATCCGTACCTGCCCAGTCGTCCACATGCAGGCATCGCTCTGCTCCCGGCTGCACCATCCATCCTGCCTGCACTGACTCCGTCCCCTCCACTCCTAGACCGTGGCTGGGAAATGGTTGCATGAAAAACGAATACCATCGAATAGCCTGTGCGTGGCTACGATGATCCACGGTACTGCCGTGCCCCCTGCGCTGCACCTGGCAAACGTTACTCTGTGCCCATCCGTTTCTCCAGACCGCCACAGCCCGCCTGACAAGATGGGATGGATACTTAAGGGGCCCGCTTCTGCCGTCCAGTTGTTTCCTCATCACCCAGCTCACCACAGGCTTCGGTTTCACTTCACTCTCTTTCTTCATTCTTTACCAGTCCTCGCCAGCGGCAGGCTATCCATTCCCTACAACCACTCTCATTTTGCTGATCTAGCTTCGTCTCGAACCCACTCGACGTGTCCAGTCTCATCTTTTGCCCTGTACATCACAGCTCCAAGGCACTTTTTGGTGAGTCACTGTCTCCACTTCAGTATTCACTTCACCTCTCTTCTGGAACATGAATCACTGCCCATATCTTTCTGCCTATTTATTTGGACGCCGCACCATGAAGAAGACTCTAACCCACTCCATTCAGATACTTTCAACTTTGACAGTTTTCATCGCCCAGCCGGTCTAAGCGATTTTTCACGAACCAAGCTCTTCAGCACCCAAAAAGCAACAACACTCTTTCAACCATAAAAAATGCTTTTCACCCAGGCTTCCGCTCTCCTGGCCTTGACCGCCAGCGTCTCCGGCCACATCTACATGGGCAGCCCCGTTCCCTTCGACTGGGAAGACACCGCCACTAAGCAGTCTCCCCTCGAACCCGCCCAGTTCCCTTGCAAGCAGCCCACCGGCAAGTACGCCTACACCACCATGAACAAGTACAAGGCCGGTGAGAGCATGTCCGTCAAGCTCATCGGTGGTGCTACACACAGTGGTGGCTCCTGCCAGTTCTCTATCACCACCGACAAGAAGCCCACCAAGGACAGCCAGTGGAAGGTCCTCTTCTCTCAGATCGGCGGTTGCCCTGGTGGTCCCTCCGATAACAACATGTCCGGCAACGCAGAGGACCAGGGTAATGCTCCCTTCAGTGTGCCGATTCCCAAGGACATCCCCTCCGGCCAGTACACCATGGCCTGGACTTGGAACAACAAGTCAGGAAACAGGGAATTTTATATGAACTGCGCTCCCATCGAAATCAGTGGCGGCAGTTCCACAGATGTTTCGAAGGCCCTCGGGAGCCTTCCCGACATGTTCGTCATTAACTTGCCCTCGACCGAGTGCAAGTTGGAGCCCCTTCAGGATGCTCTCTACCCCAACCCTGGTAAGGCCGTTGCTACTGCTCCTGCCGCGCAGCCTGGCCTGAAGGTCTCTGGTTCCGGTTGCGGTGCTCAGACTAAGCTCGGTGCTGGTGCTGGTAAAATCGGCGCCCCTAGCCAGGCCACCGGTGCTCCCGCTGATGGTGCTTCCTCTGCTGTCCCCAGCAAGCCCACTAGCAGTGCCCCTGGTGTATTCGCCCCCGGCGCTGATGCTTCCAAACCCACTGCTTCCCAGCCAGCTGCCACCCAGCCCGCCACCTCCCAGCCCACTGGTAGCCCCTCCACCCCCTCTACGCCCTCGACCGGTGGATCTGGCTCTTCTTGCACCACCGACGGTGCTGTCGTCTGCATTGGTTCTTCTCAGTTCGGAATCTGCTCCAACGGGGTTGCCACTCCCATGGCGCTCGCTGCTGGCACCACCTGCTCCGGCGGCAAGATCTCTCGCCGCACTGAGTTTTCCGCTTAAACGGCATCTACCCACCCGCAGGAAGCATATGTGGAGTTGATTTATATGAGTTACGCATTTGAGATATGAAGGATACCCTGTGGATTTTGGGGTTTGTGCACATCGCACATCATGGTTTTGGTTATTGTTTTCATCCTTGAAGGGTCCATACTTTCTTGTTTTTACTTGTTTCTTCTCCGGCCTTTTCATTTTGGCCTACATACCCCTCTTGAGGCCCTGTGGTAAGGCCTTCCAACTTCTTCTGTGTGTATAACAGTCTTCCTTGATAGAACTTTTTGCAATGCATCGTTCTGATCAAAATATTGTCTCTGCCTGCTTCCCTGTGATGTGCATATTCCGCGCTATCGTCACGCCCCAGGACCAGTACTTCATTTCTCAATTGAAACTTTTACTAAGCACGAAGAATTGCGATAGCATGGCATTGGGTTGTGTTGGGGAGTGCATGTTACAAAACGCCAAATCCTTCATAATGTGAAGTGGTGAGTCTATCACAATCTCACCTGGCACCTGACGTAATTACGACAGAATAACTGCGACAGCACAAACACTCTAGATTAGTTTATTCATGGTGACACCTCAGCATAATTGCATTATTGGAGATCATACCCCCTGAGCCCCTCTTAGTTGTATCCGTCCCATGTCCCAGACTTCCACTCCGCCTCTCCGCCAGAGCAGCTCCTACGTCCCACAAAGAGACATTCCCACCACCAGAATGGACTGCGGAGTTGAAGTGAGTTTTAGCTATACCAGTCCGAGCCCAGCACTAGGTTCGGCCCGCGAAAGTGTAAGCCTACGCCGCCGTCCCAGGCTCTGATTGAGACACGTTCGCGTCTACGCCGCAATGGCACAGCAATTGATTATCGCCGTCATCTCCGTTTCAAGTGGTCTGCTTACTTAATATCGTTCTCGTTTAGCATCAAGCAGCCAATCTCGCCATGTTGCGAGCGTTGCTCGAACTGGCCCGCTTGCCTCCTTTTTCAAACGCCAAACAGGCACCGCAATAATTCACTCGTACTCGTTGACAGAGTCTAGGAGAGACAAAGGCCTGTGTCCATGCAGCATCCACTGCTCTTGGCATTTAGTTGGTACGGTAGCCATGCCACCAAGGGAAAGGAGAGCAGTACCTATGGTCGCAGAGCCTAGTCCATGAGAATGTGGAGCAGGTGGGTGAATTTATCAGAATGAGAGGTTGAGTTTGCGCAATAGATTTATATCTAGAAATCGTGAGCATCTCCTACACACTTTGATGTTCATCTTGAATAGAAAGTGATGATCACATGCTCTGGCCTTAGTACGAAGTATCAATCCGGTAGTTTGTAGACGTGAGAGCCTCGCTGTCCACAATTTGTTCTAAGAGAACATGACAACAGTATCCACTGAGAGAGCAAACGGACGAGTTCTTGTAGTTTGCTGTTTACCCCGAGTGACGTTTCTGCAGCTTCCTCATTGGGCTGTCGCCGCCAAGCGCATCGAGTCCCCTCCAGCTCGACGCCTATTTTCTCAGCCCTATCCCAGCTGCTCCACAGCCAGCACGACAACAGCACGCGACGACAAGCACGGCACCCGCCTCTCCCTCAGCCGCTGTATGTGATTCCGTATTGTTCTACTCTATCCTCAAAGTGACTAGGCGCCTCGGTCCCGTTTCATCCACCGCCACCACAAGGTCCCTGCTCACTCCCACCCGCCCCTCGTTGCCTCCGTCTGCCTAGAGCTACTTCTACGCCGCACTCGCGATTTCAATCCAGACGTCGCCCACCATGGAGAGCAACCAGCAGACCGATTTCGACCAGTCCAAATACCTCGACAATGCCATTCGCGCTGTCAAGGAGAAGAAGCCGCTGCCCGAGATCGACTTCACGCTGCACACCATGGAGGACAACTCACAAGTGAGCACACTGGACCGAGTCTGCAAGGGTATGTACCGTTTTTCTCCGAGCTCAAGGAAAGCACAATTGCTGCGTGTATTGGGGAGTCCTGGTGAGAAATTTCGAGCTGACGCACCGTGACCGCCAGATGTCCAAGCCCCCGCCATCCATCCACCGACGCAGGACCAGTTTTTGTCGCCTGAAGATCGCACGAAGCCCAATCTGCAGTTTTTGAAGCAGCACTTCTACCGCGAAGGTCGCTTGACTGAGGACCAGGCACTATGGATCATAAAGAAGGGCACAGAGGTTTTGAAGGCGGAGCCTAACCTGCTGGAGATGGACGCACCAATCACCGTGTGCGGTGACGTCCATGGGCAGTACTACGACCTCATGAAGCTGTTCGAAGTGGGTGGCGACCCAGCGGAGACGCGCTACCTATTTCTAGGAGACTACGTTGACCGCGGATACTTTAGCATAGAGGTCAGAACACAAATTCGGAGTCGAGGTGGAGATACTGACGTGCGCAGTGTGTCCTATATCTGTGGTCGCTCAAGATCTGGTACCCGAACACGCTATGGCTGCTCCGCGGAAACCACGAGTGCCGACATTTGACAGACTACTTCACCTTCAAGCTGGAGTGTAAGCACAAGTACTCGGAGACCGTTTACGAGGCCTGCATGGAGTCATTCTGCGCATTGCCTTTGGCGGCTGTCATGAACAAGCAGTTCCTGTGCATACATGGTGGATTGAGCCCCGAGTTGCACACTTTGGAGGACCTGAAGAGCGTGCGTTGCATCGTGACAACCTTTTGACAGCTGCTGACATGTCTCAGATCGACCGCTTCCGGGAGCCCCCGACTCATGGTTTGATGTGCGACATCCTCTGGGCCGACCCGCTTGAGGAGTTTGGACAGGAAAAGACGAATGACTTCTTCATACACAATCACGTCCGTGGTTGCTCGTATTTCTTCTCCTACCCAGCAGCTTGCGCTTTTCTTGAGAAGAACAACCTGCTCTCGATCATCCGAGCACACGAAGCGCAGGATGCCGGCTACCGAATGTACCGTAAGACGCGCACGACTGGCTTCCCGAGTGTCATGACTATCTTCAGTGCCCCTAACTACCTTGATGTCTATAACAACAAGGCTGCAGTTTTGAAGTACGAGAACAATGTTATGAACATCCGTCAGTTCAGTAAGTCGGAGCAGTGCGCACGTCTTAATATCCCCGCCCGCTAACCCGAGCTAGACTGCACGCCGCATCCCTACTGGCTGCCCAACTTCATGGACGTGTTCACCTGGTCGCTCCCATTCGTTGGTGAGAAGAGTGAGTTGGACGACATGATGATTCGTGAAGCGCATGCTAATTGCTTCAGTCACGGATATGCTCATCGCCATCTTGAACACGTGCTCCAAGGAAGAATTGGAGGAGGATACACCTAGCTCTCTGGCCTCTGGACCTTCGTCGCCGCCCCTCCCTCAGAACATGGACCCAGACTCGACCGAGTTCAAGCGACGGGCTATCAAGAACAAGATCCTGGCTATTGGCAGGCTCTCTCGTGTATTCCAGGTGCTGCGTGAAGAGTCTGAGCGAGTCACCGAGTTGAAGACAGCGTCTGGCGGCCGACTCCCTGCAGGTACCCTCATGCTTGGCGCCGAAGGCATCAAGCAGGCCATTCACAGCTTTGAAGACGCTCGCAAGGTTGATCTTCAGAACGAACGACTGCCACCCAGCCACGACGAAGTACGAAAGTCTGCAGAAGCGAGCCGAGAACAGGCCCTGGAGAAGGCTAGCAAGGAGGCGGAGAATGATGCAGGACTCGCAACTGTAGCACGGAGAATCAGCATGTGAGAATACTTATCTAAGGTTGGTTACCAGTGCTAATCCTTCATAGGTCTTCGGGGTCTGGCCGCAGCAAGAAAAGCTAGTGGTCGCCGTTGGCGTGTTGGCTCAATTTGATGAATAGCGTTTCTGTTGTTTTCTTCTTGGGCTGGATATTTCCAGCATCTCAGTATACCACAACCGGCGTATTGCAGGCCGAGGGCTAGAAGGGTACTACCTACGATTAAACGGACTCTGGAAATAATTTTCTGGTCTCAATGCCTGGGCCTTGGGAAACCAGTGTACATTGAAATGATCAAGGACTTGAAATCTCTTCTCCGCGCATCTGTGAGATGCCTTTGATAATATACAATGACTGAGAGGAGCTATCATATGTTGTAGGTGTTTGTGTCCACCCGAAGCACTCAATGTTGCGCCTGTAGTTAACCAGATGCATGTGGTGGGCGATTTCCAAACACGTGACGTCGGTCCGATATTGTTCCGAAACATTGAAGCTTGAACCGATGTCATCAACAGTACTGTCAATCGCAGCAGATCTTCCAGCCCGATGCCTCTATGGGTGGCCTCTGTGCCGCGATGTGTCTTCGCCAGCAGAAGAACAGCAATTGAACGATCGTCGCATATCCTCTGCTGTCGTAATGCCTCTAAACCGCCTTTCCTAAAACTCCGCGTCCGCTCCGCATCAACACACATCTCTCCAACAGCGATAAATTACCGCCCAAACATACCACCTCAAAACAAGGAGCTTTATGATGCGCTTTCCAAATTGAGTGGCGCGGCAGAACAATACGTCAATTTGAGCAGACTGCAGTTGGCGCTGCGAGGTTTGACGTCGGAGAAGGAGGGCGCTGTTACGAGGCTTGCTGGTAGGTTTAATGAGATTGGAAAGTGGCATTCTCGGGGATAAAAGTTGACTTTGTGACCAGTACTTGGACTTGATAATCAGGTCGGCGCGCAAAGATTGGTGAGATTGCTGGTCGCGGATCCATTAGTTGAGGAAAAGGCATGGGAGAAGGAGCTAGAGAAACCTGGAAAGGATGAAGAGGGTGCAGTGCTGCTACGGTATGTGGAACAGTTCTACTTCACTAGTATGAAGGTTCCTAACAAGAGTGTAGGTTCGGGGACGAAGCTGATGCGCATCCAGCGAGTCCTTTGTACAAAGTACTTTCCGTGCCGTCGCGGATCCTAGATATACATAATCTCGAGATACTGGTATCGACTTTGAACACTAATGTCGCGAGCACATTAACGTCGACGACCGAGAGCTTGCAAGATGCGATTTTGGTACCGAAACTCGAGGGCGCTTCTACGAGAGGACTCCCAGTCCCGTATCCGGTACACAAGACGTTGGTTCTAGGCGAGGGACTTGACAGTGCGATTGCATATGGAAAGTTCATTGCAGATAACACTGGGATCACAGAAGACATGGTCAAGGTTGTAATTGATTTGCCGCCTCCGGCAAAAGAGGCGGAAACAGAGGAAGAAAGCTTGTCCACATCTGTGAACATCGATGTCGGAACGGAAGCTCTCGCCGCACTGCGAAGTTCGGTTCAAAACGCAACCATCTACGAAAAGAAATGGTTCGCAAGCAACCTCCCTTCAATCTCTAAATGGCTTCTCCACAATATCCAATCCGACCCCTCAATGCCTGTAAAGCCCGCACATCGCGCGCTTATATCATCAGTTCTAAACGATATCGAAGCGAACGTCACTCGCGAAGATGCCGAGCAACTCGCTCTCCTCACAGCTTCTACCACGACGACCCAAGAGCAAGTCAGCGCGGAAATGATCGCGAACCTCGAAGCATGGGCAGAGAAAGGGCACGAAGAGCTGAGGGATAGTCTAGACGAGGCTTTCCACAGCAAGAGTTGGAACCGTCTCAAGTGGTGGAAACTCTGGTGGCGAGTCGACGACGTAGGCATGGTGCTCGAAGAAGTCTTGGAGAGGAGATGGCTGGTCAAGACGGAGAAGGAAGCTGTTTACCTCGCGGGCAGGATGAAGCAGGCTGGCTTCGCAGAGGATGCACAACATATCGTACTCGCCGAACCCGTTCCTCCGGTTTCGGATCCACCGTCTGAAGCTACCCCAACTACCGACCCTGCAAAAACCGACCTCACTACCGAAGTCAAACAACAGGTCCCATGGCCCGCTTTAATTACGACTTCCCGCGCTGCCATTCTCAATACGACTCTTCCATCGCTACAAGCGCTCGCCCAACGGCTACTCCTAACGTCGCTTTCCACGACATCCATCTCATCCGCGCTTTCGGCCCTATTATACGTCTCGGTATCTTCATTCTCGGTCTTCGAAGCTAGTGCTGTTGCGGCTCTGGGTCTGACGATCAGCTTGAGGCGGATGCAGAAGGTGTGGGAGGGCGCAAGGGAGAGCTGGATGAAGAGTGTGAGGGAAGAGGGGAGACAGACACTCAAGGACATGGAGGGAGATGTTAGGTTGATTGTAGGCGGGAGGAAGGGAGAAAGTGAGATGGCCGAGGGCGTGAAGGAGAGGAAAGAAGCGAGAGAGGCTGTGGCGAGGGTGAGGGAGGTACTCGGGAGAATGCGGAGTTGAGCCGGGTGTACTTTATGTATATGAATGTATGATAAAGAGTGGCATCACTGTGGATAAGGACACGGACAAGCACACGGATAGCTTGAGAGACATGCTTCTGTGAATATTGACATTTTCGGAATTCATTAGATGCAGCGACGTGATGTCTGCTACACATGGCAGGCTCTCGGGGGATATCAGAAGCCATTTAGCCCAACCCAGGCTTAAAACGCCGCCCTTTTACACATCCTGGAAGAATGACACAACGCCCGTGAAGAAGAAAAGCCAAGTAGACAGGACTGTTACATATAATGACGCATACTACTTCCTCCGCCATTTTATGAGACAGGATATCTGGACTGGTAATCGGCGTGGAGATATAAATGGGGTTGTAGAAAAGACAGCGAGGAAGCAGGTCGACTAAGCCGTTCATGTGATGCGAGAAGTACAAGCAGATCATGGGTTGGCGGGAGAGAAACCTTTTAAATGCCAAGGGGGGTCTGGTATCATTGATTTCTTTCGACACGGAAGTCTCGACGCCTGCGACGACGAACAATTGTCAGCAACGAAGAAACAGTGGTGTAATAGTCATTGGACAGGGGAGGCTATGTTCTCATTCAGAGACCTCGCCATGGGACGTATTCTTCTTGATAGGATCGACGAGCTTGCGGCTTGGGCGGAAGATTTGCAACTGGTTGTCTTCTGCGGCGCCGAGCATGACCCAGGGATCGTTCTTGTTGAAGTCGAAGTCGCAGATGCGGTTGGTGAAGCCGCCGTGCATGAAGAGACTGTGCAGTGTAAGTACGTGTAATTTACAGAAAAGGGGTATTTGCTTACAGCTCTGGAGGACCATCCTCGGCCTCCTCTGGTGTCTGCTCCTGGCCGACCAGGCTGATGTCCCAGAAGCGGATGCGGCGGTCGTTGCTGGAGCTAGCCAGGATAGCGGGCTCTTGAGGGTGCCACTGTATACCCATGACATCGCCATGGTGTCCCTGCAGCGAGTGGAGCTTCTTGTCGATATTCCGGAGATCCCATAGAGCGACAGTCTTGTCCGCTGAGCCGGTTGCTATCATAGTCTCGAACTCGGGGTTGAATGAAATGCAGTTGACGGCGTCATCGTGGGCTTCTTTGCGGTAAAGCGCCTTCTTGTGTGTTTCCTGGCGTACGTCGATGACTTGCCATGTAAGGTCGTCCGAGGCGGTACCGATGAGGAAGTCGTAGCTCGCATGGTATTGGACATCATTGACGGTAGCACTATGGCATGTGTATGTGGCTGTGGGCGAGATGTCCTTGTCTTTGGAAAAGCCGCTCATGAGATCCCAAGTGCGGACAGTCCTGTCTTCGGTGGCGGTGACAAGGTGACCTTCTTTGAGCGGACTCCATGCCAATCCAAAGCCCTCACCCTCATGGCCCACTAGTTTAGCCTCGCTTTTGATGCCGCCGCCATTCTTTGGTTGGAGGGGGTGCTTTGTCCGATCGAAGACGAGGACGTTGCCGTCAGTGCACAGCGAGGCGATGATGTCGGGGTTCTGAGGCTGATAGCGCGCCTTGTTCACTTCGCCGGGATGATTGATCCTCTGGACGAACTTGAGGTCGAAGGGTCGTTTCGCGTTGCCGTATCCGCCGACCTCTCCACGCTCCTCGTTGAGCTCCGCAAGGTCTGGGGTGCGGAGGTCGGGTATCTCTACGTGTGCGATCTGGAGGTAGTTCTGTGCTTGGCCAGATGTGTGCGTGCCTAGAATGGCGCGGTGGACGCTCAGGTTGCTGCCCTCAACACTACACTCTGTTAGCTCGCGCCCCGCGTTGGAACAGTGAGGCCTACGGTTTCTTGTCGGGGAGCCACTGGGTTGTGAGCGTGGGCCATTCGAGGGCGCGGGCATAGAGCATGTCGTAGAGGAAGACCGAGTTCTTCTTCCATATCTTGTACTCCTCGTTGATGAGCTTGTTCTCCACAACCTCGTGGTCTTCGTGCACGACTTCGGGCGCGTCTGCGCAGCATTAGCAGAGTGACTATTTGTGGTGTCCAAATAAGGAATTCATACCGCTCATTGTGTCGTCCATGGCACTCGTTTTGCTGTGAAGTCCAATGTGTGAAAGGCGGAAGTGACGGCTCTTCTTGGAGGTTTGCTGAGGAGAGTGGAGCGGAGTGGAGTGGAGCTCACCATTGAACGCGCCCAACAGCTCTCGTGTATAGCACGGTACATGTATGTAAAGCGCGTTGCCGAGCACGTGACCGTTGACTAACCACATGCAGTAGTGGGGCTTGGCCGAACCTATAAACTCGTGTGCTGCCTGCACCTCTCAACTCTTCGAAGACCCTGCGTCGCGAACCAAACCCCCTCCCTTTTGCACTCAAAACCTCCAGCGCCTTGTGCGCTCCTCTCACTTCTAGTTCTACCAACCCTCGCCTCCTAGAATTATCACGGAGCACCGTCACCACTTCCACCTCCATTTCCGCCGCCGCCCGTCTTTGAATATCTCACAACTCTCGCTAGCAAGCAGCAATCATGGGTGTTCCAAAGTTCTTTCGCTGGATGTCGGAGCGCTACCCGGCCATCTCGCAGCTCATCGCAGAGAACCGCATCCCAGAGTTCGACTGCCTATATCTCGACATGAACGGCATTATCCACAACTGCACCCACAATGACTCCGACGGCCCGACCGCTCGCATGACCGAAGAGAAGATGTTCATCGCCATCTTCAACTACATCGAGCACCTGTTTGGCAAGATCAAGCCGAAGCAGCTGTTCTTCATGGCCATCGACGGTGTCGCCCCGCGCGCCAAGATGAACCAACAGCGCGCGCGCCGCTTCAGGACCGCCCTCGATACGGAGAAGGCCCGTGAAAAGGCCATCCGCGAGGGCGTCGAGATGCCCAAGGAGGAGCCGTTCGACAGCAACTGCATCACCCCGGGCACCGAGTTCATGGCGAAGCTTACACAGCAGCTCAAGTATTTCATCAACAAGAAGGTTTCGGAGGACCTGGACTGGCAGGGCGTGGAAATCGTTCTGTCGGGCCACGAGGTTCCCGGTGAGGGCGAGCACAAGGTCATGGAATACATCCGCCAGGCCAAGGCACAGCCTGGCTACGACCCTAACCGACGCCACTGCCTGTACGGCTTGGACGCCGATTTGATCATGTTAGGACTGCTGAGCCACGACCCGCACTTCTCGCTTCTGCGTGAAGAAGTGACCTTTGGTCGCCAGAGCAAGTCCAAATCAAAGGAACTGGAGCACCAGAATTTCTATCTCATGCATCTTTGTATTGTTCGCGAATACCTGGAGCTGGAATTCCAGGAGTTGAAGGAGCCCGGGGTCCTGGGCTTCCCGTTCGACATGGAGCGCGTTATTGACGATTTTATTCTCATGGCTTTCTTTGTCGGCAACGATTTCCTCCCTAATCTACCCCATTTGCATATCAACGAAGGCGCTTTGGCGCTCATGTTCAACGTTTACAAGACCGTTCTGCCCAAGGCCAAAGGCTATATTAACGAGGAAGGCGTTATCAACATGGAGAGGCTGGCCCTTCTCTTGGACGAGTTGTCGCATGTAGAGTACCGACACTTTGAGTCGGAGAACGCGGATGCCGCCTGGTTCAAGGGAAAGCGATTGGGGAAGGAGGACGTAATGGAGAGGACAAAGAAGCGGGGGCAGATCGTAATGACGACCGAGCAGAAAAGGCTCTTTTCGAAGATCAAGAGCTGGGTTGGCACCTACCTCGAGACGAAGAACCAAACACCGTATGATCTCCCGGTCAGCCTTAAAGCTGCCGACCGGAAGTTCGTGGAAGAACTGGCCGAAAACCTGCGGCTGCAGTGGAAGACGATCCAAGACGACCAAGGCAACCGCCACATGCAGGTGGCGTTTCCACCCAAGCTTGTAGAAGAGACAAGCGATGATGATGATGAAGAGGAGGATGACGGTGAAGAGGCTAGAAAAGCAATTGCGCGGGTCGTTCTCAAGTACGAGAATGCCAAGGTCGTGGATATCTCTGCAGAGGAGGCACAGAGCGCCATGGACCGGAAGTATGAGGAGAAGTTCGATGCGTGGAAGGACCAGTATTACAAGACGAAGTTTGAGTGGGGTCACGACAACGAGGAAGAGTTGAGGAAGCTGACTGAGAATTATGTGCAGGGGCTGCAGTGGGTTCTCTATTACTACTACCGCGGTGTGGCATCATGGCCGTGGTACTATGGTTACCATTACTCTCCCATGATATCCGACGTGAAGAAAGGCTTGAAAGCAAACATCGACTTCAAGCTTGGTCAACCGTTCAAGCCGTTCCAGCAGCTGATGGGTGTGCTGCCAGATCGAAGCAAGAAGATCGTCCCGGAGGCGTATCATCCACTTATGACAAGCGAAGAGTCGCCCATCATTGACTTCTATCCGCGGGATTTCGAGCTCGACATGAACGGCAAGAAGATGGAATGGGAAGCCGTGGTCAAGATTCCTTTCATACAAGAAGACCGACTTCTTTCCGCCATGGCAACGAAAGAGCACTTGCTTACTGAAGACGAGAAAGCCCGCAATTCTTTCGGTGTCTCGTTGAAGTTCACATATGCCAAAGATCTCGACTTCATCTATCCGACATCGTTGCCTGGTATATTCCCCGATCTACCACACTGTCACTGTGTGGAGAACATCTTCGAACTTCCCACAATGGACGGCTTGGAGGTTTACGTGGGATTGATGGATGGCGTCAAGCTCGGTGCTGCGTCGTCGGCCGGTTTCCCAAGCTTGAAGGTCCTTCCATTCCATGGACAACTGGATTTCCATGGTGTCAACGTCTTCCAACAGGACAGTCGAAACGAGAGCATGATAATCCGCCTTCTGGAAACAGAAGCCCAGGCCGGTATCGCTCACGCTCAAGCAAAGTTGGGCAAGGCTGTTCATGTTGGATATCCATTCTTACAGGAGGCGAAGGTCGTCCAGGTTTCGGACGAATTGTTTGACTACACCCTTCCCTCAGACGGCAATACACAACCTGTTGCCACCCCCCATGCGCCGCAAGAGATATCGAACTGGAAAAAGATGGCCGATCGCATTGAAAATGTATACAGCAAGCGCCTCGGCATGCTCATCGGCGATGTTGAGTCACTTGTGCATGTAGAGATGCTCAAAGGTCTCAACAAAACCGACGAGGGTGCTATGGTCAAGGAGTACGGTGTGATTGAGGGTGTCCAAGTTCAATATGCAACGCAAACTATTGTCGATGAGGTGATTAGTCCGGACACCCGCTTCCTTGAGAAGGAAGCACTACCTATACAGGAGGAGTTCCCAGAAGGATCTAGGGCCTTCTACCTGGGTGATTACGCCTACGGTAGACCATTGCAGGTTCTCAACCACGTCGACAACCGAGCTAACATCATGGTCGCTAAATTGAAGAAACCGGAAGCGGAGTTTGGTCGCGAGGTCACTCGACAGGCTGAGCGGCTCACGCCATACTATCCCTCCTATGTGGTCGCCCGACAGCTCCACATGCCTCCGTTGGCGTTGTCCAAGCTCACTGCTTCCTTCAACGTCGTTTCTAGCGGCTTGAAATTGAACCTCGGGCTCAATCTCAAATTCGAAGCAAAGAAGCAAAAGGTCCTAGGCTATTCGAGGAAGTCGCAGAATGGTTGGGAGTACAGCCAGAAGGCAATCGACCTGCTCGCGCAATACATGATCAAGTTTCCCGAATTCATTGCCGCCATCATCAAAAATCCGCAAGGAGATGGTTGGGAGGACACCGACTTCTTCCCTGCTGATGTCGCGAAGGATAAAGTAAAGGAGATTGGCACTTGGCTGAAGGAGCTGCAGACGAAGAGCTTCGAGAAGGTGCCACTGGATGCGGAGCAGCTTGACTCGGACGCTGTCAAGCTAATCGAGCAAGCCGCCGATGCGAACTTTGCAAACACCCAAGATGCGGAGCCCAAGAAGATCCAAAAGGTGCCTCGCAGTGCTCTGCTGAAGCCCTCTGATTCCGAGCAGCGTCTGAGCAACCAAACTTTCACCATTGGCGACCGCGTTGTCTACGTTCAAGACTCGGGCAGAGTCCCAATAGGATCGTCTGGTACTGTGGTTGGCAAGACTCGCACCGCTCGTGCATTGCTGTTGGACATTGTTTTCGACGCAACTTTCATGAGTGGCACTTCGCTTGGTGATCGTTGCTCGCCGTTCAGGGGGTCTACTGTTCCTGCAACGACCGTTCTCAACTTGACTGACAAGCAAGTCGTATCGTTATCAACAGCCGGTGCTGCCAAACGACCTCAGCAAACTCCTCAGCCTTTGACCGCTCGCGGTATGGGCGCTCCCGGCGCCCCTCAACTAGTCCAAGCCAGCACCCCTTCCCCGCTACGAGGCTCCTACCGTGGTGCTTTCGGTGGCGGGAATGCCAACGGAGCTCCTCGTGGTGGCCGCGGTGGCCGCGGCGGAGGTCCTGCCCCTCGAGGAAATGCACACATGCAGAACGGAACTCCGCACCCATACGTTCAACCGCCACAGCAATTACCTATCCACAATGGACCGCCTCGTGGTGGACGCGGGGGTTTTGCTCCACGCGGTCATCCAAATGGCTTCCCTAACCAGAACGTCAACCACAACAACCATCCTCGCGGCAATCCTAGATTTGTTCCGCGCGGTCGAGGTGGCCCCAAGCCCAACCGTGGTGGGTTTACGGTGACGGACACGTCTGATCCTGCCGAAGGCGTTGTGAAGGACAACCCCAACTTTCGACCTCAGAACTACAACAACGTGGCGCCTCCGCCAAGCTTAGATGCTCGAGGAGGTCGCGGTCGTGGACGTGGACGCGGAGGATATCGGGGCCGTGGAGGTTCTAGGGGAGGTGGCAATACCCCCGCACCTGCCCAGTAGATTTGGTCAGGTAGTTCGCGGGCATTTGCATATTGAGGCGGGTTCGACTGGACATGCCGAAGAGCTATTATTGTAGATAGCTCTCATATGAATGACAAGTATGCTATACAGGTATAATACGGTGGATGTGTCTTTCAAAGCGTGGTAATTAGTATCAGCTGTCGAGGGGTATTTTAATGGAATAGCAATGCACCTCAAATCTTTGTTCTCCCATCATAATACTTCCCCTTTGTAGTGAAGTTATTCATGCCTTCAAGAACTCGACCCTGCCAAGCCCCACACTGACGGAGCCATAGAGCTGAATCATGGTCCAAGCTCCACGTCCGGTAAACGTGTTATTATACTTTGACAATTCTCTTTTCTCGCCCCTCGACCTGGGCACCTTTACGATTAGTCCGTCAAAATGCATTCGACATTAGTGCGCATACAAAATGTGTTCGGCTTCTTCACAACAGTAGCTTTCTCGGTCGCGGCAGTCATCGCGCTTTCAACTTTCATACATCCGCAGACACCTTCGGCAACAGTCTCTTTGAGCAACGTCCAAGTAGTGAGAGGACGACCACATTACTACAGCTACAAGAAGGATGAGTATGCGCATGTAAAATTCGATTTGGATGCAGGCACGTCCCACAACCCTCCAAGCGGAGGACCACCGGGGTCCAGACACGTTGAAGAGAATAAACCATGTAAACACAGCCGCTAACTCTCCGCAGACCTAAGCACCCTCTTCAACTGGAACACCAAACAAGTCTTCCTCTACCTAAAAGTCGTGTACGCCTCCCCCAAACCCAACGAACCCCCCTCCGAAGCCGTAATCTGGGACGCCATCCTCCCCGGCGCAGCCACCCCCTGGCACCAAAACCAATACATCCACCCTTCTCCCAAGTCCTCCAAAACCGCTCGCAAACCCAAGCCCAAGAAAGGAGAAGAACCCGCGTCACCCTACCCACGCGGCGTCATCAAGCTCACGAACCAGCGCCCGAAATACCAGATCACGGATATCACAGGCAAGCTGCAGAACAGGACGGATGTTCGGTTGGAGCTGGGGTGGAATGTGCAGCCGTGGGTCGGCGCGCAGTTGTGGACTAATTGGAGGGATTTGGGTATGTGGAAGGGGCTGGAGGGGGGGAAGAGCGAGACGTTTACTTTCCCGGCTATCGGGGCGAAGAAGAAGGTTGATACGTCGACGGAGAAGGGGAAGGAGGGGCATAGGCTGGAGGCTGGTGGGGAGCAGCCCATTAGGATGAATGTGTGAGGGTGTGGGTTGAGGGGTTGGCGTTCGATGGCGCAAGTCCAGGCTCGGAAGATATGTTTGGGTATAGAAAATTTTCTGATAGGATTCTGCGAAGGTGTTTTCGCTGCAAGCATGATATTCCAACCGCCAACATCCCGCGTAGTCGGGCTCGTGAGGCTATCGTGTACGAAGTTCTTCTGGCATTGTGGCCTACCATCTTGAAGCAGGCTCATCCCGGAGGACTCACTCAGTATATCGTGCCAAGCTATCCATCGCCAGTTCTTGTCCACTCGATACCCAACGGCGTATTACAGGTCTAACCTACTAGGTTGGAAGAAATGCAGTGCGACTATATGCCGTCTCTTAGCATGAATACTACTACTATGGGCGAACTGGTGAAAGCGCTTAGGCTCCATCAGAGCATGCGACCTCTTTTACGTCCACTACGCGTAGACATGACCGCTTTCACGACTATTCCGCGCTCGTGGCACGTCTCATCGCGGCCGCCTTCGCGTCCTTGTTAGCAACCTTCGTGAACGATTTCGCCACCACTTCGGCCGAGCCCACGACCTCCGTACCTCTTCGGCGAATGCGTCGTCTAAGCGCTGCGATGCTGCTCTAGGCGCTGTTGTTCTAGAGCCAGCCGTGTGTTTTGTTTCATCACGCGTTCAATGTAGATTAATGTTGCTGTTATTGTTCCGCCCCGCACCAAAGCACAAGAAGTATCACAACAAACAATCAGAGCAGTGGTAGTTGTGAATTCAACGCAATGTATTGCAAGACAAGACAAGACAACTAAACAGACAATATCCCAGAAAAAAGGTATCAAAAACAACTCAACACCACAGAACGCCAGGCGTGAAACCCAAGAGCCAGAACCAAGCACCGGAGACGCCAGAATTAAACCTCGGGAAAATCCGGTCCTGGTATCCTACACATATTTGCTGAAAAAGAGGGATTAGGTAGAAACGTGTAGTTAGAAAGCGTTAAGGTCGCTGTTCAGATCCGTCATCATCGTATATTTCGTGACAGGCGTGGAGGTGAATCGTGAAAGGTGCGATGATACTTGTTCAAGGCACACACATCGATCAAGGCGTCTCGTTAGAGATGGCCTCAGGTTCTGAAGCTGAAGCAGTCTCCGCGACAACAGGAGCGACTTCCTCTTGAGCGACGGCAACGGCGACGGCAACGGCAGGCTCGTCAGTGAAGACCTGTATCGCTTCTTCCTCAACAGCTTTAGCTTCAACGACGTCTTCCACAACGGTCTCGACAGGCACCTCAACATTCTCCTTCTCGGGCGACGGGCAACTAAAGTCGAACTCCTTGGACAACGCACTCGGTCTCTCCAGCCCCGGGTCAACGGTGACATAGCTCGACGCATCGCATCCTTCGCCATAGAACTCGGTAGTCAGGAGGTCTCCAAGCGGCTTGCGGTCCTCGTCCATGGCGTCTTGCGCGATTTTTCGTAGACGAGGGAGCTTGACGTGCTGCTCGACCGGAGCAGCGTTGTGCTCACCAGTCATCATGACATCGGAAGAGGCAGCGGCAGTATGGGTGCGAGGCTGCGCCATAGCCCACTCGGGCGGCGGCACGTTCTCCTTCCCCCGGTCCTCATTGAGCTGCTTCGTTTCGAAATCGTCGTCGGAGCTGATGTCGAGTACGGATGCGGAATGCTCCATTAGATTCGCGGCTTCCTGCTCAGGCGTATCCTCGTGGATCTCGAAGAACCAGCCCTTGGGCATCGAGTCCTCGATTGACGTGGCTTCATGGTTCAGCGTTGGCGTGATTGGGGCTGCTGCCGGTGTCGGTACGGTGGATTTGGGCGTGTAGTTTGGGATCGTGCCGCTGAGTGCTGCATCGATGGAGAACGGGAGGCCGGCGGGACTGCTCTGGGTAGAGAACGAGGGTGGGTCTACGCGTCGGAATGGCGAGCTGGAGGCGCGGCGCTTGGATAGGAGACCGATGCGTTTGTTCTTGGGGGATCCGCGGCTGTGGCTGATGGGCGTAGAGGAAGTGGAGGATAGCGACTTGCGGA
The DNA here is from genome assembly GCA_010015675.1 of Byssothecium circinans. Classification (NCBI taxonomy): domain Eukaryota; kingdom Fungi; phylum Ascomycota; class Dothideomycetes; order Pleosporales; family Massarinaceae; genus Byssothecium; species Byssothecium circinans. The sequence continues at coordinate 358,104 of ML977000.1, read as the reverse complement.
CTGATGGGATGGAGGGGCTTGCCGTGAGCGCTGGGCTGTTGTAGGTGGAGGGAGTGGATATGAGGGAGAATTTGGCGGGCTTAATGAATCCTGCATCATTGGAGGAGGAGCTGGTCTTTGACTTTTTGGTGGGGGAGTTGAAGAGACTGGGGTCGATGTTTTCCGAGTCGAGGGTGTCGTCGAAGATAGCGGATGCGCGGCGTTTTCCGGTGGATGGGGTGGGTGTGGGTTTTAGCGGTGAGGAGAATGGGGATGTTGGTGTCGTGGCTATGGAATTACGCGTTTAATTCATGGTTCTATGGGAATAATTGCGGTTTGAAAGCTTACCATTTTGCCGGTTCTTTGCACTTTGGAGGGCTTGGAGACGCGGTGTGCTGATCTCGCCGAAGGGCTGGCGCGTAGAGAGGGCCATAGCGGAGAGTATTGGGTTGGTGAAGGAGCGGACGGAAGGTAATTGACACGTAGGTGTCGTGCCGGGAGACGATGACAACGCAACTCCGGGGTTGAGTTGGAGTGTATTGGAGGCGAGTTGTGTAAGATAGTGGGGTGCTGGACTTTCGAACGCGGTCGTGTTCTTGCTGCAGTCGTCGTAGCAACGCTTCGCCGATCCTTTTCTCCAATTGCACTGTTCAATCACACTTCTCGTTCTCTACAACAAACGGATCTGAACAGAATGCAAGAAGGATAGCGAGAGGCAAAGTGTCGAGCAAAGCGGATAGAGAAAGAAACGAACAATCTCACGGGGGGCGCAACGGACACTATACGTCCGATCAACGCGTGTCCGTATCCGTCTAGCGTGTCTTGCTCCTCGCGCATCTTCGCGTCCCTTTTCCCCACCCTACGCCGGGATTCACGCTCGCGAACTACCCGCAAGCATCTCTCGGCCTGTTTCTACGCGATGGCCAATCAATGCGGTACCCATCATTGGTTCTGTGCGATCTTGGGGGCATGCACGACGTGCGCCACTCAACGCGTGAGAGATGCGAAAGGTGAACGTCGGTTTGCAGACGTGCTAAGGCGATGTGCCTTGCGTCTGTAGGGGCTGGGGCGTTTCAGGGCCTGTGATTGAGCGTACCAGTACTGTGCGGGGTGGAGAGTGCCATTGTCCAGTAGAAAAGGGTATTGGAACGATTCATGGGCAAAGTGACGACAATAGTGCAGTTGTCGAGCTGCGGTGCCCGTTTCATCGCGCGGTGCATACGCGAACCGCCGTCTATCTACGGTGCTGAAGCAATCTGCACCTCATTCAGCGCTCTATGCACGAATGTCCGACGTCTTGTTGGCTTTCACAAATATTCTCATGCTAAATACTGTTTCTGAGATACCTTGGCTTTACGAAGAAGTGCTACTGCTGAGCTTTTTGAGAACGCGAGAGCCAAATCTTCCACTGGTATGACCAACCCACAATCGAGCCAAAGACACGCTCACAGTCTTCTCCAAACAGCTGGCGTCTTTCATGCCGGCATGACACAGTTCTCCTCCCCACACTTACATCCTCCCAATGCCTCTGCCAACTCAGTACCGAAATTCTGCGTCAACTGTTCCCCTGGCCAAATCGCCCGCTTGGTGAAGAAGACGAACATGCGGACGTTACCAAAACGTACTATACGCTGTTCAAGGTTCGGGTTGCACGAGTGGCGAATGAACCGAGTATAGTTGCCATAAGCATGATTGTCAATGTAGCAATGGATGGGGCTGTACGGCTTCTCCCCATTGGTGTTGATATCGATGTCGGCATCGAGCGTAGTGGCGTTGTCTTCGGTGTTGGCATCGGGCATGGAAGCATCGTCAGGAGTGTCATCGCTCATAGGTTCATCTACTTCTGTTATCTCGTCAGCTTCCTTCGGTGGCTGCTCGTTCTCTTCGTCTAGTGGCAGCCAACCGATCGGTGCATCGAGCACATACCGTACTCGATCAACCGGGTCCGACGGAAGAGTTGACCGGTGTGAAGCGGGGACGTTCTCATAGTATGAGAGGTTGGGTTTGAGGACGCCAATGCTCTCGCCGATGGGACGGTTAGCAGGAATGTAGATTATAGTGAAGAGGCCGATGTGGCCTTGACCGGTTTTTTCGATGGTAACTTCTTCCACTTTCAGGCTGCGCCAGTGATTCTGGGCTAGCTTGTCCCTGTACTGCACTAGGCCCTCGTCCTTAGGTAGACCGTTGTCCTGAATATACTTTGACGCACGCTCCCAGGTCATCAACGAGAGATACGTCAGGCCTTTGTTAGGTATAGCATCAGAAGTCTCCATATTCGCAATGGCGGCCTTGGAGTAGTTTGATGTGCTGCGGATGCCTTGGTTCACTTTATCCGTCGTGTTGCTTGAATCAAACTTAATTACGTCCGCCGAGTTGTCGATGTCAAGCTTGATCATCAAACTCTCGTGCCAGAACCTTGCCTCTTCACGCCAAAGCTCAACGTCACATCCACACTCCATCTCTTCCTCTTCCTTCTCTTCCGTCTCTTCCGTGGCAGGCAGATGCTCCTGAGGTATAGTGACACTCCAGTAGGGACACTTGAATGTAACCACATCGTCAGCCGGGCCCGCGGGGTTTCGCACCTTGCATGCCAATGCCTCCATATCCTGAGAGTTTCGTACCACCGTTGCAGCCCACTCGTTTTCATCTTTATATGTGAACCTGATCTTGTCACCAACGCCAAGCTGCGCACAATACTTCGCCGTAGCATCGTCAATCGTGAGATCATGAGCCATCTGACATCCCAAACACGGCTCTAAACCGTCCGCGCGCATAAGGGCGTCTGCTGTCTTAGGCGGCCACTTGATACCCCGCAGTCCGTGGGGCTTGGGCAACCCCGCCCAGTCCTGCCGAAAGAAGAGGTGTTCATGGCCGACTTGCGCTTCGTACACCGCAGGTATGCGAATCTTCGCGGGGTAGCCGTAGACATCCAGGACAAAGAAGATGCGTTCGTGGAGGGAGCGGATGAGCCGTTCTTTCTCTTGTTGCTGGTTGGCAGTGAGCCGGTGGAACGAGGGTGGGGTAGCGAGTTCCGCCGCCTTCAGTTTGTAAAGTCGGTGCCAGCTAGAATCATCGGGAAAGTCTCGCGGAATTAGGGAGCGTTCGAAAGTGTCAGCCGTGTCGAGCGTGGGCCCCGGGACTGCCATGAATGCGTTAGTAGTATTCTTGCTACGTTCAGCGGCGAAGAGGAGGGACTTTCGTAGATATTTGGTAAAATCTGATTAGCGGTTATGTAAGCAGACTGTGGCTCAGGTCAATTGCAAACGAGGGAAAGGTTGTGAGAACAAACTATGCTCTTCCGGCGCTTTGCGATTCCTTGTGCGTGATCTGTAGGATCCAGTTTTACGCAGAGTTACGCTGCTCAAGTTAAGACATCTCTACGACCCAGCCGCCAATGTGTGAGGGTCAGGCGATCAAGAATCGAGGGCCATTGAGCATCGACGGCCGGCTGGAAGTCGATTCCCAACTTGGGGTAACGGATCTAAGATGGTTACGCGGCCCTGTACAGAGCTCGGTTTCGGTAATCTTTCTACCAGCAATTTTCCACTTCTTTATATGCAGGGTCACCATATCTCTTTCTCCTATTCTGTGCGTTGAGAGCTTCCCAGAGCGCATGCTTAGAATGACAGGCAAATCTTGTACGCCGGCTTTTAAAGCATCGTGAAAGTGAACAGCCGCCCTCACGCCATGATTGAGAATTGCGGATCATGTATAATTCCAGTTATTACTATTGTATGGATAGAAAAGACGAGATGAATGTGGTTCAAAGGTAGTTGGGATGAAAGAAAACAATTGACATTGGAGAAGACGTGAAGTGAGCGAGCTAAGGTGCGCTAGTTCTAACGTAGCTTAAAGGCTTGGCAAAAGTATCGGTAGTGTGTGGCGCGCTTGGCGGCGATTTGCGTTAAAGAAAGTAAGAAGTAAACAGTTAGCTACTTATCAGCACGTGTCAGAACACTTTTCTTTTCTTTTGTTTTCTTTCCGGCGGTATTCCTGCACCACCTCAAAACCAGCTCTGAATTTCCGCAGCTTTAGACAAACGGAAAAGAGCACCCCGCACAACCGGACAAAAGAAAAGGGGCAGGTGGGCGGGTTCTTAGAGCACCATCGGGGGCGTAGCGGGCGAGAGGGCGGAGCTGTTGCTGCTGCTGGCGCTCTCGGTGACAATGACCTTGTGGGTCGCCTTCTTGGGCCAGATATCAACCTCCTCATAGGGCGTGCCAGGTCTATTCTCATCTTCCACCGCACCTACTGATCACTCCCTTATATGACGAGACGAGTTCGCCTCTCAAAGATTCCTCCCTTTCTCCTCCGTCCTCTTGATGGACACCTGACTGTTTTGCAGTGCCTTCTTCTTACTCCCCACTGTCATCCCGTCCGACACTCGCAGTCAACCACCAAGATGCCCTCGGAAATGCAGACACTCATTGCAAATCTATCGAGAATGCAAATCGATGACTTTTTCCGAGAGAATGCTGACGTGACACGGGCCGAATGCGATCAATGGGCCACGCAGGCTGTCGGACGGCCTGTTTGTGCGTCGCCTGTCCAAGGCGTTACCAGCTATACCGTCGTACCCGTGGACCGTGTCGACGGTGACACTGGAATCGTCATTCAGTTTCGCTCCGCCGAGTATGCCTTTGACCTCGAGTTCCTCCAGTACGTCCAAGTAGCCTACGGGTCTCGATTCGTGCCGCGCCATCGTGACAGTGGCACCTTGGGCGGGCTCCATGCCTATATGATGGACGATGTCGGCGGCGTCGCCGTCTATCTTGCGCGAGATCAGCTACGTGCGCATGGCGGCTGCCTCTTAAGCAACACTCTGGAAGACTTCGCCAAGTAGGTTCCCCATCGACAGCAACCTTGCCGCTTTAACCATTTGAGTAACGACGTGCTCAGGTTCTTCGCCGCGGCATGGCACAACACGCCGTCCCCAATGGCCACTCCGGACCGCGACGAGAAGTACACCAGCTATAAAGCCGATCTCGTACAGTTGCACCAGGGTTTGCCCGAGCGGTTCCACAAAATGCTAGACCGCCTACTACAAGCTCTTCCGACCTTGTTCGTCGATGACTGGCCAATGGTGCCTAACCATACTGATCTGCTTGAGAATAATATTCATGTGGACCCAAAGACGGGCCATATTACGGGTATCTGTGATTGGAAAGACGCTACTGTTAGCCCGTTTGGCACGTCGTTGGAGGGACTCGAGAGCCTGCTCGGGGAGCGTACCACGACTGGCTGGCGCTGGATATGTAACTCAGCCGAGCTGCGCCGTGGGTTTTGGAGCGCTTTTGCCGCCGCCATGGGATCTAGTGCGCTCTGCGAGATAGCACGCATTGACGCGGCGAGGCTGGTGGGCATTTTCCTAAAGTACGGTCTTGTATGGGTGGACGCGGAGAACCGGGAGCCAGTTGCGGAGGGGTCATCGGGCTTGGGGTACCTCGAGGCCGTCACTTTAGAGCTCCAGGGAAATGGATAGGAAATTGGTTTCCCAAGCCTACAGTTCCACCGCTTGATGGTTTGGCGCGCTCGATGGTGCTTTACGTTAATTACTATCACTATGCCTATCACTGTAGCGCGCTTGGTAGTGCTTTACATTATCTTTAAGTATATAACGCTAAGTATACTATCTATTACGCCTACTACTACCATAGGTAGGCGTACTAAATAAACGTACTTATACCCTCTACTGTAGCGTATACTATAGTGACTGGTTACTGCTGCTTAGGTTAGAGGCGCTGCAATCAACCTTCCAAGATTCTGTTCACTCTCGAGGCCGAAGATGTGGAGTCTCCATTCATCATCTTCCAACGATACCCTTCAAAAACCCTTGATACGCCGGCTTCTTCCAGTAGTGCTCATCCCAGATGTTGGCCGCACCCTCACCCTCAAAGACGCCTGGAATCCAGGAGTACTTGTCCGAGATGCCCTACGGAAAAATCAGCAACGTCTCTTCCACCCATTCCTAACAAGAACAAAACGGGAAAATACATACCCAAACAGTCATCCCAACACACCTCTTCACCGCCAAGCAAGCCGCTGCAACCCTCTGATACGCCTGCGCCTGCACTTCCAGTTTCTCCGGTGTAGCAGGCGTATTCATCCTGATATCAATCTCGGTATACGCAACGTCAACACCCAGAGCGGAAGTAGTACGGAAAGCTTGCTCAAGCACTGTCTGGTTCGGCGTCGGGCCTGCTGAGGTCGCAGTGACTTCGCTGGAGAGATGGGCTTGGTAGCCCACGCCATCGATTTTGACACCGTAGGATTTGATGAGCTTGACGATGCGCTTGGTGCCTTCGGTTTTGGCGTTGTTGTATTCTAAGTTGTAGTCGTTGTCTAACGATTGGTCAGAATTTAAAGGGATGAGTTGGTGAGGCGGACGGGAACTTACAGAAGAGCTTCGCGTGCGAGTCGTACTTTGCAGCGAGCTTGAATGCGATGGGGAGATAGGCTTCTCCGATGGTGTTGTACCATACGCTCTCGCGGTATGTTCCGTCCTCGTTCAAGGCTGACATACTTCATCAGCTTTCCGGCTTTTTACAATCAGCAAAGATCCAGGACCGCTCACCTTCATTGACAACATCCCACCTTGTACAAGCTCCCTTGTATCGTCCAGCCAGTGCCTTGATATGGTCCTCCATGACCTGTATCAGCGTAGCATTGTCAAATCCACCTTCAGAAACCCAGGCAGGTAGCTGACTATGCCACACCAAGGTGTGGCAATGGATCTGCAATCCATTCTGCTTCGCGAACGCGACGTGGCGGTCTGCATCTGCGAAGGTGAAGTTTCCGCGAGAGGGCTCAGTGGACTCCCACTTTTGCGCGTTTTCAGGTGTGATGCTGGGACGTGGTCAGAATAGAAAAGATGAGATGTGAGGAGCGGAGAAGAGCTTACGAGTTGAAATCTTGCTTGATGATCTTGGGCTCCGCTGTTTCGTTTCGAAGAGTCAAAGCGGTACCGATGAAGGTTCGGCCTCGCTGCCTCATTGCCTTGTAAAGGCTATCACCCTTCGAACCAGATCTACCACCTCGTCAGCAAACTTCCCACAAAACCACTCTCTCAATTGGAACCTACGAGGCCGGAGCCGCCACCGCCAACCCACTCAGCGCCACACATGAAGCAAGGACACTAGAGAAACGCATCTTGAATTCGTCACTTCAATTGAATATCACCAACTCTCGCGAATGTCAAAAACCGATTGCACAACCCCCAGCACATATATACAACCCCACGGTTGTTCTCATCTATTAGCTCGCGGATCTCAACACCTATCCAGGATAGCGGGTGGCTAACGCACGTCTTTAACCGGGACCACGGTTCGCGCCAACCTGAGGCTCAGTGACAGTTCTTCCACGCCGAACGCGAAGCACGTTGAGCTAGAACGTATTTATCCGGTCAAGAAGTCGCTGGAAAGGGGAGACTAAGCGGCTGTGGGGTTGCTTTCCCGGGGGAGAACATGCAAGTCCCGTGGGTTTTTGCTCCAATCAGAGAACAGGCACCCAATACCTACTACGGTGGTACTTGATTCATGGTTTGTGCACTTCTTTACTACTATCTATATGTGCCTTGGTACTAGAATCTGTTTCTGGAAGGTTGCTGATATATTTAACATAACTATATCAACTTGAGGAACCCGACCCGGTTGCCAGGCCCTTCGTCCGCACCCCACGAGATGAACACGATGCGCCACAATATAAAGCCAGATCTCTATGACGGTATTACTAGGTGCAAGCCTATAGCGGGAGATGGAATTTCGGTACCTATTTCATAGAAAAGTCTGATCCAATGACGATGGTTGCATGATAGCCGTTTTTACCGGATTCGCGCCAAGGAGGGGAATGGTCTTCTCCCGACGGATATAACTGGACTACAGCAGGCGTGGCAGGAAAACGTTGACCGCCTATTTTTATAGCTTAGAGCTTTGGATTTCTCACAGTGTGAGCAGCGGTTTGGTTCGTGGTTGTAGTACACTGGGCAGTGAGCGAAAGAATGAAGATTTTGTATGGTCATGAAGATCTACTGATATTGATGCAATTCTGTGACCAAGATTCTGGCTACGCTTTCCAAATTTGTGAAGTTGAGAGCATCTTCAGACTTCTCCCTAGTACTGTATGTTACCCATAATCTCGCATGAGTACCTCACACGCCAGAATTTCCATTCAGGGTTGAACAATCGAATTAATGTGATAGGTGTGATGGATCCTTGTGTCTTTCAAGTGAGGTGAAGACCGGCCCTGGCCGCTGAACGTGCATTGTCTGTCATAGGAAACGTCTGCCATGTCGATCGACTTTGGGAATATGGAAAGCGCTGTCAGATTCTTGCCACTGACCGTCGCTGTTCTGGATTCGACCCGTTCTATTTCTCCTCGACGAAATGTTCCACGAAATCTTGCCCAACGCCAGAGCTCATGATTATTGTACGCCTCGGCCCATCCTCACCTGGACTGGCCCTAAACGGCCACTTACCCTCACAACCACCATACTCACGCCCACAGTCGTGAAGCTGCCCCTTCCGTCGCGGCATACTATTCCACATTCCCCGACATAGCCACCAGACCCGAGGAGCTTGTACTTGAAGCCCGAATTTGAATCCAGGTGTCCATAGCAGCAGTAGTCGCGTTTCTCGCCAGTCATGAGGCTGCGGCCATCTCGTGCTTCATCCCGCTTAGCCATCTTTGTAGTTCGGAAATCCCAAGCTATGATTAGGTGCTTGCAGTGCAAGGGCTGTTTGGCGTACACGCCAGAAGCAAGACCAGAGTCCCAAGAGCCCAGCCTTTTTATTCAAATCCACATCGAAGGGTAACCACGTATGTAGATGGGCAGATCTCCAAAGTAGCGCAGCCACGATATTCGAGGGTTGGCCTTCTCAGCGAAGAACGAGAAACGTTGGTCCTAGTGAAACCACTTCCCACCTATAGATTGGATTGGGAAGGATTTCTTTGCCTCCGTGACAGTGCCTTTGACGAGTAGCGTGAGTTTATCAAGGCGAAGAGAGAAGAGTGGAAACAGCTGCTCAAACGGCGATGGTCTCTCCTTCTCCCTATACTTTAACTTGAACGCGGCAGGTGGGAGGGTGAGAGTGATAGACGGAAGAGCTGATCATTGTCCAGTGAATTCGATAGTGGTGATCTGTACTGTCAACTCCGCAATGTGATCGAATATCCTCCTGATCTTGGCTTGGCGTGTGGCAGCGGTTTGCAGCTCTTCGGTAGTAGACTTCTTTGCGTCTTTTCAAAATTATTAGTAAGGACTAGGCACAAGTCGAGACGCTCCGCGATATGTAACGAGTAAAGTTAGCCGATACATGTCGGTCAAAAGGGGGCTAAAGGCGTGCGGGATTCTTAAGCTGTTTCTGGTTAGTATATCCAGAGGAAAGCAGATATTTATCTAAGACTTTTCGTTGTTCATCTTAGAAAGTATGGACTTCTGTTGCCCACAAAACTAAGCTGAAGTTATAATACCCGAACATGGCGAATTTCGACTGGCATTCCGGAAGGAGTGACCTCTCTAACATAGCACTCCTAGATCGAGCTCCCGAGAGCGAGGGTATCGACTTAAAAGCAGTGCGTTTCTATCGACTGGCTCGAGTTCGAAGCCAGATGGCAGCGTACAACATCGGCGCTGTTATCCTCTCCGATCCGATCAACATTCGCTATGCGACAGGGGCCCGAAATATGCAGGGTTTCAGTATGCGTAACGCTCCGTCGCGGTACTTGCTACTTACGGCAAATCGCTCGATCCTGTTCGAATTTACAGGCTGTCTGCATTTGGGTGAAGGATACGAGACCATCGATGAAGTAGCTGCAGGCCCTGAGATCGATAGGCGAGAACGGCCGTGGGCGGCAGACATGGCTAACTTAATCACCGACTTGGTTGGCAACGGCAACGGCGTGACGCTTGGTTTGGAACGCCTCAACGCAAACGTTGCAATCGCCTTGAAAGATCTCGGTCTCAGGATCGTTGATGCGCAGAAGCCCGTTGAAATGGCGCGAGCCATTAAATCAGCGGAAGAGATCAAATGCGTCGTCGCGTCGTTACGCGCGACCGAGATCGCCGTTGGCAAGCTCCGCGATGCCATCCGTCCAGGCATCACCGAAAACGCTCTCTGGTCCGTCCTGCATTAGTTGGTTACCGAGCAGAACGGCGATTATTGCGAAACACGGCTTCTCAGCGCCGGCCAAAGAACGAATCCATGGTTTCAGGAGACAGCAAACTATGTGATTGGCGAGAACGAGCTCATTGCTCTTGATACGGATGTTGTTGGCTGTCATGGGTATTATTCGGACTTCTCGCGAACATTCCACTCCAGCCCTGGTTGTCCTACTAAGGCGCAGAAGAAACTCTACAAGGCCGCATACGAACAGGTAAACCACAACGTTGGTATCCTGAAGCCGGGTATGACGTTCCGCGAGTATGCCGACCAGGCGTGGGATATCCCAGAGAAGTACTACGCGAACCGCTACTATCTCTCAGCCCATGGATGTGGAATGCCAGGGGAGTATCCTTACCTTTATCACCGTGGAGATTTCCCGGATGCTGGCTACGACGGTGTCATTAAGCCTAGGATGACTATCTGTATTGAGAGCTACATTAGTGAGAAAGGAGGTATCGAAGGGGTAAAGCTTGAGCAGCAGGTTTTGATAACCGAAACGGGAATCGAGGTCCTGTCTATGTTCCCATTCGAGGAGGCTCTGCTATAGTAGCGACCGTAGAAAGTAAGGATGGATGGGCAGAATCGACACGACTACTATGTGGAAAGTGCGAGACCTTGTAGAAGTTCAGACGTAGGTTAGTAAAGCGTACTCATAGAAAACAAACTGTAGCAATTGGCAGGGTAAATTGTACGCTCAAGACCCATAGAGTATTAATAGAGATGCTCTTTGCACTGCTCCACAGCATTGACGAATTTTTGGCGCGGACTTATGCACCACAAAGCATTGCCGAGCGTTTGGCACGGGCTTATGCAAAGGGATTACTTACCTATTCCTTGTCATCTCTAACAGGAGGGAGGTCTATGTAATTGTAGATTATAGCACGAGCGTCGCGATTGAGGAAACTCTCGTAGCTTTCGCGACCGTTGCCGTTGCCACAAGCGACATTTGCATGGAATTCGAAGTCGAGTATATTAGATCGAGCTTTCTTGCGCGCCGCAGACACCGGCGGGCTTAATGCTTCGCATTTCATTGGGATATTTTTGGCTGTAAAGAGTGGGATTAAGGAGAAAGGGTATATATATGTAGCTACCTAAAATCTAGTCAACTGTAAAAGCGCTAGTGCGAAAATGGGTGTGCTTATGTCATTAAGGCTATGCAGGCAGACGCGACTTGAATTACAAACATTGAAACGGAGTCTCGCAAATTTTAAAGCTTCCTCGAATGAATACCATGGTAGGCGGCAGTATCAAAGAGCCACGTTGTCGAGCGGAAACCTTGTAACACTTATGCAAATCTAACCAATAGAAACCGCTACAAGACTTTTGGTGTGTCTGCGGACCCAAGTGGGTGGTGTAGAAGCCGAGAAGACCGGTTGTATATTGGAGAGAGGTCAAGTAAGGAAGGATAACTAGGAGAGGAAAAGCAAGAACGAAAACAAGGGAGACGGAGAGGACGTCCAACCACAAAGTACCCGCAGACTAGACAAGCTGAAAGAAAAAGTAGAGTGACTCATAAGACGGTGTACAGCTAAATAAAGCAGAATTTTGGAGGCACTTTACGCTTCATAAACCGCAGAAGTGTACCTATGCATTTGACGCATGGCATTATAAAGCTGCACAGAGATATCAAAGACAATCGAAGACAAAATCTCTCCCGCACGCGCCCAACGCCCAGCTCAACAACGACGACCCTCGTCGCTATGATCTTTGTCGTACGCATCCCACAAACTATTCCCTTCACTACAGTCAGCACTTCTTCGACATGTAACTAGCGCCTGCAAACACTTACCCAATCACCAATTCACCGTTTAGCCGACACTGCAAGTGCATCCTTTCCTCAGAGCAGGATCGGTGCTTGGCCACCCAACACATAGATTCCCCTTGTTCCTGCAATCCAAGTGGTTTACACCACAGTCCTCCACTGAGCAAGGTCCTGAAAAGCCTTGAGGCAGCGGATCGGGCAACGCGGCTGCGAGAGTGAAAAGGAGGGTCGAAAAGACGATGGCGAAGCGCATGATGACTTGGTAATATAGACAACAATGTAAGTTTTGCGAATTAGATTGGGCCGGTGGTGGTTGAAGTGGAGATTATGGAGCAGGTATTTGTTTGAGGACAGTGCTGTGGACTTTTGATAGATGTAATGATGGAGATGATGAGGATTGAAACGAGTGAAATGGGGGATATATATACTTAACATTCTTATGGGCCCAAGACCTCGGGCGCACAGCCTCTGTCCGTGACGTTGATGGTAGACAGTGGCAGACCCTGTTCCACAACCCTAGCGCAGGACCATGGTGTGTGCATTTGATGCAAGCAAGACCCAAGTAATCGCAAACTGGACCATAAAACACCAAGTCCAAGCCCGGCACAAGCATATTTCCATATTGCTCCTCGCCGCCTTAACTTTTACAACCCTCCCACGACTTTTCTCACTCTGCAATGATTAAATACCGCAACAAGAGTATATCTAAGCCTCCAAGGAAGGTACTACATAGTACACGGCCAACCGTGGTACCACGAGCAAAGGAAGCCATGTGACCCGTATCTAGCGTCACTAAATAGAGTTTGTATCTGTCTTCGGCTCTTAGCACTATGGCTATTTAGCCACTCCCCGCGGGAGGTTGGTGAATAATGTCTGGGTGGAGTGGGAAGACGGAGAGCTTGGCTTGGCTTGGCCGCCTAGGCATTGTGCGTTTGTACGGCCTTGGTGTTTCTCTAGCCGTAGATCAATCATACCTTGGTGGCGATCAACCGATGCGGTGGCGATCAGGCGCATTTATGTTTGGGTACTGTGGGTGGATCGCCGGGGAGGTTTGAAGATGACGCTGTTTTGGCTGTGTTTTGTGCACCAACACCAAGAAAGCCAAGAGCGGAGGCGCGGAAGAGGGGCGTACAGCATGTAAATTGTTTCGCAATCACGAAAGCGGCGGCTCTGTTATGGGGGGATGCAGGTGAAGGGTGAGGGTAAGTAGCCAAGTCCCACTTTAAATGTTTACCCTGATGCCCTTGGACGCTGGCTTCACTCGCGGGACCGGCGGAACGAATGCATCTATATCTTAAGCTTAACGCACAATAATGATACTCTGATTTTGTTTCGAAAAGCTCAAGGCCATAGCGTCCGTTCATAGCCGCCAGTGTCAATAATAACGGCTCGGCGTAGGCTCGACTGTTGACTTGTAAGCCTTGGCTTGCCTACTGTTGTTCAGACCATAACAGCAGGCCGAAACTTGACCGGGCATTATTTGACATTAATCAGTAGAGGCCCACACATGTGTTTGGTATCAAATAAGTACCACCAATAATGCCAGAAGTTGCTCCTGTCGCATGTTTCAAGGTGCAGGGATCAGGAAAGATGGAAGAGCCTGTCGAGATGAAGTATGCAGGTGGATCGGTATCTAATTCGTTTTAGTGGGTTGCTTTTCAAACTTCAAGCATTAACATACTCTTGGAGGTGTGATCCAAACTTAGAACCTCATACCCAAGGCGGGGCAGTCTGTTGAGCGCCATCATGCCTCTCAGCCCTGTGGAGATGCTATCCACTTCTCTTTCCCTTTCCTCCTAATCCTAACGTTTGACTGTCTCAGCCTACCGGAGGATATGCCGCTCCCATCCAATACCTATTTGAGCCTGGAGAGCGAGTAAAGGACCGAGAAACTATAGCATACAGTATACGTGCCATAGAAAGCTCGAGCTAAGGTACTGCATGGGGGAGTGCCATGTCTTCAATGAGGGTCCTTGGACTTTCCCTGACCCATACTCTCAACATGGGACCATTGAGATAGTCTCTACTCTTTTACAAAATTGAACTCGATCACCATGTCGATAGTCAGGGCGGCAAGGTCACTGGCAAGCTCGAGGACTATGCGTTCTTCTTTGGCTTGGATGAGTCTGTTGCAGAGTGTTTCCACTTCCCTGGAAATGTGAAGCTCGAGATGTGCGCCAGACTGTTTGGGGAAGAGGGATTGAGGGCTTCACGGCGTGGGCGATGATGATTGCGTTGGTGACCGAGAAGGTTGCGAGAGTTGCTCCTGACCCCGAGACCCATTTCTCGAACTTGTCGCTCTTGGGCACGGCCCCTGGTTGGATAGAAATCGCAGTTTTGGGGATCCTGATGTGCGGTCCGTGGGGATTGATTCGAACGATGCGTCCGTACTCTTCATGCGGGCGGTCAATCTTCCGGATAAACAGGCCTTTTTTCACGACATCAAATTAGACCTCCCGTCGTACCTTTTCGTACACGTGGTGAAGTTTAGCCCAGGGAAGTTGGCAAGTGGATGAACGAACAGTCGGTAGACGACGTTGAGCTAGATGTCGTCAAAGACGAGGCCTCTAGCTGTGATAGAATAGTGTCGACAAGTACGAGATCGAGCTAGCGTTGTAGCCCGGATAAATCTGGATGACGGAGACTTGACATGAGCGTCCTATGTAGTTAGTTGTCAACAATGCTTAAGCACTGGGCCCATGGGCCCTACGATCCGGTAGCTTGTCGTTTATCTCATAAATCAGACCTCCGGCGTGGTGTTGTGGCACGTCCGATTCATAAAGGTCATTGGTCGTACGGTTCCGAGGTAGACAAGCTCTCACAGGAGAAGGCGCGTATATTCCGGATTGTGCGGTCACCAATCTCTTGCGATGGAAAGATGGGGGAGGGATGGGTGGATGGACGACAGCATCAGTCTCAAGTCCATGACTCCAGGTCTACCGTCTCCCAAGCTGAGACGGCGCTTAGCTGGCTCCGATGCCGACGCGCTATGATCATTAGACATAGCTCCGCCCCGCACCCCGAGGTCATCGACATCCACTACCGTCCAAGGTTAATAGCCATCACCTTAAACTTCACCTATCCTTCTACCTCTACAACCATCATCCATCTGCAAAATGGCTCCGAACGACGACTCCCGCCGACCCGAAGATAACCCTTTCATCGCCTTCCGCCGCTTCGCCGACTCGCAAGTGTCCAGCATGTGGAACACCGTCTTCACGCTCCCAGCCACCATCGCGAACTTCAACAATGCGCACATCGCCCGTGAGCAATGTCTCTTCGGGCGCGCAGACAAGGTGCAATGTGAGAAACTCGCTCAGCTGGAGAAGCAAGTGGCAGAGCTGCGGTCCGAAGGCCGTGAGCTATACAGGGTGGGCGACTTGCAGGCAATGGCCACAAAAGGGGAGCAATTATTGCAACTCGATCGCCAGGCTGAGGAACTGAGAAAGCACATTGTAGACTCTGCGCGATCAAGAAATGAGGAGATGCGGACGAGGCCTGCCCTTGATGATGAGATGTACGGCCAGCTCCTCAGCGGTGACAATACCACGAATGATAGGCGGAAGCAGAAGGACCTCGTAGAGAAGGTAGCCAATGAGAAGGGACAGCAGTGGGGATGGATGTGGGACTGGGGGTTTCCAAGACCGTTTGATGCGGATGACAACATAGGGGACAGCTCAGATGACGGGGACAGGCAATGCCGATGGCGTCGCAGGAGAGAAGAGATGATGCAGCGACTCGCCGAACAGCGAGCAGCCTCCGATGCGAAGTGGGAAGATTTCCGGAAGACCATGGATGGGGACGAGCCTCGCGCTGGAGATGGCAAGCCAAGAGTGTACCACTGGTCATTCAGTTGGCCTCCGGCGGCAGATGACTCCCAGAAGAGGGCTCATGACGACGCTCACAAAGTCCAAGCCCAAGTCGAGACCATCATTGATGAGATTGGCAGTGCGATTGCTCGCCAAGTCCCACGTATCTTCGAATCGCCATGGTACTCTCCAGAATCGCTAGAAGAGAGTGAGGACATGAAGCGCGCTGGTGTGAATTGGAGGGACGCATTTGAAGACCTCGTCCGTGCCGAGAACGGTGCACCTCTTATTCCGGCAGATGCGCTGGGAGTGCAAGGAAACAGATCGTACGACGAATGGGCGCGCCGCTTTCACGATCCTGTGACTGCTCGAAACGAATATGCTCAGTGGGTCGCCCAGCAGGAACAGAAGCATACAGTCGCAGAGTCACCATCCGAAGAGCCAAGCTACGAGTACAGTCACGATCACGAAGATCAGCATGACGACCCCCCAACACCTCGACCGAAGCAAGGACGATGGTCAAAGGACATGCCCGAAACAGAGCTAGACGCATACGAGCGCATGCTTGGCCGGGCACACGCTTCAGCAGTTCCTACGCAAGACAGCGAGGGCCAGCGGACATCGATCCTATCTACTCTCTCCACCACCGAACGTACCGTCGGCCCAGACGGTGCAGTGACGACCAAAGTAGTATTTAAGAAACGTTTTGCTGACGGCAGGGAAGAGAGCTCGGAGACTGTGCACACATCGCGCGGTCAAGAGAATGAGTTGGAGTCTTACAAGCCAGTACCACCGAAGGAGGAGAAGAAGAGTGGCTGGTTCTGGTCCAGTTAAGAAGTGATGTATATATGTATGGCGCATCTAGTTTGTGTAGGGATAAAATTAGCAATCAGGTAGGCGTATAGCTCGGTGGCGTATGGGCCCATCTCCCCCGATTGCTTTGTGTAGGCTAGTGCATTCACCCCTCCTTTTTTGTAGCGCTACGTCGCTCACTTAACTCTGTTTATCATGCCAATGTAAAGACTACATTCTATTCAAATGGTGTTCATCTAGTCGCTGTCACCCCTCAAGTGCTACTTGATTGCATGTATGATAGCAATGTGCGTTTCCCAGTGCGTCCTCCAACATAAAGCCTTGAACCTCTACTCAAGTTCAGAGCGGAATGGGCACTGTTCCATCGAAACGACGCTCTATTCCGATGAATTGTGAGCATATCAACTGATCGTAGATGCGAATTCTACAATACCCCTGTCAGCATCGGCAAAGACCCGACATCCCAGCGGAAATCCGCCCTGACCTGAGCCTGAAACATGATTCCACGAAACGTCCCGCTTCGAAATTTCCTTGATAGCACAGTTGCAATTTATCTGCATCTCACTTGATCATGAACAGGCAAGCGGCAATTCGCCTCCACGACGACCGAACGATTTGAAACGAGTCATACTCTTTGCGGTGCAGCGGCACGCAATTGAAACAATTCGCCGCACACCGAAAAACTTCAGCTCATATTTACCTACACCCAACAAAGCCCTTTTAACCTCTTCCTACTCCTGCGTAAAAGTGCAGGCCTAGCTTTACAATTCTATATTTTGTTAAAGTTGCAGGGAATTCTTTCAACCGCGTGAGCGGGTGGTCAAGCTTCATGCCCAGAGAAATGAACAGGCTCACGCGTTCCCGCAATGTGGGACGATATCGATGAGATGATGTGGCGGCTGATGAGATTGCTGAGGATTGTAGTATATATTCTAGTGCGTGCTGCACGTTTGATAGAAGCCTTCGCCCTCACTCCTTTTCTTTGGCTCTTGTGGTAGGGCTTGTTCACTCGTTCGAAGATCCAACTTCATCACATTCGTTCCTATCTGCTGTGCAGACTTTTATTTCAACCATGCGCGTCTCCAGCATTTTCATCGGCGCTGTTGCCCTCTTGCCCTTTGTTCTCGCGCAACTCTCTGGAAAAGTCGGACCGTTGACAAGCACCTCTTCGAAAGCGACAAAGACGTGTGATGTCACCAAGTACGGTGCCAAAGCCGATAAGACGACGGACATCGGCCCTCCTCTTACGTCGGCATGGGCGGACTGCCAAAAGGGAGGCACGGTTGTGATTCCCAAGGGTGACTACGCGATGAAGACTTGGGTTACATTGAAGAATGGCGCTGCTGTATCTATCCAACTCGACGGTATCATCTACCGTACTGGAACAGAGGGAGGAAACATGATCATGATCCGCGATACCACTGATTTCGAAATGTTCTCCAGCACGGGCAAGGGAGCCATCCAAGGTACTTCCTATACCCTCCCTCACTCCCTCCAACCCCACTGACACCCATCCCAGGCAACGGATTCGAAATCCACAAATCCGACGGCCAATGCAAAGGCGCGCGCATCCTCCGCCTGTACAGAGTAACCTCCTTCTCCGTGCACGACGTCACCCTCGTCGACGCCCCCATGTACCATTTCTCCATGGACACGTGCACCGACGGCGAAGTGTACAACATGGCGATCCGCGGCGGCAACATGGGCTGTCTCGACGGCATCGACGTGTGGAGCAACAACATCTGGATCCACGACGTCATGGTCACTAACAAGGACGAATGCGTCACCGTCAAGTCGCCCTCCAAGAACATCCTCATCGAAAACATCTACTGCAACCGCAGCGGCGGATGCGCTATCGGGTCCCTCGGCGCTGGTACCGCCATCTCCAACGTCCAGTATAAGAAAGTGTACACGTGGAGCTCGAACCAGATGATGATGATTAAGAGCTGGGGCGGCGATGGATATCTCGAGGATGTCAGCTTTGAAAACTTCATCGGCCATGGGAACTCGTATTCTTTCAATATCGATCAGTATTGGTCTCCCATGAAGGAGGTCGCGGGCGCAGGGGTCCAGATCTCCAACATCACGGTCAAGAACTGGAAAGGTGGCAATGCGAACGGCGCCTCGAGGGGTCCTGTTAAAGTTGTCTGTGCTGATGGCAAGCCTTGCACTGATATCAATATCTCGGACTTTGCTATGTGGACGGAGACGGGGAACAAGCAGGTTAACTCTTGCAGGTCGGCGTGGGGTGCTGGGGGCTGTTTGAAGAAGGGGACTGCGGTTAGTTATGCGGTTACGAGCGTTACTGAGACTGCGGCGCCGACGGGGCATACCGCTGCTTCTATGGTGAGGTTACCGCGTACGAAGTATAAGTGAGACATACACTGACCTTGATTTAGGCGGATGACTTGAAGAGCGACTTTGGGACCACGGTTAGCATTCCGATTCCTACCATGCCCAGTAGCTTTTATCCAAGTGTGACTCCGATTTCAAAACTTGCTGGGTCTGCGTAGATGATGGGCGCTGAGCGGAGCGTGGCTGGATGCTGCCAGTGGGTGCGGCAGCTGCTCTTTCTTGTGGGGAGGTCCTCGCCTTCTTGTAATTACGTTTATATTTTATGTATATACTTTGAAATCTGATGGTTACTCGAACTATGCTCGGCTGTCAGTGGAAGTTTTCCATTTTGCGCTGGCCGGTGGTGCAATCTAGTGTGAATATTCAACCAGCGGCACAATCTGCTGATCCGCTCTTCCACACTGAGAGTCAAACCGCCGTCGTCGAGCGCCAATGGATTGCCGGCTCTTGTCCCAATGACACTTGCCTGCCCTCCAAGAACGTCGTCTACTCGTTTGTCTTGTTCACCAATATTAAAGGAGTTGTTGTGTGCAAAGATTGCGTCTAAGAGTGGGTTGGCTCGAAATTAGAAGTGGAGGAAAGTCCCGGGCCGATTGAGAGGGCGGGCTGGCAGATTGCCTACAAGCTTGGAGCGTGTTTCCGTTCTATATCTGGGGTCCTGGGGCTCTGGAGGAGGGGGTTTGTCGATCCTTTGTAGTTGTAGGCAGAGAATACACAGAGTGAGTGGCCAAACACATGCAGGGCGTTACAAAAACTTGGTGAATAACGCGCATAGCGGGTACTAGGAACGGTTCTTCTTTCACGCCATGAGATGATGAGATGATGGTGATTCAAAGAGACAAGCAAGGGAAGTCTGTGATTGTGTGACGTGGTGGATGTGAGACCGGGGTAGGCGGGAGTGGTGGCTTGGCACGGTCGTCGCTGCCGTGACAACGAAGCGCGAGTAAACACACGGACACACACGTCGACTAGCCGCATCCCCAGCGTCGGTCATGACTTAGCGGGCCTGTTATCGTCGCATACCCTCTACTATCTACACGCACTCGACGTGATAGGATACATCTTTTGCTTATTGCTATCGCCTCGACCTCGCACTCGCTGAGTATCCGTCGCTGCGCTGTACACCGCTCGTTGCGCCAACAAACGAATGTCTCGCTGCCACTGTTCGCCCGCTGGTTGAAATCCGTCGAGGATTTAGAAATACACAATAGATTTTTGGGCATGGCAAACCTGCCGACGCGCTTCCCCTGCTGGTGCAAAGCCGTGTATTCATGGGGCGGCGAGGTGAGTTGATGTTGGTGTTGAGATGGAAGGCGCATCTGCTGGGCAATGGCTAACTGCGCATGCTAGACCAAACGAGACCTGGGCTTCATAGAAGGAGACCTGATCGAATGCCTCAACGCCGGCGACGGGTCGTGGTGGATGGGACGATTGAAGCGAGATAGGCGCGCCGTCGGACTGTTTCCCTCAAACTTCGTCGAACTCCTCGCCGAAGACTTCCAGCCATGGAGTCGCAACACGAGCCCCATGACACAGGAGGGCGGCAGCATATCGCGGCAGAACAGCGGGCAGCCGGTCAGGCAGGCGCCGCAGAAGCAGAAGACGTTCAGAAAACCATTCACTGCCTATGCCGCTGCGGGAGCACCAAACCCAGCTGCGGCTGCGCGAGAGAGGGAGAGGGCAGGCGGAAGATCGCCCGTCCCGAATGGCAGCCTTCGAACACACAAGCCATACTCGTCGATGAAGCGCTCATCTACTGAAAGCCGCGAGACCGCTTCGCCAGCTCCACCATCTAGGGGTCCTTCAAACCTACGCGCCGTGTCGCCCCGGCCTACTTCAACACGACCGACGTACTCCCGTGCTGTATCGCCAGCGCCCCCTGCCAACTATGATTCCTACTCGAGATCGCCCTCTCCCGCACCTCCAACGCAATATCGACCCCACTCACGAGCTGTGTCTCCAGCGCCACCAGCACAGTACCGACCACAATCTCGTGCCATCTCTCCAGCGCCACCTCCCGCCCAATACCAGTCGCGAGCCGTTTCCCCTGCTCCGTCCTTCCAATATCGTGCATACGATCGAGGCCCATCTCCTTCGCCGTACCAAGATGCTCAAGACGCTGTTGATTCGCCTCCTCCACCCCCTCCTCCGCATCGTGTTGCATACAACCCAAGCAGGGTGCCTTCGCCTGCACCACTGCCACACAATGCTGGTTACCACACGCCAGAACCTCGCTCGCCAGATCCGCGATCAGGGAAAGGAGACTTCACACCTTCGCCGTTGACCAATGCCATGAACGATGTCATGTCTTCTTTGCAGGATATGACCATGTCAAAAAGCGGGAACTCGCCCGATGAGCCACCCACGCCCCCCGGTGTCTGGTCGCCCGAAGCATTCAACGAGGTCTACCAAGCTTCGGCGAAGAAGGCGCGCGCGCAAACATCCATGGGAATCGGCAGTCAACCCAGTTATCAGGATGACGACCCGTATCAGCCTGATGACGATGATGGTCCTCCACAAGTGCACAATTATGTTCAACGAATGGAGAGTCGTTTGCGGAAGATGCACCAGCAAGAAGGTCGGAAGAATGACGAACTCTTTATGCCTGCCGACTCATCAGGCCCACCTCCTTCTGTTCCGCCCAAGGGTCCTAAATATAGCAGGCCTACATCGTCTATGGAGGATATACAGCCTGAAGTTGATAGAAAAGGTTCAAAGACGCTTCGACATCGCAAATCTGCATATGAGATAGGTCGCAATGTTTTGGGTAGGACTTTTACGACGAAAACGAACTCAACGACCACAACGCACACGAGCAGCAGTACAAATCGCAGTTTGATGTCTGGACAGTCTGCGACGAACATGAGCTCAACTAGCGCTGGAAGCTACTATCGAAAGAAGTTTGCGAAAGAGAGGTCAAAGAGCGTAATGGAAACGAGAGATGCTGGAAAAGGGTACACTTTCGACGACGAAGAGCGACCGGAAACGCCATTCACAGGGGTCACATATCACTCGAGTCACGCCTCACGTCCACGGCCAGGCTCAAGCCATGAACCCAAACCCGAATGGGCGAACAATCAACAAGATGGCCCAGATCCTCTTGGGGGACTTATGGCACCGAAGCCCAAGAGGAGTGGCTTCTTCAGAAAGATAATTGATACGGCCAAGACACAAGCTGCAAACACTCGAAGTGCAATTGCCTCCGGCTCGATTAGCAGGCCCGGTTCTCGTGCCGCGAGCCGAGCCGCGAGCCGCGCTGCCAGTAGGATAGATGACCGTCCGCCTACAGGGATTGCAGGAGGAACAGCAGTACAGTCGAACGCAGCGCGGGACATGGGATTGGGCGGATCGGTCGACTGGGTTCAAGTTCGTCGAGATGTGAACAGGTCAAACTCTCTAAGCAAGAATGAGAGGATGGAGAGAGCCGATCGGTGCCAGATGATGGATATACCAGTCATCAACCCTGTCGACATCTTGTACGATTCCGCAGAAGGAGATGAAGGCCTCGACGGGCTTCCTATCGCAGAGCCTACGGACTTTAGCGCCTGCAACCTCGGCCTCGTCGACAAGAGCGCTCGATTTGTCAACAGCGTTCCACTCGGAACGACTCCTGGAGCGTTGGCCCAAGGATACATATGCCGGCCTTATCGAAGCGATGTGCAGCGTCTACGGGCGATCTTTACCTGGGTCAGTGAGCGCATCTCGTGGGAAGATGACTTCGAAGGCGACATGGACACTCGCCATGTGCTCCAGAGCAAACGGGGATGCTCACAAGAGATTGCACTCGTGGTTGCTGAGATGTGCGCTTCAGTTGGACTACATGCTGAAGTCGTCCGGGGGTATCTCAAGACGCCTGGAGAGCCCTTGGATCTCGAAAGCGTTGCTCGACCCAACCACTTCTGGAACGCCGTCATCGTGGAGGGTGAATGGCGTATTATGGACTGCTCATTAGCCGGACCTACAAACCCCAAGCGAGTACAATATTCGAATGCTGGTTCTCAGGTTGCAGAAGTGTACTACTTCCTAGCACGACCGATGGAGATATGCTACACCCACGTCCCTCTTCTTCCTGAGCAGCAGCACATTTGCCCATCCCAACCACACGACGTGTTGATGGCTCTCCCGTGCGCAACTCCAACATACTTCAAGCATCGTTTACACATCACCGAATTCGACACTAGTCTTTTGAACCTTGATAATCTTGAGATGACACATATCCACATCAACGTTCCTGAGGACGTCGAATGCCTCGCTGAGGTAGAAGCACGATCCTACTCTCAGGATGCTGACGGTGACTACTTCGAGAGCGGTGATGTTGTGCGGAGGCCAGCTTTAGCACAAGCAGAGTGGATGGGAGGACAGAAGCGGTATACAATTAAAGCGCTGCTACCGAGTGATGAAGGCCAGGGCGTGCTTAAAGTATATGCTGGACCACGCGGTCTCATGGTAAGAAACACCCAACCTTGCTCCAATGCAAAATCTGACACAGTTCAGCACTCCAACAAGCTCAACCCTCATGCGCTCGCCCTCGGCCTGCCTATCACACATACCGGCGCAAATCCCCCATACTCCTTCCTGACCCTCCACCCAACACCGCACGCTCAACGCCATGATCTCTACGTCGCCCAACCACAATGCGCAAACATCGCTCTTAACAACACTTTCGTCTTCACCGTCCGCCAACATCCTTCCTCCCTTACCCGCACACCCGAACCCGAAACGCCGCTGACCGGCCGCTCGTCACCGAATCCCTTCGCCCGCCCAATGTCTGCAATGAGTGTGCAAAGCATCTCAGCATCTGGTTCGAACTACACAAACCCGTCACAGGCTTCGTCAGGATCAAACAGTAGCACGTCTATGAAGCCTGCGAAGCTCGCTGTTCAGACGCCGTCCGGCAAGATCATCCGGTTGACGAGAAAGAGTGAGCATTTGATGGGGACACAGGAGGGCGATGGCAGTGTGTGGGAAACTGTAATCAAGATTGGCGAAAAGGGAACCTGGCGTTGCCTGGTACTTGCGGATCGAAGTGCGAGGTGGTGCGTTTTCGCGCAGTGGGAATGTGCTTGAGTCGCCCCCCCTCATCTCTTCCCCACCCATCACGTCATGCGTTTGTACGATTATGATTGTGTTCTTTTAAGTTTCTGGATGATCAACTTATTTCCTTTCCAAAAGTTCTTTCATTGGTTATCAGAGAGGAGATACGAGGTGGTGGTGGTGGTTAAGCGACAGGTCCTGCTATGGGTCGGTTCTTTTTACGACTTGTAATGCTCATGCTCGATGGCTGGCGTTTCAATCTCTACAAGGCAAGCGAGGCTCAGGCACAAGGCACATTACCATTGGTTGGCGCTTCTGGCAAAGCTTTTAGGATATGGCGTAGACGAGTCGTTGCATTTTCTGGGTAGTTGGTTGGCTGGTTGCTTCCTTTCTTTTTGTTCTTTGAGTTCGTGAGCGTTTTTTTTAAGTAGGATGTATAGCGGTATGGCATACGCCTAATGCAGAATTTTTAATTTCAGTGTCGATGGTGGTTGTTTTGGTGAAGAAGTGATTGATGTTGAGGCGGAGACAGACTGGATCGTAGAAGACTGTTATTAAGAGTGCAGGACTTTTCATGCAATACCCCGTGTTCAGTAGATGGAGCACGATCTAACGATCCCAACCCCGCCAGATCAAGCCACCCACCCTCTCGAAATTTGGACAACTTCCACAAAATGGACATGGTACCATCTCACTGCAGCACCTCCACTACTTCGACTTCCCCGTCGGGATCTGGAACGCCACCGCCGGCTCCCCATGCGCAAACGCCCTATCCAGCCTAAAAAAGCCCTTCCGATCAAACTGAAAGACATCATCCACCTTCAGCCCCGCAACATTACAATCAGCAAGGGCCTGATACCTCGACTCGGTCTTCGGATTCAAGAACTGGTCCAAGTCATCACCTTCCTCCAACTTATCCTTAGTAATAAGGTGATCAAACTCGACCAATTCCACAGGCACCAGATCCTGATCCGTACTCAACCACGTGACCTTCTTACTCGTCTTCTTGACATCGCCCTGGAGATGCAGCTCGAGCTCGATTCCAGTGACGGTCTTGAGGCCCGCGGGTTTAGCGAGCGGGTTGATCGAGTGCGAGATGTTGCGGACAATGGCGTTGCCCCAGTTCATGAGGGTGATTTCCTCGTCTTGGGCGAAGGAGGCGGCGTCTTCTTGCTCGATGATGACGTTGGAGGAGAAGACGACTTTCTTCTTGCCGAGATTCGTGTACTTGGCGTGCTTGTCCTTCTCTTCGGTGATGACGCCCTCGCGGGCGCCGATGACGGTTACGGGGACCTTGGCGTCCGAGGCTATGGCTGTGTAGCGTGCGGCGATGGGGTCGATGTACTTTTTGTTGGTGGCCCAGAAGGCGTACCAGTCCTGGTTGACGATGTTTTTGGAAGGGCCTTGCTTGAGGATGAATTCGCGGAGGGCGGGGATGGTGGCGCCCCGACGGCGTACACCGCGGATTGTGGGCATGCGCGGGTCATCCCATCCCCATACGAAGCCGCTGTCGACGATCTTAGTTAGTTTGCGCTTGGATAGGAGCGTGCGGACGAAGTTTAGGCGAGCGAAGCCCCAATTGTACACGCCGCGGAGGCCGAGCGTCTTGATGAACCATTGGTATTGAGCGTCACGGTCGTTGTACTCAGTTGTGCGGAGTGCGTGTGTCACACCCTCAAGCGAGTCGACAATGGGGCAGCAGAAGTCGTAGGTTGGATAGATCTTCCAGGTATCGCCAGTGCGGTGGTGTACTTCAGGGCTGCAGCGGTAGATGACAGGGTCGCGCATGGCTTTGTTGGGGTTATCGACGGACATTTTGGCACGAATACACCATTTGATTCCCTCAGCGCCGCCCTCCTTCATTGCCTCGAAGTGGGCGAGGTTGTCCTCGACGGAAGAGTCGCGACGAGCGCTAGCGATGCCATTCATGCGCTCGTGACGCATCTGCTCCTGCACTGTGTCATCCGCGTATGCGGTGCCCTCTTTCAGCATGCGTACACACATCTCGTATAGCTGCTGAAAATAGTCGCTCGTGTAGGAGACACTGTCTGCCTTGATGCCCATCAATGCCAGGTCCTCCACGATGGCGTCCTGAAACTCCTGTTTCTCTTTTATGGGGTTCGTATCGTCGAAGCGGAGGAGCAGTCTGCCTTTGTATTTCTCGTGGGCAAAGTAGTCATTTAATAGGGCAGCTTTGGCATGGCCAATGTGCAGATATCCTCTATCTTACTGTCAGGCGCTGTTCACACCATCTCACCGAACTTGAAGAAACTCACGAAGGCTCAGGCGGGAACCTAGTAACAATGCCCGTCCCATCCCCTACATCCTGCAACCCAATGTCATAGTTTGCACCATCATCTTTCTGCTTCTCGCCCTCCTTGCCCTTCTCCTTTGGCCGCTCAGGAATGGCCGCCTGCTGCGGATATGCCTCCTCGATATATCTGAACCAGCGGCACAAATTCGGCATCAAGCTCTGCTTGATATACGCATGGGCAACACGGTTACCGCGCAGCGTCTGCCAAACCGTGGTGTCGGCTTCAGTGAGGGTCCAACCCACGATGTGTGTGCGGAGTGTGAGGTGGGCATCGAGTTCGGCGAGCGCAGGCTCGATTTGCTTGAGGTTGAGGGGCTTGAAAGCCTCAGCGCGGTCCTCCCACTCTTTGATCTGCGTGTCCATGCTCGCGGCCTTTGTTGCTATATGCAATTGCAGTTGGTGTGTATGGTGTTGTGAGGAATGAAATCTTGTGGAGGGGATATGTCGAACTTTATGCGGGGTTAGTGGTGTGAATCATCGCCTTATCGATAAGCCGTTGGCGCGAGTAAGTTGTCGAAGGCTTGCGGGTGACATGACTATAGTTCATGTTAGCTCTGTCAAGAGCAAGATATAGTTGAACTTCCCGTCATCTTATAGCAGATGATCCAAAATTATTATGACACAACAATCTCTAGACAGGGAAGTAGTTGTAATGAGAGACCAAGTTGGATTTCTGTTTCTAGGTATATCGGCATATAACTAAACCCCCAAATGAGTGTAGACATGACGTAGCAGCACACCAAAGCGCCTCGTACAGCGCCATTGAGCCATAATAAGCAGAAAAGATCGTAGTCGCCAAAAGATGACAGATGCCCCCCGAATGAACGTCCTTTCCTCAACGTCTCTTCCGCAGTGCCCTTCCACAGCCACACCGTACACACAATTTGTCTCAACATCCCACATCCCCATCCCGCTCCATCCTACATGACCGCTACTTCTTGCTCTTTTCGTGTGCATGAGTCATGCCTACTCGACTCTCGGCATCCTCGCGGCTCAGCACCTTATGCTTCCCGCTCCAGATGCCGAACCGTCTCTTTACAGCTTTCCAGCTCTCGACAGCTGCGATGTAGATGGCCACACAGCCGAAGCTGATGCCCCACTCCCAGGTGATCGCCCCATGCTTGAAGACGCTCCGGTTGATGACTGGAAGGTATACTATAGCAAACAGAATGCTGAAGCCTGCTGTGACCGCCCAGAAGAGGAAGCGGTTGCGCCATACGGTTGGGAATACAGACAGACCGCGAGGTGTGTGGCTTTCGGGATAGAGGTTGAACAGCGAACGTGAGAAGTGTTTGACTTCCCATGCAGTGACGAGGAGGAGAAGGGTGATGGTGGCATAGGTCGTTGCCCGAGCCCGGAACACCACGGCGCAGCTATCGTTCCATCCGTCATTGCAGCCATGGCCTAGGCCGAGTCCTCTTGGATCGGGACCTACGTAGGCCACAAGCGCAAAGCTCATCAGACACAGGCTGCCCATGAAGAAGCCATAGATGAACTTGTCTGTAATGAGCTCCTTGGTGAAAACACCCGTTTGAAGACTGTGCGGCGGGCGGAACATGGTATCTGGCTGTGCTTCTTCAAGACCGAGACCGATCGCGAGGAAAGAGCTGGTGATGAGGTTGACCCAAAGGATCTCGATTGGAGACAAAGGGAAGACAGAGTGATTCTCCGTGTCCTTGAATGCGAGACCGATCAGGAGAAGTATGACTTGCGCAATATTCGAGATGAGCAAATGCATGAGAAACTTGATCAACCGTTAGCGATGTCAACAATGAGAAACGCCGAAAGAGTTGCCTTACCTTTTGGATGTTGTTAAACAGCCGACGCCCTTCCTCCACTGCCTTGACGATAGACGCGAAGTTATCGTCCGTCAATACCATCTTCGCGGCATCCTTCGCGACATCGCTTCCGGTCCCCATGGCGATACCAACATCGGCCTTTTTAAGCGCGGGCGAATCATTGACACCATCTCCTGTCATGACGCAAAAGCGCTTTCGCCTGTGAAGGGCTTCGACCATTTTGACCTTGGTTGCGGGGCTGCATCGGGCGACAACAAGAGGCAGCTGGACCATTTTGTCGATCTCGTCCTCGCTCATAGCATCAAAGTTTCTCGCAACCATAACAGCCTTTCGGGTCTCCGCTCTGGGTAAAGATGCATCAAGAATTCCAACTTCGCGTGCGATAGCTTCAGCAGTTCCCGGATGGTCACCAGTAAGCATATGAACGGTGATGCCGGCGATCTGACATTCTTGAACAGCGCCCTTTGATTGCACGCGGGGTGGATCGTAGATGGCTACTAGGCCGACGAACTTGAGATCCTTCTCGACCGCTTCACGACGATGCAGGTCTGTTCCAAGAGGCAAGATCTTGTGAGCGACGCAAAGGACGCGAAAACCTTCATTGGCTATGCTAGTTGCTTGCTCGTCGATTTCGGTCTTTTCTGTGTCCGTAAGGCACAGCGCTGGATACATTGTTTCGGCAGCACCCTTGGTGTAGACATCGAGGTGGCCGGCATGCTTGTCCTCGTACACCACCGTCATCTTCTTGACGGACGAGTCGAACGGAAACTCGGCAGCGAGTTGAATGTCCAACTTGGCCAAAAGCTCTTCTTTACCCATGTTCAAGCGCATTGCCAAGATGTGGAGCGCGATTTCTGTAGGCTCACCGAAAGTTTGCCTTGGTCCGAATCCGCCCCTGTTCTGACTTGAAGCAGTAGTGGGTCTCGTGATGTTGGTGGACTGCAGGGTCGACGTATCGGTTCCATCATCACCATCTTCCACAATCCGCTCGTCGATCACCTTTTGTTTCTTGCTGTTGCTGACTTTGTCCGAAGAAGAGGGCCCGGGCGCTTGCTCGATCTTCGATTGATTGCACAAAGCAATGGTTCGAAAGAATATATTAGACTGTGCATTTCCTACATAGTCGTCCGGGTCCAAACGAGTGCCATTCAGGATCAAGTATCCACTGGTTGGATCAAAGGGGCTGTCAGCGCCTTCCACTGTCAACGTGCCGAAGCCCGGAATGATAGCTTTTCGTCCAATCATCCGGCCTTGAGTAAGGGTTCCTGTCTTGTCGGAACAGATATTGGTGACGCCACCAACTGCCTCTATAGCAGAAGAGACACGAATGATGACGTTCGCCTTCGCCATTGCTTTGGCACCAACTGCAATAGTAATGGTAAGCACTGCAATGAGCGACTCGGGAATAACCGCTACGGCGACACAAATGCCATAGATGAGGACTTCGCCGCCAATGTTCTGGAACTTGTTTGCCGAGAAGACAATGATGGCCAGTAATATGGCAAGAGCGAAGAGAAGAAGAGCAAATTTGCTCAAGCTAATCTGGAGTGGGGTGCCTTTGAGGCCCAGGATGGATTTTCCAGTGTTGAGGAACTTGGAGAAGAACCTCCTGGAGGAGCTTTGGTTCTTGAGCCCACTGTCCTGTTGACGAAGCATGGTGGCTATCTGGCCTACTTCGGTGTTCATTCCAGTTGCAATGACGATTCCGGAACCACGACCTCGCGTCATCTCACTTCCAGAGAAGGCCAGGTTCGTTCGGTCGCCAGTGGCCAAGTCTAGGTCGTCAAAAATCAATGAAGGAGTCTTCTCGACAGGCTCTGATTCGCCGGTGAGGAAGGCCTCGTTCGTAGATATATTCATGCCATCGACGAGGCGCAAGTCGGCCGGGATGATATTACCAGTCTCCAGACGGACGACATCGCCGGGAACAAGGTCGACTGCTTTGATTTTGAGAGTCTCTCCGCCGCGAACCACGGTGGAATCCGGGGCAGTAAGCTTTTTGAGCGACTCTATCGTCTTCTCGGCTTTATAGTCCTGCCAGAATCCAACAATGATGTTGAGGAGGATGACGGCCGTTATCACGCCTCCTTCGATGTAGTCATTGATGCCAAAGCTCAATCCCATAGTAATGACAAGTACCTAAGTGTGTCAGTATCTTGTTCAGCACCGGGATACTGGTCGTATTCAAGATTGACATGGAGGCTAGTATAAGCAAGCACGTACGAGAGTGAGACTGTTTGACACCTGCCTTAGGAGAATCGCCCACAGGGATAGCCCTTCAGCTCCTTTAACCTTGTTAGGCCCATGGTGGAGGAGGCGAGATGCTGCGTCGTTCGGATGGAGTCCATTGCTGGGTCAAGTTAACGGTTGTTATTGATGAAGGGAATAAAGGAAGGAACGTACTGGACATCCACATCCAATCTGGCTGCGACTTGGGATGCAGTGAGGGTGTGCCAGGCAGAAAACGGGGCCGCACTTCCGTTGTCATGTGAGCTCGGCTGCTGATTTTGCGGCTGGTGTGTTGAGGTCGGTCCATGATAAGGTCGTATAGGAGGTTCTGTATCCTGAGGAGAGGTCTCCTCGACGGTTGGCACTTCGGATTCACCCATTCAATAAGAAATAAAACACTGGAGTGTTGATTGATGAGAGTAGGAATAGAGAGGGGCGTTGGCGGGGGCAGTTATAGCCGTTCGTTTGGAGATCCCAGATGGCGGGGTCAGGAAGCTAACCCGGTCGGCGTGCGTGGGTCGGTTGACCAAGAGTGGTGGCTTGGTATTCCGCCAATGCCACTTCCGCCAGCCCCATTCACCATCCAGGAGCGGACAGTGCATGATGCAAACCCCACGCTGCGTGAATGCCGCAGTGCTGTTTGCCCATGTTGTGGTCCTGGCAAACGCAAAAACATACAATTGCCTTGACTGTTCCTGCGGTTGAGGCTCCTCTGATGAGCACGCCAAAGATGGATAAGACACTTGGCTGACGGCTCCAAGCACTTACTTTGTTCTATACAGGGAATTCCGAACAACCCAGCCGCCGTGCCGAGCGGTCTCCGGCGTTGGCAGCCCACAGTCAACTGTGCCTGTTTGTCGATTGGCTGCCCCGTTCCTTCAATGTGTGATGCGTGTCGTGATTGCATACGGCGTCTGTGCGGTTGGGCATGCTTCCGAGCGTTTGTAATTCTTGTTGGATATGAGGTGCCACGTTGTGATGCTGATGTTGCCGAGTGATACCAAGGTCCCCGGCATTCGGGAAAAGAGAACCGCACCGTGTGCACATTGCGACACGGAACAAAAGATGCGCTTCGTTCAAGCTGACGGAGAGGAGGTACTTGTAAGGAGCTAGCTAATGCGACGTCTCCGGCAGGCAGAACGTTCCTCCATGCCGAAATTGACGCGTTATGGCTATCGATTGTGAGGAGCCTCGGTTGCTATGATTAGAAGCAGCTAGCCTCTGATTGGCTTCCGTGCGGGGCGGGCACCTGCACCTGCAATGGGTAACATTCTGGAATCAGCATGGACGAGTATCGACACATCACGAAACGAAAACACAAGCGAGAGAG
Organism: Byssothecium circinans; assembly: GCA_010015675.1. Lineage (NCBI taxonomy): Eukaryota > Fungi > Ascomycota > Dothideomycetes > Pleosporales > Massarinaceae > Byssothecium > Byssothecium circinans. The sequence goes on along the minus strand of ML977000.1, from coordinate 326,520 downwards.
AAATGTCTCTATTAGATCCCGCAGACACCCAATCGAGCGCCGATTACCCCACTTCCCATGCAGTTTTCCCCCAATCCATGCGGAGTCGTAAATCGTGTCATCCCATCATCAGCTCTCCCTCAGCGTTTCCGCTTCTGACACAGCCGAACTTCGACGAGGTGCGAGCTGTGTATCGGCTTCAGCCAAGGCAGCCTCGAGAGACATGTTGAACGTCGACGCCAAATACTGAGCGTAGCGTTTTCGGTATGTCGCTGCCATGTCTTCGGTCGACTTTAACAACTCCTTTTTCGATGTGCTGCCTGCTGAGGGGTTAGACGCAAAGTTGTTAATTGAGTGATCAAGTATACCCGATGCGGGATGGAGAACTATCGAAGGCGCGGGTGAAAGCGTGGGTGAAGAAGAAGGAGAAGGTGTAGGAGTGTTGAAGGGAAGATAAGGCATGATGGCGAATGACGTGGTGGATGGGTAGTTCGGTGTTTTGGTGAGGATAGTTCTCTGGCGTCGATCCCGTCAGTGAAGACACTAACTGGTCTTTAGATAGATTTGAGTTGAAGGCTCGATGATTTTTACTCATTTCGAGGGGCAATCGGCGGCTTTTTATACTTAAAATGTCACCACGTCTGGCACACCTCCACCGCAACAACCTGAGAAACAGCGCGAATCGCAAGCTCCCGGTAAGTTGCACACGCTCACCGATGGCGTCGCATCACGATCACGACGAGACCTAGACCCAAAAACTATTGGCGTTATTGGCAGCTTACTAGTGGACCCTAATCAATCGGGTGTAGCTGAGCCATTTTTCAAATGCTCCACACACCGCCAGATCCCATGTCAGCCAAACAGATCTGGGGAAAGCCACGATATCTCAGGGGCAGCGCACCCTGTCACCTCAATTATGGCGCATGTTACTCCTTGTCATCTAGGGATAGTCGGTGCCACATCCTTGATTACAGAGCCGACTATCTCGAGGTCTTTGCAGGCGAATGCTTCACGATTTCTCCAAAACAAGATGTGCTGTGGCCCTTCTCTGGCACTCTTGAAGGCCAAAATATCGCTAACTCGACATCAAGCCTTCTCGCTGAGGTTTCGCCACGTCTTTAACCCTACAGCTTTGGCAGGAATATGGTGACACGAGGGCACGCAACTATAATGCCATATTGGACCAACGATGACGATCTATCAACCACGGCTCCATCGACCCGTAATAAGTGGCCTACTATTCTCGACTTTCTGCATGGGCCGGTTTCTCAACTTGCATAGCCAGCAACTATGCCGCCCAGTGTAACTCCCCAGCCTCTCACAGTTGTACGAGAAAATTGGATACTATATTCTCGACTGTTTCGAAAGCCCACTTACATGCAGCATGTGTAGCTTCTCTGCAACTCCGAAGGTATCAATGGTGCTGGGCACGATGCTAATCGCAACAAAGCGAGGCTGATGTATGCAAAGGTCATCGTTTTCTCTCCACTGCCAGAATCACTACCATACGTCCTGGAGCCCTGTGAAAGACCCAACACTGATCATGGCAATTTCGCCATGACAGCATGGCGCATCGGCATATTCTGGAATTACGGCATCGAAAAGCCTAGAAGTCGTGTGCAGAGCATAAGAACGTCACGAAATGTCAAGGAAACACGATTCTATGCAGGCAGCGCCGTCACGAGGGCTGTCCGAGCTTCTGACGATCACACTGTGAGGGGCACGCGTCAGCAGCCCCGCAATACGCCAGTCTCAGGTCGGCAAGGTCGGGTACTGCCTTAGCTCTCCATGCCTGACACAGCGTTGACCTAGGGATGAAACCCACGAGTCCGCTTTTTGTGAAGCCGGAGATTTGGCGGCATCACGAGGTTGTTGTCGTCTCGATCGTGGATGAGGGGGTCTCCTCTCGTCCCACTGATCGTGGAAAACATATTCCGATGGTTCATCGACTTTTCGCACCGCCACACCTGCCTCTTGGAATCTCCCGTCTAGCAGGTTTGGGACCTTTTGTTTCTCGTTCCATGCACGGGTTCTTTGATCTTGTTCTATCGCAAGGCCGGATTCCTTCCAGCCGTAACTCAGAATCAAAGATTCAACTCACTCGCCTCCGCATGAGCCACTATCACAGAGATATTTTAAGATACGCTAGCATCCCGCAAAGGTTTACAAGTCAACTCTAATCCCACTTCATTACTCAAACCAAAGGCCAGATGGAATCCACAACACACGCCATGTTGACATTGTCGAGGCATCTCAGAACCTAGCCATATCAGGGAAAACTAGGGATGCAGGACGCCACTATCATATTCCTCCACCAACAGTAAGTGGTGACCTCCGCTAAAGGAGATGGCTAACGGCGAATTAAGTTCAGGTACTCAGGAAACTTTCATTGATTACAGTCTCACTCCCGCTTAGAGCTACATCATGTGCGATTTAACCGTTCGCTCTTGATATGTGCTCAAGTTGTTGGAGACTGGCTTCCCCTTTCATATACACGGCCTCAATTTCGATTTCCATTACATGCTTATTTCTAACAACATTTGTTCGGACTTCACTTGCTCAACAAACTCCATTCAGCTAAGACCCAGCCAGAAAATATATTCGGCCAGGAGACCAGAAGGCAGTGACATGCACCACAAACGCCTACAGAGTTTGGATCGCTCACCAGAACTGTCACCCATCAGGACCCATAGTCTTCACTTGAAGGCATGTCATGTTCAAGTCGATGGCTTGTTCAATGCATTATCAGAATTATAACGCCATCCGGTCGTCTTAACCGCTATCAGAGGATATAGGAAATGTCAGCGATATCGGATGACGACCTTGTTACCCCATCGCTCAGAGATTCGACTCTATCAAGCTCGGCTGGTGCGGATTTTTATATCTCTTCTCAGCCGTTGTACCGTTTGCAAAAGGTCCCAGACTCGGCGGTACATCCTCCGGTCTCGTCCCCCAAGAGCTCTCCTTAGGACCGAGTTCCAATTCCAGCAGCCCACCGTCAAGGAAGAAGTTATGCTGCAGCCAATTCCTATTATATGGTTTTCCATTCAGCGTCGCCGACTGGATATAGATGTTCTTGAACGATGGATCGTAGTTGATGTTGCGGATAGTGGCAGTCTTCCCCGTCTGCCCGTTCTTGATCGACACAGACTCGAAGAATGGTGGTGTGATGAAGTACACATCTTGTCCGGCATTGGGAAAGATACCCATCATAGTAAGTGCTTGGAACGACCCCATAGCACCACTATCATCGTTTCCGGGAAGCCCGCCAACAGTGTCGTTAAACTGCGACGGAATGTAAAAGTGAGCTCGTTCAGCGGACTTGGCAGGTCGACCGGCATAATGGTATAAGAAGACTTTGAGAAAAGCTTGTTCGTCGCCAATGTAGCACATGCCCGAGTCGTGGAAGAAGTCCAATCGCTTGACGAAGGATTTTGCGCCACCAAGCGTGTGGATCAACGTCTTCATGTCGCCTGGTGCGAAGAAAGTGTATAGCCATACCGGTCCTTCGTATGTCTCTCCACCTTGAGGATTCAAGTAACAGCCCGTGAAGTCCATCAGTGGACTGCAGAAGATGGGGTCTTGGAAGCCCCATGTCCCGTTCATGTACTTGGGCTGCAGGAATCCAACGAAGCCTGTATCAACACCGTTGACGAAAGAGGTTTGGTTGGGCTTGAACATGTTCTTCCAGTTCCCGGAACGGCCTAGGTACTTGTTGTACGCAGCAGCGTCGTGTACGTAATCGCGTGCGAAGGTCGCGATTACAAAGTCGTTGTACGCGTATTCGACAGTGCGGGAGATGGAGCGGGTTTCAGTCCCTACGCCCCTGTTGTCTGAATTCGCGGTAGGGATGTAACCCAGCTTCTTCCACGACTCAAGGCCGCCGCGTCCTGGATGGGATGGTTAGTATGGGAGAAGGATATATCGGGAGGTGAAGTACCTTCGACGTCCCAGTTTGGAGGCTCAATCTCGGCATCGGAGAGCAGGGCTTCGTATGCTAAGTCCCAGTCTATACCCGCGCTAATATTCTTCAGGTATGCGTCCACGAGTACGATGTCGGCATTTGAACCACCTTGCGTGAATCCTTGGTTTTATCAGCAATTGCGTTCATAGCACTAGATGCGTCACAGGACGTACCTTTACAGAAACTCATCCTACAATCCGGCAACTTCCCCTCATGCCGATAAATATCCAACAACCCCCTCACCATCAACGTCTGACTATGCGGGTCCAAAAGCGTGAGCAGTGGATGAATACTCCTGAACGAATCCCAGATACAATAATAGCTGTCATAGTACGGCTCACTACTCTGCCAAAGCGGATTCTCACCCGTATAATCCTGCGGCGAAATCATAGTCCGATAGATACCACTCCAGAATCCTCGCAGCAGAACATCTGAAGCGCCGCCGGGGACAACTTTCACAACATCGAGTTTATCGCGCCAGATCTTCTCGGCAGCCTTGACCAGATTATCAAGGGTAGACGGCTCAGGCGAAGGGATTTCTCTCTCCGCGTTGGCGCAGGCTTGCTTTTCACTGAGGAAGGACAAACCGACTCGTACTACGATCTGGTTTCCAGCATCAGGCTTCTCAAACTGCACGTAACCGCCTCCCGGTCGCTCAGCGCCGCTCTTGGCCCTGGAATCGGCGAAGACGCCGCTATCCTTGAGCTTCGCGCCGAAGAAATCGGCGCAGACATAACTCTTATACGTGCCGATACCGAAACTTGGAGAGAAGACACCCCAAGCAGTTATGCGGCCAGACTTAGCGTTAATGGTGATATTCGCATCTTGACGCGTCTGAGGCAGATCCTCGAGCGCAAGAAGAATGTGAGGAGCCAGCGTGGTATTCGCAGAAGTAGGGACTTCGGGAAAAGTGAAGCGGTAAAGAGCTGTGCGGTTCGTCGTCGTCATTTCAGCGCGGATCTGAGATGCCAGAGACACCGCGAAATAGCCTGGGCGTGCTTCCACGCTGCCCTTAATGCGGGGGATTTGGCGGTCCCAGGAAGCATACCTGCAGGCCTTGATGTCATCGTTGGGGCAGCCGGCTTGAGGGTAGATGGGGAAGTTTCCAAGGGATGAGGATCCTCCTGTGCCTGAATCGTGCATGTGGGAGAAACCCTGGATGGGGGCGTTGTCGGAGGTGAAACCTCCTTGATTGTCGCCGTAAACGTCAGCGACGGCTTTTGCCATGCCTTGGATCTGTTAATCGCTTCATGTTCAGAGATTGGATTGGAGCGGGCATACCGAATGGCAGTGTCGCGCCAGGAAAGACATGGCCTATATCGTATCAGGTCAATAATCCGTCTTCCAAATCCAAAAGGTCAACGGGGGAGCCAACAAACCTCCATTTGTTGTTCCAATCAGCGGATCAACATACTCATATCCTCCGCCCGTACTATTCTGTGCAGAGCCTCTCACAGCCAATGCCCCCAACGCCACCACAGCAACATCTCTTCCCAAGAAAGACCTCATCTTCACGTCACTTTACGAAACGCTACCACCCGCAGAGCTCGAAAGCCGCGCAAGATAAAGATTTCAGAGAACAAGAAGAAGAATATCAATTGCAACGCGCGCGCAACGAGCAAACGAGACACACGTCCCTTGCCTCCAACAGCGCATTCCAGAGCCTTTATCCACACTCTTTCATTCCATGGTCCTCGCGCGTCGCCCTCCCCTTCCCCATGATAACCACCAAGATGACCCACCACGCGCATCCCATCTAACTGCACTTGGCAGGTCGCCCTCTCCTACCCTCCCATTCCCCATTATTATGCTCCAAATGACAAGGCCCTAGAGGCCCCATCACACTCACCCCGTCTGCAGCATATGGGCATATGGCCATCCCATCCCATATTCGCGGATCCGAAAAAAGAAAGAAAAAGGGTTCGCAAGGTAACACTGCATGCGCGCCAGGAACAGGCAGCTTATTTTGTAATATCATCGATATTTACCGGATTGGGGTCTAGGCTGGCCGTTGAACTGGGGGTGGAGGGGATGCGCATTGGTGCGTTTAGGCGGGTCGTGAGTCGGGTGTGGCTGCGGGGCACAGGGGGCGGGGCCTTGGGGTTTGTGAGGTGCGTTTCTTGACGGGCGCGTGGGTATGGTCGCAAGATCAGTGAGCCTATCGTGTGATGGTATCAGATGGGAAGAATACCTTTACCTAGGTCATTGTTAAAGGTCGTGCTGGGTGTTGTAGAATGCATGTCTTGAACCACACATCTGAGACTCTGATTCACAAGGGGACATTTCCATGTTGGAACCCTTACTATCGGCTACCAGCGAACAAGGCATGTGATATCCTTTCACCTCCCCTATACAATTTTTTAGTCAACGCACCAAGGCGCACTAAACAACCCCCCAAGGCCGTCTTAATTGCACTCCGTCGTCTACGGGAAAATCACCATATGGGGTTTCGATATGTGATTGACAAGGTACGGCATACATGAAAGGCCGCAGGAATAATTTCGTTACTCTAACTGACCATCTAACCCGTGTGATCCAAGCGAGCAGCACATCAGCCGGCACGGTATACTACCTATATAATATCTATTGAACTAAAGATGCGCATATGGTTTCTCCCCGGATTTCCAGCTGCCATATTAAGGGTTGCGAGGGATGTTTGGCGCGTGAGATTCGCGCTGGTGCGGAAATTGCGGTTCTGGGGATGGGCATGGTTGGTGAGCTTGGATGGGAGTGTGATTTTGGCTTTTTATCGGTGTGCGCGAGTATTTCTTGATTAGAGGAGGGCCACCTTCTGTATGTAGATTCTGTCTAGTGTCTAGGTTTTCTTGGTAAGTCAGGGTTTGCAGTGTGAAGGAATCGGCATACCTTTTTGTCGTTTGCGACCGCAGATTTTAGGAACGCGTGATGTACTTACTGTACCCACGTACCATTCCGATTTGGATATTGACATCACGAGTTCTCTTGCTTAGCCTTGGCCCTTGGAATCGATCATGTACCAAGACTTGCATATGTAGTGCTACAGGGCTCCTATCCTGAGTTGAAGCGGGGTGCAGAGCGGGGGACGAGAAGGGAGTTCAAAGCACATAGAAATGATGTGGACTGCTGACTTGATTCTTGGAAAGCATCCAGCCAAGAAGCAAGGAAGTTGAGTCAAGTTGGATTCCAATGTAAAGTACGAGGAACGAGACGGAGTAATTGAATATATGGAAATGAGACTATAGATGGTGAAGATAACTAAAGATGACAAAAAATGGGGTATCAACCGCTTTTCCTAGGAGAATTATTCACCTCTACCTCCCATCCCTCCTCCGCATATATGCGAATTACCCTTTCCTGAGAGTCATACTCAAAAGTCCCCAGTTTCCTGTTCCCTCCACTGATCTCAAGCGGGGATCGCATCTGCGGTGATATCTTCTTGCGTTTCCTGGCCGGAGGACTGACAGTCTCTTCTGCGAAGCTACGTTTGCTTGTTTTCGCAGTCACTCCTACAGTTGATGTCTGTGCCACCGTGGTTGCCATGGTTGAGAGTCGCTCAGATGTATCTTCGCGGACCAGTACTTGCATTTCGCGTGAGGCTCGAAGACCCATGCCTTGTGTGCTGCTTGAGAATTGCACCGAATCGCAGGTCGTGCAAGTTTCGATTGGTTCTTGCGTTTCTGGAACTTCATCGTCGTCTGGAGTATGCTGCACTCGTCCCTGTGCTGGTCGCGAACTTTCTTGTTGTGTCGCCTGGTCAGCATCGTTCGTAGTTTGTGGCCCCGTCTCTTGCGTAGTGCGAGGTGTCATACGCTGTGTGGTCTCTTGCGTCGTGTCGTACTCCGAAGTCAATGCTTGGGAATAACCCAGGTCTCTGAGATACTTCTGAGCATAAACGGCCACGTCTTTCGCAAGACCATCTAACCGATCCGCATTGGGAACTTCCCATTTCTGCTCTGCCATCTGCTGCAGGCCATCCATTGTGACCGCATCTTCCCAGGTCCGATCATGATGTATTTTCTTGATGCGCGGATGGCGAAGCATCTCGAAGGTCTCGTTCTGCAGCTTTTCGAAGCCTCCTCCGAGGATCTCAGCAACGAAAGGTTTCTTGAAGGCGACAGACATACGACGATCATACCCTGAACTGTGGTCGATGTCAAAGGCATCGATTGAACCGTTTTGGTGGAGTACAATCTTTTGAAACTGGCCGCGCTCGTTGAGATACTTCAATTCAGGTTTCGGAATGCACTTATCCAGGCTGAGGCATCCTACAACTTTGAATTTCGGTCTCTCTTGGTGTCGTTCGACCCCCAACGTGTTCAGCAGGCAGCCCAAGTAAAAGTGCGTCCATAGTAGGGGTCGGACATTCGTCTTTGAAGCCACTTGCGGATCATAACGAGCCCCAATGACCGCGAAATCGCCTAAATCTCGCTCACCGCCCATATCGGCAAGGTAATCTTTCTTCACTTTGACGAAGTAGTTTGGTCGCCACTGATAAACTCCGGAGCACAAAGAAAGATAGGGTGAGTGAAGCGGCTTTAGAACGAGTCCTTCTTGACGGTGAGCAATAGTCCGAGCAAATGCTTGAGCAAGGTCTGTTGAACCGTACCCCGACTTGAAGTCCAGAAGAGTCCACTCGGATCGCTGCGACCGGCCGGGGACAATGGTAATCAATTCGCGCAGTACAGTGCGCCGGTCCTGTAGACACCTATGCATGATCGACTCATCATCAAGCATGATAACATCAAAGTAAACCAACATCAGGTGTTCCCACTCGTGTGGAAGTGAATCCTGGAGGGTGCCGAGAAAACTCCCTGAGCGGCTGATATGCTTCCGGATTTTGGAAAAGGGCAGGATCTTCTCTTCTTTGTCGCTATACAGAACCATCTCACCGAGAACGATGCATTTATGCTTGATGATACAGTCCGATTGGCCGATACGAAGTGCCTGTCGGATTGTGTCATGTAATAGTGCTCGATCAGCCGTGGCATCCTTGCCATTCTTTGAGAAGATCTTGATGTCGTCCGGGGTGCTGTCCAGATTTACATGGATCTCACAGTATTCCCCATCATATTTGACTTCCGCAGCCCAGGCGCGATCGCCTACTAGCTGAAGGCAGTGCTTAAACGACCAAGCTTTGTGGAATGTTGGTCGAGCAACCTTAACACCGATTGCTGCCTTCAGACGGCCTGCTGCCTCCTCTCGCATTGATCGTTCTAAAGAAGGTTCTGGTACTGAAGGATAGTCCTTGAACTCTTCTCTCAATAGTCTAAACGCGGCATCGAAGTCGTTCTGAAACTTGAGAAGATCCGGAAGTAGGAAGTGGTAACACCGGAAGACGCAGGCTTCATCGAGTTCAATGGTGGTGTACTCTCGCAAGATCAGTCGAACGAGCCACTTCAATTCCCAAGATTCCAGACGCTTAAGGATGTGCGCGAGTTCCATGTCTATATCCATGTCGAGGTCGCGTTGCTTTCTGATGGCCATATCGGAGAAACGGTATTTGGCAGCCATCTGAGTTAACAATTTGTCGATACGATCGATAGAGAACTGTCTCTTAATCATTAAAGAGCCGTCCCAGGGTTTTGTCGCTTCTTTCGCATAGAAACCCAAATCCCGCCGAGAGTCGGTAGCCCATCTTGCAAAGAGCGTTCGATTTCCATGGTTGAGATCGAGAAGTTTCAGAAGTTTCTTTGACAAAGCTGGTGGCTGGAGGCCATATACGCGATCCTTGCGCCGATGAGGGAAGAGCGTAGATAAGATTGCAGCGCCATTCGTTTCGGGGCTATCTAGAGTTTGGCGGTGGGTTTTGAACCATTTCCTGATTGTTTGCTCAATCTTGTGAACGACCTCTTCCTTCTCCTCCTTCGGTGGCAGCCGTGGTTTCCGAATTGATATCTTTTCGACTGCTTCGAGAAGGCTGCATGTGTCGTTGAAAGTAAGGGTCATTAGAGATGTATGACATGTATCCAAGAATAGTTATGGATGGAGGGGGTAATAATAGGAGCGAGATCGAAGGGTTGATGTAAATATGGTTGTGTGTGTCGGAAGGAGTTGTAAGTATAAGTAAGAGTTGGCGACGACGGTGATTGATGTGGGAAAGCGCGAACAACTTCACAGTTGCGAGGTGCAGTCAATTATAGCACCTGCAAGCACATATCTCGTGAATGATTGTTCCGAGTAGAACAAAGGGGCAATTGTCGTTTTCGCATAGTAGGTGTTGTGGTGTTACTACTCCTCCGTTTGCTTGTTCAACGGGCCTCGAACCCAGCGATCACTTAGGCCTCGACAGCAGGCTTCGAAACAAGAACAAAAAGAAAGTCGGATGACAAAGAATGCATTGAAAAGAGTAAAAGAAAGCGAGCGCGATGCGGCACAATTGAAGTGTGCGCGCTTTGTCCTCATGAAAGAACACGGGCTCGCGCTAATGCACGACATCATCTGACGACGCGATCTGACGCGATTCTGGCGATGCCTGATTGAGAGGACGTGTTCCTCCGATTCCCTAATACTCTCTCACCAAAGACTCCCTACAATAACTAACACGTTAATCACTCTCCTTTAACTTTACCAAAACATAAAATTGTAAACCTAGGCCTGCTCTTTTACGTAGGAGTAGGAAGAGGTTAAAAGGGCTTCGTTGGGTGCAGGCAAATATGAGCTAAAGTTTTTTGGTGTGCGGCGAATTGTTTCAATCGCGTGCCACTGTGGTCCGGACGTCTGATTGGTTTGATCGTCCACTGCCCATTTGGGCTTAGTATGGCTGACTTATCATTGATATGGATTGATGAGATCATGCAGTAAGGCGTCCACGGATATCCAACGGATGATCAAAGCAGCACCAAGATATAAACTTCTAAATCAGCTAGTGTTCCCATCATCTTTTCTCCCTACTTCAAGCCATTCTACGTGTGTATCCACTGATTACAATGGCTGATTCGGCACGCACAAACGACCCTCGTTCAGAGGCCAGCAAAAATAAGGACTTGATATCACGTGGGGGTATGCAGAAACACAAACCCTCCTCTAGATGACCTTCGCTGACTGCTATCCCAACCTCAGACTATACCCCAACGCCCGTTGGAAAAGCTGTCTTCTTTTTCGCTCGCTCCATCGATCCTTTCATCCAATACTCCATTCTAGCCCATGGCGTAGGGACGGGCTTATTTCATAGCCTGGGGCTGCGCACGTTGCCCCCAGGACTTCCTGCACAGACTGGCATATCGGCAATTGATAGGTTGGGACTCTCACCTTACCGACTGATACTGTTCGGGATGTCTGTTGGAAGCGCGTTGAAGCACGACATCTGGGTCACCTTTCTCTCGGGGGAGCCGTTGCATGTCCAGGGCTCGCTGATGGTCGGAGCGTTCAATTGTTTCTTCAACAGTATGAGCTCCTACGCCTTTCTCCTCCGTGCAACATCCGCCTCTACCGAGTCTACATTCCCGCAACCTGCGCTTTTGGTGGGCAGCGCGCTTTATGTCACTGGCATCCTCACTGAACTCATCGCGGAAATCCAACGCAAGCGATTCAAATCTGATCCGAAGAATAAGGGCAAGCCTTATACTGGCGGATTGTGGGCATTGGCGAGGCATATCAACTACGGAGGTTATACTATATGGCGGGCTGGCTATGCTCTTGCCGGTGGCGGCTGGATCCTAGGAGCTCTCACGGGGGCGTTCTTCTTCTACGATTTCTCAAACCGAAGTATCCCGATTCTGAACGAATATTGCGAGAAGAGATATGGCAAGGATTGGAACAAATTCAAGGAGCAGACCAAGTACAAGCTCATTCCGGGCATCTACTGAGTATGAGCCTTGATCTGGGAGCAAGAAAATGTATCATACGACTGGCGTAGCGCACATTTACTAGAATACCCATCTCCTCCGCATCAAAACCTGTTTACTATAAAAAGTTCCAAGGTTCCCGTAGACCTCGCCAGACAACCACATCGGGTGAGGAGCTTAGTGTCGGTCCGAACGATCTCGATTTAAGAAAACCGTCCAGATCCCTATGCCCGGATACACCTCTGCTCAGTTAGATACCGCCCGCACGCTTCCACTCTGCAGTACCGGTAGCCAAAGCCGAGATGCAGACGAGGATCCCATCACTACCACATGCTACCGGTACTACAAGCTACTGGAGGGGTAAGAACTCACCACCACGTACGGCCCCATCGGGCAGTCCGTGATGAATATGTCGTACGATGCAGGTGCTCTCCACGGTGCCCGCTCTCCCCCACCATCCGAGTTTCACCACATCGAGAGTATAGACCAGATTGGGCGAAACTTCGGATGTATGACCAATTGTTCCATGCGTGCGGCACCATGTATTCCGCAAACAGCTTCACTTCAATCGAGTGCTACTTGAGACTAACGATGAGGCACCAAGCACTTTCACGTAGACTGAAAACGCTGGCAGTGGCGATTCAGCGGGAAGCCTCTTGTCAAAACAAGGACGTTTGATGTCCGGTCACAGCACCTTAGCTGAAGACCTAGGCCAACATGGCGTAGTTGGCGATGTCAGTGAAGCTAGGTGGGACTACTGCAGCTTTAAAACAACGTGCATCCCCAGTTTGAGTGGCAGCGCGCGTTTCCTCCGCTCCGCAACGATTCGTCTATCTCAAAAATAGAAGGTGTTCGTGAAGCCCAGGAAAAGTGTCTAGATGCGGATCAGCAAGCCGCCTTCCGGGTTCAGAAGTGAAAGCGGGAGGAATGCCTTTCCAGGAGACCCTGTGGCGTTTCCGCGATGTGGCGCAGGGAATGGAAGTTGCTCGTTCTGCCTCCACTGCTAGCCTTCTCCACCATTACCTCATTTCAATATTCGCGAATCGGCTGGATTAGCTTCGCATACATTGGCGCAAAGCGATCACGATGCGGTGCGATATTGCCCTTTGCTCTGCTGAAAGGCACGATAATCGCCAGCGATGGTTGTCCGCAGCAGAGGGGATGGAATGCATGGAGTTGCTCGGTTGCGGCAGGTGAGGGGAAATACAGCACAACAGGCGGTTCGGCTTGTTCCGAGCGGTTCATTCTCGAGAGAGCGCACAAGATGCATGCATGTGCGTGAGGAGATGCAGACGCGGCCTTTGCTCTACCTCGGACCCCGACGATGTTCATATGGAGTTGTTGGTAGTCCCTATAGTGAGGGGTTCTTATCGGCGGTGCCTTGGACAAGTCCCTGGCCAAACGTCGAACTAAGAACGGGGGTGACGGTATACTCAGGGGCGCGAGACTTGATCGCAGACCTGAGGTCATCATCATCATCGATGCTCTGGTGGCCTTGTCCGCGGGTAGCTTCGTTCAACGTGTCTCAGTGCAGCGTCTAACATCGTGAGGCTCCGGGAAAGTCCCGCTGATGGTTGCATTGTTGCTCGGCGATTGATGAGTATGCAGCTGGCAGATGTAACAATACTGTACCAAACAAAGGGCGATCTTGGAGACGGGCAACCTGTCAGCGCTCGCCGCTGCGAGGTTGTAGTTCGTCTCATCCCCACGCCGCTCTCTGCACGCGCTGATTCGCTGCGGCGGCGGCTACTTTGAGGCCTGCAGGCGACGACAGACCAGGCTCTATCCAAGGTCCATAAAAATCCCAAGGGTGCCATGGACATTGGACAACTTCATGTCGACCTAACATTTCGTCATCCAAGAAGGTGAAGTTGGCTCGTGCTGTAGCGCCTGTCCACGGGCGGGCTTAGTGCGATCAACAACATACGGCAAGCTCGGAATAGATATATGTATGTAGAAAGAATCTTCCGCTCCCCTCTTGGATGCCGTCTGCACTCCTCTCGCGCCTTTGACCTTGAACATTCCGCCTCCTACACCGCGTAGACGAAAGCTGAGTGTGCCAGGGGCGCTAGTGCGCCAGCCGCCTCTTGGACTGGACGAGCATCCGCCTGCAGTGGACGTGGGCGTACGCCGTATTCCAAATTCCAGGTAAGTCAGCTCTTGCGGTGGCTCACTCCTAAACAGCTTGTTGGCGCGACTCTGACTTTTCTCTTCAGCTTTTCGCCCTTCCCCTCCCCTTCGCGCTGTGCTCAAGCCTAAGCCTGCGCCTTCGTCGTTCTTTGCGCTCTTTCCGCAAGCGGTGGGCGGGACGGAATCTTCAGCCCTGGGCCCGAATGCAAATGCAAGCGGGGCCTGCCAAGCACAAAGATACCTCCACTACCTCTCCAGTCGCACTACGGAGCACTACAAAGCCTACCGGTGCGACCTTGTATCTTTATTCCCCACGGCGCCCGCTGCTGTGCCGCGACGAGCCTGCGTGCATTCTCCTCTCCCTCACTTGCTTGGAACCATTGCCTTTGACGTCAAGCACACTGATCGGCGTTTCATTGTTGTCCATCGTCTAGCGAGATCCTCCGTCCAGCATGCAAACTGCAGTCATGGCACAACCGCAGCCCCCAAACGCAAACGCCTATGGCCCCATTCCTGTTCGTCGCAAACCTATAGCCAATCCCGGCATCGCTCTCCGCACGTCACAGTTGGACGCACAGCCAGGTCACTCAAGAACAAGGACCACGAGCTCTGGTGTCTTTCCCCCCACCGCCCCTTCTCCCACCACCACCACCATGAACTCGCAGTACCCGCCACAAATGTACCAAGGCTCCCTCCGCCGCACGCCGACCTCTAGCACCAGCTCGACGACCGGCACGCCGAATCGCTCCAACAGCGGCGCCCTCCGCCGCTCCTCGTCAGCTGCCTCCGGCTCTTCGCCCACGTCCTATGTCGCCCTGATGCGGAAACAAAAGGCCACAGTTTGGTGCGACCGCGCACAGTATGAGGACCCACGCATGATAGCGCAACAACGACAAGCGAAGATGCGCGCCACCATGGAGGTTGTAGGCGGCCCGCACCACACCCCACTGCGCAACACCTCAGGAAGCTCGAGCGTCGCCGCAGGAGTCAGATCGAAGGTCCGGCATCACGGTGTACCGAAGGCCTCCCTTTATGCCCCGGTCGCTACTGCAGGCTCAGGCGTACCCATGCGTCTAAGCGCTTCTGAAGTTGACGAAGGAGACAGCGAAGACGGCTCAATAAGAGGAGCAGGCACCGGTTACCATCATCGTACTGGCTCCGGACGTAGTTCATTAGGGTCCGGTCGCCGCATGTCGTACGCTGCAGGTGGTCGCCATTCTTCTGGCTCTACGCCCCCAAACGGAACAAATTCTCCCGACATGGGCGACTTGATCGAGGAAGAAACACCGGTACCAGCATACAACACATCCGACTACTTTGCCACCAAGACTGGTCTCTCGGCCGGTAGTGGTAGCAGTGGGGAGCGCAACTTTGGTGACGTAGGGCAAATGCCACAGTCACTACCGAAGCCTTCCCAACAGGACAAGAGTGACCTGCACCGGCGGGGCAGTGTCGACGAGCGCACCACCACTATGACCAACACTCGACTTTTCATCGCCAACCCAGACTTAAGCGACTAGACCCCACCAAAAGTTATGATACCCAGGGGAAATAAAGGGGGCTGCGGGGTCGGGCGGCAGGCTTTTTACAATTTCTTTTCTATTCGATCGCTGGATGCGGATGACATGGCAAAGGCGTTTGGCTGATTAGTATATCCTCTCTCGCTTCCGGCGTACTCTCTCGTTACACGTGCAGTATTGGCGTTTTCTCTTGCTTTGTCTGGCTAGCTTTGCATAGCATACGTAGGGGAAGTTGGATGACGGGAGGTCACGCGCTGGCTGTATATATGCGCTCAATGCAGGTACAAGTCACTCGCGCTCGACGTGTTCGAGATACTAATATTACGCAATATCTCAAATTCTAAAATTCCACAATGTCATCATTACCTTCGTAGGTACGGAGACCAGATAGTGGAAGTCCGCCCCCCCCCCCCCCCGGCACGTAAGTCTAGTTGCACAATTGTTCTTGATTTCTACATAGCTAGCAGTGCTAATCATCCGTTGGGTGGGAAACAATTCCCGAAATTCAATTAATTGAAGCGTTGAGCAACTTGGAAAGCGTTCGCACACCCTATCACAAAATCCACAACAAGTTGGCCCCACTTGCGTTTTGTCATTATGATCTCACTTTACAGACATTTTTATCCTCTCGTCACTCTAATTTCTGTTGACCCACGCCTCCACATGGTCCGATAAAGCCCAACGCTCGCTCGGAACACTGGGAACCCAAGATATCCGGGCCAAACTCCAAACCCGAGTAACCACCCGAATGAGGAAAAATGCCCCAACCTCAAGGCGGTAAGCGTGGTGATCGACGCCCTCGGGAACGGAAAACGGAAACCTTGGCAGGGACCGACGCGCAACGAAAAAAAGCTGCGGGGAAGATGTTTATGTTTTCTGCACATCGCGCCTTTTAAACTTGTGCCTTTGAGAGCCTTGAATACGGAAAGGGAAGGAGGAATGGATAAGTCCAATGGGAACGGATTGCATAATAGACATGCGAACGGAGAGGTGAAGAGCGAGCATGAGGGGTGGCGTGAAGGACACACCGATGAGAGAACGGATTATTCGAGGTGGAGGTTGGAGGATGACAGGGGCATGCATATATGGAAGTACCTTGAGAGTGATGAGGAGTGTAAGAAGTGGCCGCAGAGTGTTGCGGATAAATACCATTTGGGGTTGGAGACGGTGAGTACGACACCTTGCCCAGAACTCTTCGGAGTGTGAAGCGTAGGGCTACCCATATAGAAATATACTGAAATCATCTGTATATAGGGCCTCCCTGATCTGCCACCCGCTAAAACACCCCTCGATAGTGCTGCCAATGCCCTCTCCTTCTTCTCCCATCTCCAATACGAGCCTGGCAACTGGGCCTGCGAATATGGCGGTCCTATGTTCCTGCTTCCTGGCCTTGTTATCACTTGGTATGTGACTGAGACGCCTATTGCACGCTCGCACGCAATCGAGATCAAGAACTACCTCTTCGCGCGACAACATCCGGAAGATGGAGGTTGGGGTTTACATATAGAGGGAGAGAGCACTGTGTTTGGGACTGCTATGAACTATACGGTGCTGAGGCTATTAGGTGTGGATGCAGAGGACAGCAGGATGAGGAAGGCAAGGAGTACGCTGTGGAAACTTGGGGGAGCGTTGAAGGGTCCGCATTGGGCGAAGTTTTGGTTGAGTGTGTTGGGGGTGCTAGATTGGGATGTTGTGAATCCTGTACCTCCGGAGTTGTGGTATGTCTCTCCGACTCACTCACAGACCTTTGTCAGAGGAGTTGATATGCTGATATTCTCAGGCTCATGCCAGACTGGGTGCCCATTCACCCCTGGCGCTGGTGGATACACATGCGACAAGTCTTCCTCCCCATGTCTTTTGTATACTCACATCGCTGGTCCTACCCCCTGAATGACCTCACGCGTCAACTCCGCTCCGAGCTCCTCACCCAACCCTACTCCTCCATAACATTCCATCACCACCGCAACTCCATCGCCGACGTCGACAACTACCACCCCAAGCACCCGATTCTCGTCTTCCTCTTCTGGATCCTTACCTACATCTGGTTCCCTTTCCTCCGAACCCCGTATATCAAGAAGCGTGCCGAAGACCACGCATGGTGGCTCATCGAAGCCGAAGACCACAACACCAGCTTCGCCAACCTGGGCCCCGTAAACGGCCCCATGAACACGCTCTGCAGCTACATCCGCTGCGGGCGCGACTCTCACGCCTTCCAAGAACACCTCAGAACGCTCCCCGAGTTCCTCTGGATGAAAAGCGAAGGCATGCTCATGAACGGCACCAACGGCGTGCAATCCTGGGACACATCCTTCACAATCCAAGCCTGCGAATCCGCCAATTTCTGCACCTCCCCAAAATACATCCCCATGCTAACCAAAGCCCTCGAATTCCTAGAAGACCACCAGATCGACGAAGAATGCCGCGACCAGCACGCCTCCTACCGCCAACAGCGCAAAGGCGCCTGGGGCTTCAGCACCAAAAAGCAAGGCTACGCCGTCAGCGACTGTACATCCGAAGGCCTCAAAGCAGTCCTCATCCTACAGAACCAATTCCCAGAACACTTCCCCAGGCTCATCTCCGACGAGCGCATGGAACACGCCGTCGACGTGCTGCTCACCATGCAAAACGCGTCGGGCGGCTGCGCAAGCTACGAACCCACGCGCGGCTCCACGCTCCTGGAATGCCTCAACGCGGCCGAAGTCTTCGGCCGCATCATGGTCGAATACGACTACCCGGAATGCACCACCGCCGTCGTAACCGCCCTCTCCATGTTCCAGAAATACTACCCGCGCTACCGCGCCGCCGAGATCGCGGCCTTCAAAGCCCGCGCCATCGATTATATCCGGCGCGCGCAACGCCCCGATGGCTCGTGGTATGGCTCCTGGGGCATCTGCTTCACGTACGCTGGGATCTTTGCGCTGGAATCGCTCGCGTGCGTCGGCGAAACGTACGAATCTTCCGAGCGCGTGAGGCGCGCTTGCCATTTCTTTCTGGAGAAACAGATGGAGGATGGCGGGTGGGGGGAGACGTATAAGAGCTGTGAGACGGGCGTGTGGTGTCAGCACCCTGAGAGTCAGGTCGTGCAGACTGCGTGGGTGGTGATTGCGTTGTTGGAGGCCGAGTATCCGCATAAGGAGCCGTTGCAGAGGGCGCTGAGGCTTATTATGAAGAGGCAGCGCGCCAATGGCGAGTGGAAACAGGAAGCTATCGAGGGCGTGTTTAATAAGTCTTGGTAAGTCCTTTCCCCTTTTTCCTTGGCTTTTGGTGGTGTGGATGGATGGCGAGGTGTTGCGAATGGTGCTAATTTGTTATTTGATAGTATGATCTCGTATCCGAACTATAAGTTCTTTTTCCCGATTAAGGCGCTGGGTATGTATGCGAAGAGGTTTGGGAACGAGGCTTTGCTTTGAGAGCGGCGCAACGAGAAGGAAGGTTGGAAAGATGGTAATGATAAAAGACGATGATGAGGTGGAGTCGGGTGTGATTTCCTGATAGTGTTGCTTGCTTGCTCGCATGCTACTCAAGCAATCGGGGCCGGCGACTTTACATTTGCGCATAGATTAATCTAGTTATTGATAACATGAACTGCACTAATATCGCACCGGTAATTTCTAACTCACATATATGATTCGTTTCACGGAAAACTAGAAAACTCGAAATTTCGGCGTGGTATTGTGACATGTCCACTTCCTTTGGGGAGCGAGTTGCAATCACGATCGCCATAACGAAGAATAAAGACTCTAAAATCAGCGTGCTGTCTCTCCTCATCGCATTCTGCATCTACGTACGACACCTAGCGTGTCCTTTTCACTAATACCTTAACCGCTATTGCGCACAGCTGTACCGGTAGAGGAAAAGGGGGTATATATAATCGCCTGCACACCACCGTACAATACACGCCAACTGGACCATCGCCATTCCCTTTTTGAACGCCAAAACAACATGCCCCCGTCCCTATCCCTCGAACTCCATGAAACCCTTCCATGCACAGCTACTAAAAGCTGAACAACACACCCAACCGCCTACTGATGTGATGACAGCCGTATCCCCCATCATTGAGAAGGAAAGAGAAGTTCCCTCAATCATCGATCAGAGCTCCAAGAATAAGACTCTGGATCACAAACTCGTCACCCACAACCCTCACTTTCTTCCCTCCCTTCGTGCTAGACTGAACCAGCGCAGGAACCTCAACTTCCTCGTCACGCTTGCGCTTTCTCCCAGCAGCACCCTTCTTTCTTCCCGCGTTACCTTTTGCATCACCTTCACCGAAGAGAATAGCAGCTGCTTCGGAGCCATCAGCATACACCCAATCCCACTCTCCACTCTCGACCATGTCCTTCGCAGCAGCGACGTCCTTGCAGGTTGCGACATCAGAAGGGCCGAGAGCACTAGTGAGGAAGATATACGGCTGTTTGCGCTCAATGTCTTTTTTCATACGCCCGGTGATGACGAGAACGGTTTGGTCGGCGAGAAGCAGGGAGCGTTCCTTGAGCATGCGAACGAATGTAACGCTATCAGAGGCCGGATCGTATACGGTCATGTTGCGCGAGCGGACTACCCCACATGGTTCAAGAAAATTCGATTCGCCAGCCGGAAGGAGGTATTTGGCAAATGGAAGGGGGCGGGCCGCAGCTAGAGAGTCGTAGATCCAGCGAGGATGCAGACAAGGTATGTTCAAGGCAAGGGCTTGTATGTACTTGGTACGCCGCGAGTGCGCGTCTGAGATCATGGCTACGAAACCCAGGTTCTCATACTCGCGCCTGAGGAGCAGACCGTCTAGACCGGGGATAACTTTCGCGGTGCCGGCAGAAGAGTCGGGATCCTCGGAGCCATCAACGTCAAAAAGCTCAGAGAATCCCGAGTCTAGTAGCTCGCCGCCGTTTGAAGTAATGGACCTTGCAATTCCATCTTTGTCCGACGACTCCTTCGAGAAGCTTATAGCGAACGCCATGTTGGAAAAGACTGTACCGCTGGAACGGACTGAAGAGGCAATAGACGTGCCGCGTGCAGTGGTATCTCTTAGAAGAGACATACCTAATGCTGACCGCCTGCCCATAGTTGGTGTTGGCAACCCCGAGCCATCTAAGGGACCAGGGGAACCAAGATGAGAGGCCGACGCGACTGGAGTGCTAGAAGGTGTATGACGGTACACTCTGTCGCGGATTCTGCCCCACAGTGTAGTAGTGAAGTAGATGATGCCCATGGGGACTTCGATATGCTTTTGAATTTTCCTTCCTTTGACTGCAGGTAAACTCTCCCTTCGCTTTTCCTCTAAAACGACGGTAGTGTAACCGTGACAGTCCGTCGGCACAGATTCGCCCGCTTTGCTGACATCGATTTTGTTCTTGAAGCCGATGACGACATATGCATTCTTCTTCATACCTGGTTCGTCAACTTTGACATGATCTCCGAGACGGAGGTCGAAAGCTCGAACTTGGGGAGGTTCCAGGACGGTCTCATTCCCATCGTCGAACCGGATACGAAGAGTCTGCAAGCCAGCTCGACCAACGCATGTCGCTGGGTAGAAATGCTTGCCAGGCCAGTGGGCGAATACTCTGTTCGGGCACACAAGCTCTCCGGCAGGCGCCTCACCATCGTCAGTTGTAGTCACGATAGGTGGAGCATCTCGAAGTACCTCCAGCGCTGTGCCCGCTGAACCAGCCGCGTTGCGCATGTTTGCTTCAGAGTCGGCGACTTCGATGGAAGGGGTGAGTTGTGCTGGAGTATTTGAAAGACGTGAGACCGGCTGTGGGGAGATCTTCTCAGGAGTCTTTGTGATGAGAGCTCGACTGACAGGCTTCAGAGCACCTTTCCGAGGAGTGTGGGGGTTGTTTGATTTGCGTAAGCCTCTCGATTTGAGAGTCGCAGCTGGATGTGCATAGACCGCCTCTCGAGCTCGCACTGCAGCTAGTGCACCCTGTTCTTCCCGCTCTTGAGTCGGTGCTAATGGTGGTGTCCACCCTGACTCTTCATTGAAATGCTTGGCTGGTGATTGAAACTCGGGTTCAGATAGAGGATCGGTGTCTTCAACAGGACCACGCAAGTGTTTCTTTGCGCTATAAGTGATTTTACGCTTCTTGCTTGGCCGCGCGGGTGAAGATGCAGAGATGAAGGCGGCACTATCCTCGGCGTCGTGAGTAAAGCTGAGCTGCGGAATCTCGATATCGTTAGGATCTGTGGAACGTTGCGTGGCGGGCTGATTTGCGATATCCATGAGGGACCGAACGCTGGGGCCTGCCGGTGACTGGAGTGTCGCGCTTGCCTTCGCACTACTAGTGGGCATTTTGCCAGCAGGTGAAGCAGATTGTCGTTCCTTCCCAGTGTGGAAGGCGCCCGTGCTGTTGGTGTCATCGACCGTTGACTCCTCTTCATCATCTTCATCATGACTGTTGCGCGGCGTTGCACCTTCAGCTCCTGAGAAGAATGCCGGCTGTGTTTCGTCAAGCACATCCGTTTCCGGGATTGTCGACTGACGCTCAGCGCGAGAGGGCGCAACAAATATGCTGCTCTTGTTGTGCAAATCTTCCTCGGGGTGACTTGAACGGGTCAGTTCCTCATCCTCATCATGAAGGTCGAGAAGCTCTTCATGTTCTATCGTTTCTGGGATCTCTTCGTCGTTGTGCATCTCAACATCGCCCATGGCAAGCTGCGACGGGTCTGCACCCTCAACGGATAATACGTGATTATGGTTGCTCTTCTCAGGTGCCACTGGAAGGCCCTCATCATCCTCCATTTCTACGTCTTCGCGGGTCCCGAGAGCCTCTTGTGACGCATTTTCGGCCTCAGAGTGCTCGTCGTACGCGTGCTCATCATAGGTGAGCTCATCATCTTGTGGAACGATGGGGGGACTGCTCGGGACGCGCTCTACATCAGATACCATACTCTCGTCACGCGAGTCTTCCCGCGCCGGAGAGCCGGGAGGCATAGGTGGAACAGAGGATGAAACAACTTGACTCGTGAAGCCGGTGTTGCCCTGCATCGTGGTCTGGTTGATGCTGTATTGATTTGGCGACGGTGTTGATGGAAACCGACGCTCTTTTGGGTGCGGCGTAGCAGGCACGTCCGCGTTCGGGTCCGGCTGAGAGTCCATAACGATTTCGTTGTCTCTGCTACTCTTCAATTTCTTCACACTTTTGTGTAAAGCATGAGAAGAGGGAACCTTAAAATGGGATTCGCGCTGGAATTGCGACGAGGGCGCGTCTTGTGACAAGTTGCGCGCCGATTGTCCCGAGAGTGTTTTTAGAGGGTGCGAGGACGTGTTTGGCACTTGTACCTGATTGTTTACGTCATCTCCATTAACTGGAGCAGCACCGCGGCGGGAGATGCGAGAATCAGCGGGCATGTCCTGGGAAAGTTGGCTACGCAATTCGTGGTTCTCGTTGTCTCCATTGCCAATCATGGGCTGGGATAATTCGTCTGCAGGGTCGTCTGCTTCCGAATCGTGCGCACCATTGGAAAGTGCCTTCTTTCGCATCGTACGTGACTCTGGAGACTTCGAGTGTGCCTTCGTTGATTGTCTGCCGCGCTTCCTTCCACGACGATTCGTAGGCGGTGGCGCAGATACACCCGCAAGAGACCTGGCTGCTTCCTGCTCAAATGCTGATTTTTCCATTTGTTTTCTGAAGCGAAGCTGAGCTGCAGTAGGCATTTCAAAACTGTCATGGGCCTCTTCTGATGTGTTCTGGCCAGGTGGGCCACGCGATCGTCTTTCTTGCGACTGCTTTATAGTCTCGTAATCGGCTCTCGGCTCGCTCGATGAACGTAGAGGTGGGCTTGTTGAAGGCTCATTGCGGCCACTTTTTATGGGACTAGACATAGCTGCGGATGGGCTCGATCGCCGGACGAAGTTGGGCGAGGGTCGCTGGAAGACCGGGTCTTCGCTTGGTGCGCCTACGATGGGCGATGTTGCCGCTTGAGTTGCATTGAAGACCTGCGTGAGCGATATGGCATTGGCGCTTCCTCCATTCCCGAACCCAAAGAAAGCCGATGCTGAAAGCACTGTGCCCGGAGTTGTATCCGTCCTCACGGCTGAACTGAGCACTTGGCCGTGGCTATCACGCTTCCTGCCGGCAACTGCTGGTGTCTCGAATTTGAGGGGACTTGTGATTGTATCATTGATGCGATACTGCGTCTCGGGGTCGTCGTGTATGGCAGTGGGGCTCGTAATGGCAGGACTACACTGCGATTGACTCGAGCCTAGAATCTCAATTTCGTCGGTCAGCGCATGCGCACTCACATCGTCCTCCCCGCACAGCGGCGGCGGGTTGGGGATTAGGTCGCTTCCACTCTTGCTCTCCAACAAGCCACTCGTGTATTGCTTGAACATCTGGCTGTCCGGTTGCGTGTCCCCGGGGACGTCCACAACGCCATCGAAAGTCTGGTACATCTTTTTCGCTCCTTCTCGTTCCGTCACAAAGCCCGTACTGGTAGGCGCTGTCTCGTGTTTGGCGAGATTCGGCTTGACATATCTTGGACCCAGCTGGACGCGTCTCGCTGGGAATTCGCGCGGTGGGGGGAACACGGCGGGTGCGTGCTGCAGTGCAATGTCGTGATGCAGGCCCTTGGGCGTCTGCCCCTCGTCGTTTGTTGGCGGCGCGTGGGTGGAATGGTGGTGGATAGTCGAGTCGGTGAATTGGACGGGGGGCTGGCTGCTGCCCGGTCGTTCACGAAGTAGAAATGATAATTGCGAGGGGTCCTGAGATGGTTACCATCGAGGCGCGCGATTCATGTATGATCTGCGCAACGACCAGGGTCTGCGCACAGCTGCAGCTATCAGATCCCCAGAAAGTGAGTGGTCACCTACATCGTAAAAACCTTCGGCGAGCAGAGAATATTCCTCTCGCTCACTACACACCATTGCGAGCGGCTCGGAGCTTCTCCGGTGCAACGTTGGGGTTGAGGTGTTCAAGTTTAGCCACGCCATAATATCCGGATGGACGCGCTATCACGTGCAGGCATTGCCGGTGTCCGGCTTCACAAGTGCTTACAAGACACCATAGATACTTTGCGAGATCATGTCTCAGCCTGGTCAGTGTAGAATGAGCTCAACATGGTTATTTTAGATGGAATCGAGTATTTCGATTTCTATTGTCCAGACAAGATTGTACAGTATGCGCACTACCACTTCCAAAAACCAATTCGACATGCCCCTTGGGTCCTTCCCTCCGCCGAATGCAGTGAATTTTTTTTTTGCCACTTAATTCATTCCTCAAACAACAAAGGCACTGTACAGCGACGCCACGACCGACAAAGCAACGACCGTCCAACCAGTCTGCGCTACCGCCTTGTTGGTCATTGCCTTTCCCAAATCCCAAGTCAAGTGTCGTAGTCCATTCAAGCAGTGGTAGAAGAAGGGCAAGGAAATCCCAAGCTTTGCGGAAACCTTGGCCCAGACAGGCCATGCGCCAACAGCTGCGATCAGCGACTGAGACTCCATATGCCAGCCGAGGGTGGGCGCAGCGAGGTATGCGATGCCGAACAAGTAGAGAGATCCGCTAAGGATGAGGCCAGTAATTCGACCCGTGATGGATCCATACCAGGTGATCTGGGGCTTGTAGATGGCAAGATGCGGGGAGTTGGGGCGTTGGAGACGCTGCTTTGCGAGGATTTCGGCGGCCTCGGCCTCGCTGATTTTCTGAGTAGCTGCAAACCTGAAGTATGATCAGTTTTCAATTCCCTAGAAGATGTGGATGACAGGATTGACAGCTGCTGGCGTTGTCGACATACCTTCGTTGGACCATGCGGCCAGCGAAGTTACCGCGGAATGCGGGAGCGGCTGCCCGTCGCAGGCCGAGTTGGAATACACGCATGGAAGACATTCTGCTCAGCTGGTGTCAATTGAGCTGTCGAGGAGTGGAGAGGAGAGAGTCGTCGGTGGTCGTGTCGTGATGTCGTTGCATGTGTTCGTTCAATGATTCAATCGCGACTTCCCGCTCGGCAACATCATGACAGCCGAGCACCCAATCACAAGTCCCCGCTTACTCCGCTAGTCCCTGCTTAGTCACCGTCTTTCTAGCATGTCCTTCCCGGTAAATTCTCGCAGCTTTCTTTTCTTCTCCAGGAACCTCGATATCGCCGCAATGAGCCTTTGGCCGTGACTTGACGGAGTGACGACCTTTCTGCTGGCGTTATGTCAGTGGATATTGGAGACGAGAGTTTCGTGATGAACTGCCCGTAGTTAATCGCCCATTAGGCCTCTATATGGTTGTGTGGGTTTCATTTCCAGGGCAACATTTCTGTAGAATTTGAGAGGACTCCACGTCAACAGTGTCTTTCGCAATGCAGCAGATAGAGTGTTCAGTATTTGCTCTTCCACCATGAGGCTATCGATGTGAATGAGATAAGAGACACCCTATTTCAAGCGTACCCAGGTACCAACACAGTTCGCCCACAAATCCAAGACGCAAAATTCTTCCACGACCTCTACCCCAAACCCACACACTACCTCAATATGGTTGTACATCATACCGCACGTCGCTTTCGATAACATCACACACTCAACTTCGCGACAATATCGAAAAAGGTGCATTTTACGATGGCGCCCAGGATGTTAAACCCCACACTGTCCTCAACCCTAGGACTTCCGCCCGACTCGTACATCTACAGGATCATCTCCACAGCTCCGCGTCAGGACCCTCTCACATACTCACAAAGTGACCAGCTTGCTATCATATCATCCGACGACTCGCTTCGCTTCCTCGATCCCACGTCGCTCAACACCAATGGTGTGGTCAAGAAAGTGAACGACAAGGTCACGTGCCTAGAGCGCACCAATGACCTCCCCAGTAATGTTGTCGCCACAGCTGGAAGAGATGGATTGGTGCACTTCTGTGATAAACGAAGTAGGCAAAAAGCCTTGAGTGTACAATGCCGTGCGTATCCTGCTGTGGAGATACGCCACAATACTTACACGACAAACAGCTCAGAAGCTCATCTCTTCCATCGTCTGCGACTATCAAAAGAACTTCATCGCTGCCGGTATTGAGAACCCGGACGATGGCCCTAGCTCCTCCCCCGTCTATGTCTGGGATCAGCGTAACATTCAAGCGCCTCTACGGGAATTCGTTGAATCGCATACCGACACCGTGACCTCTCTACAACTCCACCCAAACCTCCCTACACTTCTTTTGTCAGCAAGTACAGACGGTCTCATCAACATCTTCGACACAAGTAAGGCGGAGGAAGATGATGCCCTCTACCAAGTCATCAACCACCGCTCAGCTGTCGCTCACGCTGGCTTCATGTATCCTTCCACTGACATCTACGCCATGGGTACCGACGAGACGTTGAGCTTCTACGCTTTGCAAAGTCAAGCGGAAGAACAGCCTGAGCCCACTCCCAAAGCGTATGGTGACACGCGAGAGCAGTTTAGGTGCGAGTATCTTGCGAAGATGCATTGGCTGGGGAGTGACGCGTGTATCGCTGCGGGCAAGCACAGGTACATTACCAGATCCCTCTTTATGGAAAGTATATGCTCATGCCCCTTAAAGTACCGGTGAGCTTTCACTCTTTCCAGTGCAGAAAAGTGCACAAGCTGGTCCACTAGAGTACAGCTGCAACGCCGAGGGTTCACTATTACTACCTGGCGCACACGGCGAGGAGATTGTCCGAGATCTCTTCACTGATATCCATGTATGTATATATTAAGCATCTTCCGCCCTGTCCTTCAGGTCATCTTTAACTCCCTCCAGACACGAACGACGTACACTTGCGGCGAAGATGGCCATGTTCGCGCATGGAAGCTCCAGAGCGAAGAGACTATGGACATCGGCGAGGCCGCCCAGCCAAAGGCAGCAAGCAACAGTAAGGACAGGAAGGAGAAACGAAAGGACAGAAAGGAAAAGCGCAAGGGCGACGAGGATTCAAAGAAGGGGAGGTTTGCACCCTACTAGCCATTCCGGAAACAGACACGATTGTAGCAATCAAAACTTCCAATTCCCTAGACAAGTTCATCTCCAAAAAGTCCCAGGCCGGGTTTTGCCCCTATCCACATGAATGCGCCTCGTGTTAACAACCAACACAACGAGCGTCTGTCAAACCATATATCAACGAGTACCGATTCTCTTATGTTGATACTGCAAACCAACTGCCGCCCCAGACACAATCAGCTTTTTTAAAGAAATTAATGCGGGGGATGCACGTGTGGTGGAGCAAGTAAGAGGCTTGCTACGATTTATCCTTCTAACCGGGGCATAGTAAATTAACAGTTTAACCTCCAGCGATGAACAACGCCTCGCCCCAAAATATACGCACCATCATTGGCACCTGGCTTCTACAATATCTACCGAGTATCGCGATGGTCTTGCCCAATCTAATAGATTACTAACATATCAGATGTGAATCTTCGATCGCTAGGGGGCGGCCAACGTCCAGGTATCAACGAAGCTGGAGATGATCTACTCCACATCCAAGTAATTGTTTCCATACTTTTACTTTGAGTAATGCGTTCTAAGGTATGGGTGCCTTGTTGCGCCTGCCGACATAAATACGCTCCGTCCCTGCCGCACAGCTAAATCAGCTGTCATACGCAACCAACCATCCATACCCGCACGCACAAATCACCAACCAAATCCTCGAAACGCAAAAGGCGAAACCCCAAAAGAAAGATGCTGGCTACCTCCATAGTTGCGCTCGCGCTTGCGGCGACTGGCTTCGCCCAGGCCGTGCCACCTGAAGGCTATCGCAAGGTCTACATCAGCTCCATGGTCGACACAAAATACGTCGTAGTCCCCAAGGGCGCACCCGCTGCAAATGGCCAGACCACCGTTGTGTACGTTGCACACAACACCAACAACACCAATACTGTAGTTGCTGACAACATCAACAGCCAAACTCTTACGAGCAAGCCTGAACAGCAATGGTATATCACTGCCAACGCGACGAAGATTTACTTGGCATCAAACACTGCTCTCTGCATGGATGCTGGAGCGAAGAGTGAGTCCGCCTGCAATGGGACGGTTTGATGAAAGGGAAGGAAACTGACATGGTGGAATAGCTGCGTGGAAAGATATGGCGAACGTTTATGTGAACACTTGCTCCGACACTGCTCCCGGCCAGCAGTGGACAGCTATGGCTGAT
The DNA here is from genome assembly GCA_010015675.1 of Byssothecium circinans. Classification (NCBI taxonomy): domain Eukaryota; kingdom Fungi; phylum Ascomycota; class Dothideomycetes; order Pleosporales; family Massarinaceae; genus Byssothecium; species Byssothecium circinans. The sequence continues at coordinate 298,087 of ML977000.1, read as the reverse complement.
GGCAGAATCGCAGTCACCGCCTCCAGCCCTCGTAAGCCCCGACTTACCCAGCATTTGAAGAGAGTCGTAAAGCTAACTACTTACCATAGAGCAGTGCCTCGACCTTCAATACCTGAGGGCGACGCAAAACAACCCCGTCGGTCTTTACGCCTGCGCTGGTCTGGGTAACACGGGCGCGAAAGACAAAGGTATCAACTGGCCGTTGGTAAATGTTACAGGTTTCCAAGTTCGCGGTGTGACCTACTAAGCGTGGAAGACTGGAAGGGGTCTCTGAAGACAAAGTCCGTTACCGTAAGATGGAGCCAGGGCGGCAAAATACTGTAAATAACAATGGTGAGCTCCATACCAATAGTCTTGTCAAAACCCTCTAAAGCGCAACCCCTCATCACGTTAAACTCATACCCTCCCACTCCTCTCCCCTCGGAAACCCCAAATGAAACCTCCCACACTTTGCAAATTGCACTCTTGCGTCCTTAACCTCAAACCCCACCACACGACCTCCCAAACCTACTCTCACCCGCATCTTCTCCAACATCGTGCGCAATAGCATGGCGAAATACCCTTGGCCCACAAATTCCTTCCATCCACGTCGGCACCACAAATCCAAACACCCTCCCACTAACATCCCTCAAAACCGTCCGCTCCCCTCCATCATCCCCTTCCAACCTCAACTCAGCAAACACACCCTCAATCGCGAACGGCATCAACGTATTCACATCCCTTAGACAAACTTTCCTCCAAAATGCCCATTGTCAAAGCTTCAGCATTCTCCTCGCTCTCAAGTCGGAATATCGTGACCATAGTGAAGCATAACCGTGCCTCCATAGGAGCACACGTAGCTTTTCCGTCGCGGAGGTTATATACAACGGAATCGATGAGAAGCATAAGGGGGCCATCTTCGTAGATGCCGAGGCCGTGGCTGCCGTGCGTGGTGAAGTCTGCGGTGCGAGGCATACCCGTAGCGAAGCCTCAAGTTTGCGCTGTGTGGGTGCCGTATCGGAAGATATCGTTTGGGACGGAGGCGACCACGGCGAAAGTCTTTGGGTTTTTTTCTTGAAGCGAAGGGTTGATGATTATGCTTTTGGGGGAGTGGGGTGGTGGTAGGGGATGGACGTTGTGGGTGTTGGGGTGAGGTGGTGATATACAGCCGCCGGGGAGAGCCGAGATGGCATCATGAAGCAGCGCGACGTGGATTCGTGCATAGTACATACGAATACAGGGATATACTGTTGTGAAATCAGAGGGACGCTTCCCGCAACAATGATACCGTTGAGTATTTTGAGGTGTTGCGGAACACTTTGAGCCTCTCAGTTTATTACCTCGTTCAGAAGTGCAGGGAAGAAGTAAGTGCAAAAGGGTAGTTCGAGAATGGATCTCTCATGAGATTGAAGGAGACGGTATGATAAACGAACTAGTAAAGATATACATGGGGAAGTTAGGTCCATGGGTGGAAGATATCGAAGGGAAGAAAGAAAGTGAGTTCCAACACTGCTCTGAAGAATTCAAGTTGAGAACAAGGCGGCAGTATAGCCTTCTTAGCCTTACATACAAAGTACGACAACGCTTTTATTATTAGGGGTTAGGTTAAATTAACCCATCTAGAGCGTACTCCATGTTGTCGTTCCGTTCCTTACGTTTTCCACTCTACTAGTTACTATCCTAGTAACCACATACTCTCCAACTTGTCCAAATCCTCACATCTTTCCAATCTCCCCCCATCCTCACCACCTCCCACAATCCCCAAACCCCCCATCCTCCAACTAAAACACCAAACTCGGCCACCGAAACAAATCCCCCCCCGTCTGCGCATAAAACACACTCACCCTCCGCACCCTCTTCCTCCCCAACCCCCTCCTATGCTGTCTCAACATCCAAACAACCCCCTTCCCATTCGGCGTCCCGGCAATCGCCTCTCCCTCTTCCATCTCCATCCCGAACTCAATCCCCGGCCACTTGGGCAGCTCGCCGATGCCATGGAGAGACAGGATATGCTCGATGACGGAAAGCGTAGCTGCGTTCTGGACACTGTAGCGGATGATATAATCGAATTTGACGGGATACGAGGGATTCTGGCCGATATATTGGAGAAACGCGACATCGGACCAGTGGTGTAGATCCGGATACGTGGATACGGGCGGGTTCTGCACGAGACCCATATACACGGGTGTATAATTCAAATGTGCAATCAATACGCCTTCTTCCCTATTCACTATCTGCGAGAAATACGCGTCGGTCTTCTGGTACGTGCAAAAACACTTTATTAGCACTTGTCGTATGCTAGTTCTCTCGGAAGAAAATTAGTAATACTTACGGGATATAAAATGCCGGAGATGCAGCACTCTTCAGCATGCACATGATGCACAACCTCATTCTTTCCTCCGCGCTCCGTATCCCGTCGCCAATCCACTCCAAGACCCCTCAGGCACTCCCACAGCGGCGTCATGCTGAAGGGCTCGAGCGACAGTTCTTCAAGGTATCCGTGCTTGGCTAGGTCCGTATACTGCGTGAACGGCGAGTCAAGCAGCGCTTCTGGATCGAAACTGGGCTCAGGTTCTGGGCCTGGCGAGGACGATGGATCGTCGCATGTGGACGGTGAAGATGGAGGTGGAGTAGAGGTTGACGAGGATGCGGCTATGGGCGCGAGAGGATCTTCTTTGGGGCGGCTGGGTAGGAGGGAGAGGAGGGCGCGGCCTTTGGTGATGGCGTCGCTGTATGAGAGGGAGGACATTGGGAGAGTTTTGGTCCGGAATACGTATAAATGGATTGTAGAAAGGGTGCCGCGCAAGGTAGGGTTTGGGTTTGAGTACAAGTTTGTACGCAGCGAGCGGTTTGCGTGCGCGTGCGTTTGCCATAGTGCAGGTGAGGCGTTGAAGGGTTGCTGGTGAGGCGTGCCTGGCTGAGGGAGTAAATAAGTGAGTGTGTGAGTGAGTTGGTGAGAGAACGAATGCCCGGCACCCCATGGCGCTTAAACCACAGTACTCGCATGAACGTGATGGATTCTATGAATACTGCAAAGTGCTGTCGACGAGGTAGGAAGGTCATTCTCATCATAAGCTAAAGTATTGATTGACGACCTGGGGCCGACTCATTTTGGAATCGTCTGTCCGATTCCAAAGCTACTACCTACATCTATCATAAAGCAAAGAATACATATCTGACTCGAAAGTGACCTTTCTGACCACTGATTTCCCTTTTCTTCCCTGAAACTATGAAACACGCCTATTCAAAACAAGACAAACACACTAGCCGACTGAGGCCTTCTCAATGAGGAAAGAAAAGACACCAATATCACACATATTTTCCCTGTCCCATTCCCAACCCCGTTCCTTAAACGCCTCCACAAAACACCCCCCAGCCAATCTCCCCGTTCACCTTTCTCCCATCTATAGGTATCCCATCCACAGCGGATCAGCCTGAGACAACTTGACCGGGTTCACCGCCTGCGCCACCAAATCCACCATGGTCTGATTCGCCGGCAAATTCGTTCCGCCAGGCAAACTTCCCATAGACGTCGCCCTCCGGACTACAGCCTCGCTGTTGGTTTGCACACTCTCCCTCAACATCTCCGCCGTGAGCTGCTTTTTCTGACTCGTGAACCAGTGGCTCATCTCATCGCGCATAAAGACCGCAAGCTGCATTTCCAGTTCGCCTTCAGGTTCGATGAGGCAGCGCGCAATGGACATGACAGAGGGCGCGAAGATACCCTCGAGCGCGAGCGGACCAAGAAGGGTTTGCATGTTGGGCGTGAGGCGGAAGGGAACGGGCTCGTTGTTATGCAGGACGGGCTTTCCTACAGCCATGCTGGGGATTAGTTCGGAGCCCCAAACTTTGCCGCTGCCCCGCGAGATGCTGATCTTCTGTGGGTAGCGCGTGTTCATGTGCATGACGTAGGTGAGGAAGGTGAGGGCCGCGAGTTGGTAGCTGAAGGTGCGGCGGAAGAGCCAGAAGTCGGCGAAGGACGGGTAGGTGGCGCGGAAGTAGTCGAGGAGGACGGTGGGCGGAACATATTTTTCTTGTACAGCGGCGAAGGTTTCAAGGCGGACAGAATTGGCATGATCCATATTCTTCTGTTCCCAGATGTCAGAAGCTGATGCATGACTGGCTTCGAGGCTATGGGTTGGGAAGCTTACCGGTTGAAGCGCTCTCAGCTTCTCAATACTGAAGAGCACAGGTTCGTCCTTGTTCACGCCATTGCGGCGACAATAGTCCTCGAAGATGCCTTGCATGCTGATGTAAGAAGCGTCATCCTGTACCATACGAACACTAGGCGTAATGGGCACCATGAGTGGGAGGTGGAACTGCAAGTTTCGACGACGGCTCTCCTTCTTCTTGAACAGAATGCCACTGAAGATCCTGAATAGTTGAAGCATCCTCTCCTCTCTCCTTGAACTTCTAGCAGCAGGGAACTGAATGGCGAAAGGATGAATACTGCCGTCGTGACCGCGAATTGTAAGCCTCCTGTGACAGATACCAATACCGCGAACCAACTCCACATCGGGCAAGAAGCGCTCAATGCGAACAAAGTCTGAATGCTTGTCTCGGTGTTGCAAGTACTGGCCTGGAACCTCCACATCGTCGAACCTAAGGAAGCGGAACTCGCTGAGTTGATGCGTGTAGTTCTCTAGAGGAACAGTGACCTTTCTCCGGTCAAGCTTCTCTTCGAAGCGGTTGCGCCAAGTGCGGAGTTTCTGGATGTATTCGTACATTGTCGGCCTGTTCATTACAAAGTCGTTCTCAAAGGCCTTTCGGATATGGGGCGGCAGTACTGATTCGGCAAAACGCGTGATGTTTGTCTCTGTCGATGCAGGCAATCTAATATCTTGCGCATAGAGAGTTGGCGAGCGGCCCACATAAGCAAGGCCATCGTTCAGCAACGCGACTATAAGTCGATAAGCATCCTCGTCAGGCGGGCACTTGAAGTTCTTCTGTATCTGGTCCAGCATTGTTTCCATGGAGAGGGCCAGAAGCGGGAATGCGGTTTTGAGAATTGCCGATATCTCCTCCACATGATCCCATGCCTGCTTTGGTGCCGGCGGAGCTTCTGAAGCTGCTGCTTTCGGCGTGCCCTGAGCATTTCCCTCGGTCTTGACCGCATCATTCTGTGGGCCGTTGGCAGCAAGTTTGTTCTCACCGCTCGCAGACGTGGGCCGATTGCCGCTGGAGCCGGGTCGAGCATCCGGGGATCCTTGCTTCTGTGCCGGCGATCCTTGAGCACCCTGCAACTTCGCCTTTGCCGCCTTCTCTCTTGCCTCATGACTCTTCCTCAACACCACCATATCCTCCCGCGTAGTCCTAAGATGGCAATACAAAGCCTGAGGATAGGTCTTCGCCAGCTTCCCGAGAATCGACCTCGCAATTGGCGCCTCGCTCTTCGACAGGCTGTTGAGCAGTTGCGGAATATACGTGATCCAATACCAAGCCGGTGTGTCGCCCTGGAATTCTTCAAATTTGGAGGCCAACTGGCGTTCCGCGTTATCTAGACTGAGCAGCCAGAGTACACGACCGAGAAGCTTCCGCGACTTTGCATTCTTATACAAGCTGGCGGCCTCGAGATAGCAGCTCAGCGCGGCTTCTGCCTTTTCAAGAGTGGATGGGTCCTCTTTGAAGAGCATATCGTTGTAGCGACCCCATTCAGCCCAAGCTTTTGGAAGCTTCAAGTCGAAGATCATGGCCATACCGAAGGCGTCATTCGCATCAATCTTCTGGCCGAGCTTCGCCAAGAACATTCCCTTGAGGGTGTAGAATTCCGCCTTCTGCTGGTTGCCGAAGTAGTTGAGGTTCGTGTTATTGATCACATCTAGACCGTTGTTGAGCTCGGCACGGTTCTGGTAATGGCATTTTGCTTGTTCGCGCAGTTTGAGAAAAGCCTCTTGGATTTCAATGTTTGGGAGAGTGTATATGCGGCTTAGCTGTTGGATACACACATCGGGAAGGTTGTGTTTTCGGGCCACATGAGCGAAGCGATTGATGATCCAAGCGGTCTCGTGATAGCCTCGGTATGCGAAAGAGTTGCCGCTGGGGTTGGTCGGATTATTTGGTGGAAGCAATTGGAGGTAGACGCCGTTGATGAGTTGGAATATGTGTTGGCGCCATGTCACCAGATCTTGCCATGCGTTGATGTCATCCCAGAAATTGGGAAGACGGTCCCGCCACGTGCTCAGTAGCAGCTTAAGCTCTTGAGACTTGTGGTCGAGATTAGCCTGTGTCGTTGCTGCAAGGCTCTGACAGATAACGCTGGCATCATGCAGTTCCACTAGCTGCTGGAAGTGCTGTAGTAATGGGATATGAGCTTGGGTGATACGGCGCGGGAGCTGGTGCCACTTCCGGATAGATAGCTGAATGGACTCATCGCAAAGTCGATGAAACTCTGGCGGTGTTTCCGTCTTGCCGTGCAGCTTGAGTAGTGACATAAATGTCTGAAAGAAGACACGTCGTGGAGTTGGCGCATCGCTGACAGCCTTAATTGTCGCATCAAGTTGTTCGCGCTGCTCGGAGCTCTGCCACGCCTCGAATGATCGCCACGTCGCCTCGAGGTACAGATCATTGAAGTTCTCGTGCTTGGCGAAGTCGCTGAGAACTTCCCACTGCTGCAGCTTCTGGGCGCAGATAACCCAATGGTCTTCCCATAGCATGTATTCTCCCTGCGAAAAAGGCAGCATGGAAGTCCTCGCCTTGAGCTGTGCTGCCTCATACATTGACTGAGCCTTATCCCAAACACCGATCTGTTCGTAACTCAAGGCAGCATTGCTTTCAACGAACTGGCATCGACGACGCCAAGTCCCATAAAAGAGGTCGTCTTCCTGAAGGCCGGTGTAAATCTCAAGCAGAGCATCAAGGTTGCTTTCCCTAAGCTTCTCAGTGTCGACAATGGGAGTGATAGCCGAGTCCTCCATGTAGACAGCAGCTGTATACCAAGCGTTATACGTCCGAGCCAGATACTTCATGATATGGGGAGGGAACTTGACCCTCGGCCGAGCACGGACGATAGCATCCAGCATGCTAGCCACACAGTTCGGGCGCTTGTCGATCTGGCGAGAGTGATAATCCTTGGTCAAGAGTGAGACGATGCCCTTTTCTAGGTCGCTCTGATCGTCCTTGGTTAGAGCAGTCCAGGCTAGAGGGAAGAAGGCAACCCAAATATCGTGCGCAAGATTGCTGTCGGTGTGCTGTAGATGTCCAAGTGGTTCGAATATGTCCTTGATCTTGACATCGCCCATTTGACTGCAGAAGCGGCGATGATTGTTGACCAAGATCTCCAGCTCATCGTCAACTATGACATCAGGTATCCTCGGATCCTTGTTATAGGTGCCAAACACTGCCGAAGCCTGTATAAGCTTGAAGTCTTCAATGTGCAGCTGCGCGGGCGTGTTCATCTCGACGGATCCGAACATCAAGTGAATGACCTGACTCAGCCAGTAGCTGTCATTGAGCGTGTCCCAGTTCTGCGAAGCGAGAACGTAGCTCAATCGGCTCGCCGCAGTACGGCTCAAGCTCTTGTCGATGATGGCCATGTAGCGGTTGCGCATCTCAACGTCTTGCGCTCGCGTACCGATGAGGAAGGCATGCTCCATTCGCACGGTGAGCTCCGATCGCGTTATCTTTGGGTCTTCGTATATGCGAATGACAAGGTCAAGGAAGCGATTGAGCAGCGACGTATCTGGTCGATGTTCGAAGAGTAACATTTTGCTAAGCACGGCCGTCTTTTCCTTGAGGGTCGGCACAGGCTCCGTGGAATGGAAGATCCAATTTTCCACCAGATCAAGGACCTTCATGCACACAGTATTGCTCTGAGAACGTTCAACAAGACTGGCGAGTACGCTCAAATATGGTCGGCGATTCTCGCCAAGCTCGTTCATGCGTGCAGCAAGGATGTCGATGACCTTCAGGACTAGGTCGGTCTGAATCTCAATCTCGCGACGATCGGGTTCCTGTCCAGCGCTTTCAGGACGCATGCCGGGTGGATTGCCCGGTTGATTGGGACCACTGTGTGCCGCGAGATGCTCCTTGGCCATCTTCCCTTGGAAAGCCTTCATGAGCTGTGGGATGTGCTGATCGATTTCTTCGGGACGCTTCTGGCATAGGCTCCAGAGGATGTTGATGGCGCAGATATACGAGCCGTTGGATAGAGCTTCTGTAGCGACTGCACCAAGGAAGTTGACAAATTCGGTGGACGGCGTTTCTTCCATGTTGCCCTCCTCATCCACCACCGGCTCTGGCGTGACTTCCAGAATCCGCTTGAGTGTCGGCTTGAGCTTTATGGTGTCGTCATCATCCGCGGTATGGAGACTGGCATGTACATCGGCATTGTCCAGGCGAATGGGCTTCTCGAGTATCCTCCTGAACTGGGAGAGACGCTGGAGCACCCATTCGTCCGGCTTCACATTGACAATGACCTTGAAAATCTGAAGCGTATTGATCATCCGGTTATCGAAGGCTTCCTGCTTCTCTTCTGGTTTCTTCTCTGCGACTAGGATCTCCTCGATCTTCTTCGTGAGCATGACGTCCAAATCGATATCGCTCCATAACCGTGGCGAAAGAAGATCGTGCAGAAGTTGAACTGCCTTGCGACAGATCTCAGTAGGCTGGGCCGTAGTCGGTGTGATTGCCACAACATCTTTGGGTTTCGGTGTAGCAACGGGATAGCGCTCAGGAAGGTAGGCAATGAATTGGATGAGATACTTGATCAGCATGATCCGAATATTGGGCTGTGCAACGAATTTGTGAGCCTGAGTAGCGGGGACAATCGATCCATCTGCCCTCCTCTTTGTAGCTTGCGGCGACTGAGATGCCCGTTCAGATGCCGAGCCAGCCTCACTGGCAGCACGCTCTTCCCAAGTTCTGATTAGACTGATCAAATTCAACGCTAGCTTTTTGGTCTCGGTTGAAGGATTTGGGGGTTGTGCGATCTTGGATAGCGACGTAATGATGGTCGCAGAGAGCGGTTCTCGAGCTTCATAAAACAAATCGGGATGCCGGACCAAGAAGTTGAAGATGCTGGTGAGCTGCTGTAAGTTCGAACTCTCCTCGGACAAAATCTTCCTGACAAACTGTGCCCAGCGTGGTATAGGCATCTTAGCATCGCCCGAGCTCATCCGCTTCTTGAGTACCGGAGCCATGAGCTCAAGTGCTTGCATGACAAGGGACTTGCCCTCGTTCTGGTGGGCCCGAAGGAGGGTCTGGTAGACCTGGATGGCAATCTTCATTGGCGTGTCGAATACTGCGATAAAGGAAGCAATCAGGACATAGGCCGCGTACTTGTTGATGATGTCCTCAAGCTTGATGTAGTTCCAAGCAAACTTGATGACATCCTTACGAGGTTCCTGAATCATCGCTGAATAGTGCTTGAGTAGTAGCGTGGTTAGCTGAAGCAGTTCCATTCTAGAGTGATCGACACCGAGCTGAGCAGTCTCTTCGGACGTATCTGTCAAAGCCTGTGGTTTCCACAACCGGTTGTGGATCGTATCGGTCATCGCGCGATCCATCAACTTCGTCCCCTTGGCTTGACCGAACAAAGTCTCCCAGTTACGCTTGACGTCCATCGCGAAGATCGGGTTGACGATGTATCGAAAGATAAATGTCTTCGTCTTCTGTGTAGATGACCGGCTCGTGTACAAGTCAATACATCTATGAACCAATGTCTTCCAGTACTCAACCGATTCGCTTGATATCATCTGCTCGTAGATGAAGTCAAACAACCGCGGAAGGGGTTTGAGCTCCTCAGAAGTGACGGCATCGATGACCTCAAAGAAGAAGTCAAGGTTGTTGGGTTCATGCTTGAGGTAGTTTGTGAAAACAGCCATGATTTGTTCACTTGCCTGTTCGGTGGCAAGACGCAGATCCGCATCGATGGTATTCAGTCGGAGCTTCTTCTCTAGTGACCGCGCTGCATCAAAAAGAGCTTTTCGTAAGTTATCATTGTCAACCAAACACTTGCTCGTCTTGTCGAATTTGCTCAGAGCGTAGGCGACGTGGATAGCGTTGAGTTGAGCCTGACATTTCTCTTTGTCGGGGCCATCTAAGTCGAACGAGGCGATGAACTTAGGGATATCATTCACAACTTCCTCGCGCAGCACACCACTCTCTGAGTTCTCGAGCAGTTGCGCAAAGAATCGTCCATGGATTTGGTTCTTCAAATTCGGCAAGAAATGATCCAAAGTTTCCTTAGGGTACATGCAGAGATATTTGATGAGGGGCTCGCGGAAAGGACTGTAATGGGTGCGACGCAATGCAGTTTCCAGCTCAATGACCTTGTCCACGATCTGCTTCAAGAAAGTTGCTGCAGCAGGGGGCAGCAGATGAAAGATGTTGAAGATACCCGTAACAATGTTCATCTTCGGGTTCTGCTCGATCATCGTGAACGAGATCTTCTGAAGGCTCACTGGGTCCGCGATGGTCTTGAGATGGTCCAAGAGTCGAGTTCCAATTTCGACCTTGAAATAATTGGTCAGCAGCTTCAGAAGTCGGGCAAGACCATCCAAGTTTTCGACCGAGAGCTTCCTAGGATCTTGCAGGTTGACCAGTATGGGACGGAGCCCGCTCTGAAGTACGTCCTTGGGAAGCTTGTTCGTTGCGGAAATGACACCGGAGAGTCCTATGTTGGCAGCCTCGATGATTTCTGGAGACTTTGAGTAGAGACACTTGAAGAAGACTGCAATGATCTTGAGGAAAGGCTGGGTGGGTGGTGTGGTGCCGAATTCAGGGAAGCTCTGAGCCGTGGAGAGCAGTCGAATGCAGGCGACACGCAGGTTTACAATATGCTCCGCATTGCGCTGCTCGAAGGGCTTGCTTACGAGAGCATCATCCTCAGCATCAGCCAGAGCTAGCGACTCCATGAGCAGACGATTCAGCTGGTCGTTGAATTCCAGAATGTTGTTCTTGAGCTTCAAGCAGAACGTGATAGCATCGATGTAGGCGATCTGGATGCCAAATGGCAATGCGCGGAGTGGCTTCGTCCAGATCGGCATCACTAGTCTGTCCTTGACCGGTAGTATGAGTTCGTGGACTCCAAGGCCTGTGACCTCTGAAAGCACGTGGAATGCGTTTTGTGTCGCCTCACGCACAACTCTGTTCATGTGCGATAGGTCTCCGATCAACTGGCCGCAAAGCTTGAGTAGCATATTGTTCGGCTTCTCTAGTTCTTCCTTGGTCGTCGTTTTGTAGCATCGTCGAAGCAATTCCTCCAGCAGCCCTTCAGCTTGTTTGCGCGTCTTGGAATCAAGATCGGTTGGCATGTCCTTCATCACGAAGTTCAGAGCTCGAATGAGCTCAAAATGGCGGCTGTTCATCCATGAATCACCAAGCCCAAGCTTCTTGATGATGATCTCGATGCCACGTGTGCCTCCAGACTTCATAAACCAGTCGTCGGCATGGCAGTTATGGCAGAACGTCCTTGAAAGTTCGTCAAAGAAGGGGAACTTGTCCAACTTCTCTTTGCTTCCGAAGATGATCTTGGCGGTGTCTCGCATGGTGATGATGGCTTGTTCAGCTGCCTCACGTACTTCGAAGTGTTCCGATGCGAGTGAGTCACCGAGCGCTTCGGAAAACACATCGCTTTCAATTGTGATCGGCCCCTCACCCGAGTTGACATCGAATGGCTTGTTGCGATGCTTGAGGTGCGCGAAATGACTGCCGAGCTCGAGCAACGTGAAATGCCTGGCAAGATTGCTAACCAGAGCATCTGCATCAGACTTGAGGTCTGGTACCGAGACCGCAAAAATGCAAGCCTTGAGTAGCTTCTTTAGAGTCTCCTGCTCCACAGACTTCTTCACAATCGATTTCTCCCGCTCAGAAATAGTCAAAAGATCACCACCCACATCTGTCTTCCTGTTGTACAAATCGTTCGCTTGCAATCGCAAGAGCTGGGCAAAATCGTCGGGGAGATTGTCGAAACCAGCCATGAGCTTTGTGTGAGTCGTGATGAGTCTGAACGCTTGCTGTTTATGAAATGCGTCGGACTTTTTAGCAGCTGGGAGCTTCGGCACCTCGTGTAGATTTGCAATCGCCGTGTCTATGCCTATCACTGCGGGAAAGGCGCGATCTTTCGTGGAACCAATAAGGCGGATGTCGACCGAGGACTGGTCGTCGGCGTACGGCTTGTATTCCAGTGGAGGTGGCCCCGTAACGAACTTGCGATTCCTACCTCCAAGTTTGCCGAGAATACGCATCGTAGTATGGGCGTGAAAATGGCTGTACGGCTGAGGCTTGAGGTGATCCCAAAGCGCTGCCATGAGCTCATCAATAACAGGAGCCATGATAGGATCCAGATAGTCCGCGGTGAGATTATCCACACATAGTTCAAGGGTTCTGAGCCCTTGCCCGACAAGCTCAGATCCAGCCCGAAGAGCTACCACTAATGGCCTCATGAGGTAACTGAGATGCGGTAGAAGGTTACTGAGCCTAGCAGGAACAGTCAACGATAGCTCAACGAAGAGGTCGCGGTCAGCGGGCTTGCGCGCCGTCGCCAGCAGATTGTTCAGGACATCCAGGAGCATTTCAAGTAGCGGGAGAATCTCCTTGTAAAGATGTTCGAAGCGGCCACCTCCAATACTTCGGAAGAGAGACCGGAGAAGAATAAAGTAGTTCATGGGCTCTTCAGCAGTCGTGGAAAGTTGAATAGACTTGGTGATGATCTTGCTGACGTGCGGGAGCAACACTTGCTCGTTTTGTTTGGAGAAGAGAGTGACAGCCATGAAAGAGAGCTTGAAGAGTCGCAATAGCACTGACGACTTCATCACATCTGCAGTACCGACCTCCGCTATCCGGTCCATCAGGAACTGTAGCAACATGCCGGCAAAACTTGGAGAGGTGGCTTCTGATGCAAGGAGGAATTGTGGGACGTGGAGCAGCGCTGGATGATCGAACATCATATCATAAAGGTGTGGGATCTCGGATGAGAAAACTTCGTGGAAAGTGGCCGGGTCGATGTGATGGAAGACGGTCGCAAAGGTCTCTAACAACTCTTTTTCTTCTTTACCACTTGACATCATGTGCTGGTTGGACATTAGATCTCCCGGAGACAAACCTTGCGTTTCTGCTGGCTTGTCAGTTCCATAGTAGCGGAAGACTTTCGCACCCTCTCGGAAGAGCTTGATTAGGACCTCCACTTCTTCTGCGTTGTATCCGTAGGAAACTTCATGCCAGTTCGCCGATGCATTGGCGGCATCGATCTCATCCTTGATCTTGGCGGGATTGCATGCCCTCAGCTGATAAAAGAGATTCTTGAGGCCGTGAAGCAGATTCTTGAACAGGAATTTGTTGTCAGCAATGGGGTCTGAGCTCCGTTCGCGCGGATTCGAGGTCTTGATGGGCGTAGCATTGAAGATGTCGATTTCGTCCCAGTCTGGTGGTGACGACTGCACAGCCATATGATTCTCCTCCACAGCGTCAATGGATGGTGAGCTGTATGCCGCGGAGACCTTGACAGCGTTGTGGTATTGGCGATTCATGGAGGCGAACTTATCGCCTATGGCGTTCAGAATCATTATGAGAAAGTATCGGGCGTCCTCTTTTGATTCCAGCTTGGCGATGCACTCGGCCATATTAAGAAGGAGCTTAGCACTCATGGTTTGGAAGCTTGTCCCTGGGAACGTGTCGTGAAGGTTCTTGGTGTAGACCTCTACGGTACGCCGTATCTGCTCCTTGTTGAGGGAATCGCGGAGGTGATGGATCAAATCCGCAAGCATGCTATATGCCAAAGGACGCATCGTCTCATAAACCGTGAGACCATCGCCTATCAGGGTTCGCTCGTCCAGCAGCTCATCGATCTTCTTCAAGAAGATTTTACGGAAGTTGAAGTTGATGATGTGCCTAATGGCAACCAAGAGCTCCTTCCGCGCCCCGGATTTCTCGCGGGGGCAATCCTTCAACAGTCGCACGACGATATCAGGCAACGTGGGGAGAAAATCGTTCAACTGCTGCGCATACACCCTGAGCAAGTACGCCAGGAAACTCATCGTCTTGACTTGAGCTGTGATGAAGTCTCCAAAGGCAGCGCGGTTGCGGATCTCCTTGCTCACGCCGGTGAAGATGTTGCCCTGTGCCTCTGCTTCTTGATGCGCCTTCTCCTGCGGCTTGGCTTGCAGCAAGAGCACATTCTTGATGAGCGGCACAAACAGCTTGACGTTCTTGTTGACAACGTTCCTGTATGCCTGGAAAAGCGAGACCACTATAATGGGGCACTCTGCCAGCACCTTGAACGACTGCATGCCTTTCAACAGCATCCGAGTCTGCTGGTGCTCCGAGCCTAGGTCACCGGAAGAGCCGGACGTCAACGAGGTCGCTGGGGAGCCGGGCCGCGGGGACTGCGAGTACTGGTGGTTGTTCGGCGTGGAGGGGACGCCCTGAGTCGCTGGCGCGGGGGTCGCATTGTCGAAGGTATCCGTCACCGCCTGCTCCATGGTCTCGAACATCTCCTGGATCAGGTCAAGGAACGGCTGCACACGGTCCTGCAGCGCTCTGGTCTGGCTCCTAGCAAAGTCCATGATTGTCTTCATACAGAGCACAGCGTTGTCCTCGTTTTCAATCTTGACCAGGCTCATGAGCTTGTCCACGATTTTGGCGGCATGCGGTTCGATGGCGTCGGGCGGACTCATAGGCAGACGGTGCAGTATCTCGAGCACGCAGTTCCGTATCCGCTGTGGGCATGGTCAGCCTGACTTCTATCTCTGCGCTGGGTGCCCTTACCTGCTCTGGAGACGTGGATATGAAGACGGGATTGCCATCGAGAATCTTCAGGAAGACGGGAACCAGGTGGTTCAAGAATGCGCCGTACTGCGGGCCCTGGCAGTACGTCTCGATGTTGTCGCGGATGTCGATAGCCTGGGCCGACTTGACTCTCATATCTGCACATGAACATGTCAGAGACTATTCACCCACCTCAATCCCGATATGGGCGCCTGCATGCCCGCCGCCTCTGACAATATGTAGGGCCATACCTGAATTCGGGTCGTCCAGCTTCGAGGCCATGGCCTCAAAGTTCAGATGCGCCGCCATGCTGACGGTAGTGAATGCAGCAAAGCGCTACACGTGAAGCTAGCCAAAGCCTCTCGTGGGGTGCGCTTTACCAGCTGTATTGGGTGTTTTGCGCAAACGTCGCCGGGTGCATTAGGTGGTGGAACCGCTTCGACGGGCGTGGTGATTCAACCCAAGCTCGCTGCAGGGTAGAGGTGAAGAATTAAATGGGTAAGAAAGGCTAGAGCAACTTGACCCTATGAAGGCATTGCAGTCGTTAGGAAGGAAAAACGCGCTCGGGGGTGGTGGGCGGTGGGCGCGTCCACCTGGTGCAGTCTTGAGCTTGATAGACGATTGCTAAGTCGCGCCAGCTGAGCAAGAGCAAGACCAAGTGGGAGACGCGAGGACCCCGACGGCTTAGATAAGCGGAACGCTGTATGTTTTGTAGCCGCTGGTTGGCCAAAGGGACCCTTGCCCGTATTGAATAGCTCGCTTACGCCTATACGACCTCGCCCGGTAATAACCACCATCTCTGCACATGTGAACATATGTGGATTCGTTCGTTTACTTCCTCGTAAAAGTCCCGTCTAAGCAGTACAAAGAGCCCATGATATCACAAACACTAACCTGGCACCCAAATGCAAGCAAATTCCCGATTCCGTCAATTCCGTCATCCCCTCACTCTACTCATATTCCATCTACGCCAGTTCCGTCTTGTACAGGCTACCCAACCCACCTCCTCGCACTCCTGAACATTCTACCCCAAGGTCCAACTTCTCCCCACTCTTCCATCTTCCCCCTCGGGATATAGCTAGCAACTTCTCTAAGAATTGTGCGCTCCGGATGCGGCATGAGCGCCAATACCCGTCCATCTTTACTCCTCACGCCCGTGATACCCTCTGGGCTTCCGTTCGGATTGAACGGGTACTTCTCAGTCCGCTTCCCGTAATTATCAACGTATCGCAGCGATACAAGCCCTTCATTGTGAAGAGTAGATGGCGAAGAACTAGCGGTGATGCTAGACGGGAAATGTGCGCGACCTTCACCATGGGCAGTCACGATAGGAAGCTTTGACCCATTCATACCGTGCAGAAAGACGGAGGGAGGCGTGCTAGGGGAGACGGCATCTGTGACTTCGACCATGCAAACGCGGGCTTCGTACTGTTCGCTTGCGTTGCGTTCAAATGACGGCCACATGGCTGCGCCAGGAATCAGCTCTTTCAACTTGGAAAGGAATTGACAGCCGTTGCAAACACCAAGAGTGAATGTGTCAGCGCGACCGAAGAAGGTCTCAAACTCCTTGCGCGTGTTGGGGTGCAGGAGGACAGACTTCGCCCAGCCTTGACCGGCACCTAGAACGTCGCCGTAGGAGAAGCCACCGCAAGCTGCGAGGCCGACAAAACCTGCGAGACTGACACGTTCAGATATGATATCCGTCATGTGAACGTCGACTGCGGAGAAACCGGCCACATGGAAGGCGTAAGCCATTTCGGCCTGTCCGTTGACACCTTCTTCTCGCAAGATGGCAACGCGAGGCTTGGACGTGAAAGCAGAGGAGATGGTCGCTTTGAGGGGTAGAATGGTATCCTTGGGATTGTATGTGATATTGTAGGAGAGACCAGGGTCTTTGTCGTCGAGAATGTTGGCAAACTCTGCATCGGCACACTCTGGGTTGTCTCGCAGCCGCTGCAAATGGTGCGATGTAGATGCCCACCGTTGCTGTAGCTCTTTTCGGGTACTTCTGTATACAACCTTGGAGCCAAATGCAAATGAGATATCCTGCTTTGACGCCCCCGGCACGCGTCCAATCTTCTTGACCATCCCAGGTGGTGGACCGCAAGTGGCAAAGCAGCGGTTGAAATTGACCTCGTCCTTTTTCCGCACTTGGAAGACAGCGCCAAGCTCCTCGTTGAAGAGCGTCTCGATAACGTCTTTCGTTTCGCCCGAGCGTGAGATACCATCCAGCATAATCTCAAGTCCACATCGGCCGGCAAACATCATTTCCACAAGAGTAGTGAACAGTCCGCCATCAGATCGGTCGTGATACGCAAGTACGATGCCAGCCTCATGGAGTTGCTCAACGGCATCATAGTAGTCTTTGATGACGTCGGAGTCCCAGACATCGGGTGCTTCGTCACCAACTTGGCCAAATGTTTGTGCCAATGCGGAGCCACCCAAGTTCTTCTTGCCAATAGCCAGGTCAACGAATATCAAGATCGTTTCACCAACATCTTCAAGGCGTTCAAGAGCTGGTGTCCAGGTGCGGTCGGTGTAGTCGACGGGTGCAAAAGCCGTAATGATTAGTGACATCGGTGCTGTCACCTCTTTCGCGTCCTGCGTTTCCTGGTCCTTCCATTTCATCTTCATGCTCATAGAATCTTTACCCACAGGGATGGAGATACCTAACTTAGGACAGAGGTCCATCCCGATGGCTTCGACCGCCTCGTACAAAGCAGCGCCTTCACCAGGATGACTGCTAGCAGACATCCAGTTGGCTGATAGACGGACCCTAGAGAGTCTGTCGAAAGTGCTTGCGGCAGCCAGATTCAACAGAGATTCGGCTACCGCCATTCTAGCTGATGCTGCTGGAGAGATGAGAGCTAGCGTGGGCTTTTCGCCCATGGCCATAGCCTCACCCGTCCTCACGCCAGACATGAGTGATGTTGCAGTGACCGAAACATCTGCAACGGGGACCTGCCACTTGCCAACCATCTGGTCTCGGACAGTGAGCCCACCAACAGTGCGATCACCAATTGTGATCAAGAAGGACTTCGATCCGACCGCAGGCAGTGTGAGAACACGATCTACAGCTTCATGGATGAGACCATCCTTTGGTATCTCAGGCAGATACATGGACAAGCTGCTATCAAATGCAGGTAACCTCAATTTTCGCGACTCCACAATACGGGACATTTTGGGTGGCTTTCCGAAAAGGATCGGCATGGGAAGATCAATGGGCGTAGGGGTTCCCCTGTCGTCCCTATCTTTGAGGATCAGGCGCTGCTCTCGTGTTGCAGTACCGACAACTGAATACCCACAGCGCTCACGATTACAGATGCGCTTGAACAAATCCAAATCCTCTGGACCGACTGCCAGAACATAGCGCTCCTGCGCTTCGCAGCACCAGATTTGTAGAGGACTCAAGCCTTTATCCGCACTGTCGATCTCGCGAAGCTCAAAGATAGCACCGAGGCCGGAGTCGTGGACAAGCTCGGGAAGAGCGTTGGATAAACCGCCAGCGCCAACATCGTGGATGAAAAGGATGGGGTTCTTATTGCCCATGGCTCGACAGGCATCGATGACTTCTTGTGCCCTCCGCTGGACCTCAGGGTTGCCTCTTTGCACACTAGCAAAGTCCAGCTCGACCTTGCCTTCTCCAGACTGAACACTCGAAGCAGCACCACCACCGAGACCAATGAGCATCGCTGGACCCCCAATAACGAGGAGATGCGATCCGGGCGGTACGACGTCCGGATCCTTGAGAGCGTGCTGTGGCCTGACCGTCCCAACACCACCAGCAATCATGATGGGCTTGTGGTATCCTCGAATCTCCGTCTCCTTTTCGTTGATAAAGACTCGAGTGAGCAGCGTCCTGAAGTAGCCTGTTGTGCAAGGTCGGCCAAACTCGTTGTTGAAAGCGGCACTGCCAATGGGCGCTTCCAGCATGATATCCAAACTACTGGCAATATGCGATGGCTTCCCAACGTCTTTCAGCTCCCATGGACGACCGAATCTAGGTATGAGCAGATCGGAAACAGTGAAGCCCGAGAGGCCCGCCTTTGGTCGCGATCCACGTCCAACAGCACCTTCATCCCGAATTTCACCTCCGGATCCAGTCGCGGCCCCTGGAAATGGCGATACGGCGGTCGGGTGGTTATGTGTCTCGACCTTACAGAGAATGTGCACTGTCTCTTTCGTCCCGTTCCACTCTCCAGTGATATAATTTGGTGACCAGAAGCTCGCCTCCTCTCCATTGAGCACAGCAGCGTTGTCGCTGTAAGCGCTCACAACATGCTGCGGGTGTTTCTGGTGCGTATTCCTGATCATTCCAAACAGCGAGTATCCCTTCCGCATGCCATCAATCGTAAAGTCCGCGTTGAATTGCTTGTGCCTGCAATGTTCCGAGTTGACCTGGGCAAACATGAACAGCTCGACATCCACCGGCCCCCTCTTTAGTTCATGAGTATAGGCCTCTACTAGGTAGTCGATCTCCGACTTGTCCATGGCTAATCCCAATTCCTCATTCGCATGTTCTAGCGCGGCCTGAGGGCTGCTGTACTCCTCGAAGCTCAGGGTAGTTGCTTGCGCAGGGTCCTTCTCGCCGAAAATAAGGTCTAGATTCGGACCACTACGGCTGATTGTCTGTGTCATCCGGTCATGAAGTGCATCTCCATTTGGTATTTCATTGTCCTGAAGCGTCTTTTCAAATGTAGCAGCAAGCACCATTCCACGCTCAATTCGCTTCACAGCCTCCTCGAGGGTGCAGGTCTTCGCTATCATCGTAGCCAGCGAGCTCCACGGTGAAATCGTTCCCGGGCGCGGGCACACGTAGAAGAGGATGGTGTCGTTGTCGCGGGGTTCGCCATTGCGGTGTATTGCATCGAGGAGGGTCTGGGAGAGTCTGTCCTGAGAATCTGGATATTCACCATAGTGCAGAATCTGCTCGAGCACCTTCAGTTCCTGGCTGTCGAGCTCCTGGACTGGGTTGACATAGTGAACCCACACTGCGCGCACTTCTTTTGCGCCGATGGCTTGGGCAAGGCGCTTGAGGCGAAAGTCGGAAAAGGCAGAGGACCCTGGAAGAATTAAGTAGGGACTCTCACCAGACGCCATCTTCGGTATAAGGAAAGGGATAACGAAAGGTGAAAATGCAGCTGGATGCGGCCGATCGCGGGGCAAATGGATCGATGGAAAAGTTGGAGGGGTCAGGTGTGGCTGCAGGTGTGGCGGCGACCCACCTGCACCCAACTTCTATAAGAGAGAGCCCCAAGAGTTACCACCTTGCAAAAATATATTGAACGGTGATATCCTTAGAGATATCAGCCATCTATTCGCTATTGGAACTACATCCCCGAGTCCTGCCCTCTCGACATGAACTATTCTCGGAAAAGGCCGCCGAAAGGGCCATCAGTGGCGGACGGTACAAGCTCACTGTCATTCTCACGAGGTTCTAGAAGCCCGTACGCATCATCCTCATCACCATCGTCACTTTCACCAGTCTCATACTCTTCGTCCGTCTCTCCTTCCGCATCTTCATCATCCGCTTCGTCCAGAATGGTTGCTGCAGTTTCCGGCTGTTCTGTCAGGTCTTCGGGAACTTCTATCTCGACTACCTCGTCGTCGTCTTCCTCCTGTTCTGGCCTGTTCACTCGGCCAATCGATTCTTCCATCTTCTCAAACGCATAGCGCGGATTGCGGGCTGCCCAGCGGACGTTGTTCATGACTGTGTGCTCCTTGATCTTTTGCTTGTGTACTTGCTTGTTAAAGTACTCGGGCTTATACCGCGAATAGATCTCTTTGTCATCCCACAGCTCCGGCCATGAAATGACACGGTGGTACAAAGACTCGTCCACATCCTCTCCCATCAAGATGCGGTTCATCTTGTCTTTGAGGATGACGGTAGCTTTCGCCCAGGTGCCGCTGTGATACCAACCTTGGGCCGTTGGTGCACACGTTTTGCGTATATCTGTTGTATCTAGAATGGCTCGTATAAGCGGGTCTGTAATATCGCAGAACTGAAAGAGGTTGCCTGTGTCCGAGACATGCTTTCCATCGAACTTGTGCTGGTCGGCTAACTGACCTGGATCCGCTTGAATAAGTTTCCGGACGTGTTTGTCAAACTGAGTGAAATGACGGTGACCTGACTTGCGATAGGACAGAAAGGACACCGTCTGGTACATGCGATATTTGGGGTCCTTTCGAGGATCAACTCCCCATTTGATGAGTGCTTCTCGCCAGGGGCCGCTCTCGAAGAAGTAGCCACAATAGATGGCGGCCTGTCTCAGCTTGTCACGCTTGTCCCACCCAAGTCTGTTGTACAGCAGATGGCGGGTAATGATGGGTCGGAGCTCAAGCTCTGCTCGTATATTGGCAATGAGTGATTGTAGGTATGGGCTGAGTTCCGACTCGGCGGGTAGGCTTGGCTTGGGACGTGTAGGTACAGACTCATCGACAAGCTTTATGATACTGTAACCGCCGTGAATAAAGCTCCTTTGCAGGTTGACCTCGCCTCTGTCGTCGTCGGTGTATTTGACGAATGCGTTCTGCTGGAATTTGTAATTGTATGCCACCGGCATCTGGAGGAACTCTGCCGAAGGACCGACGTCTTTCGAAAAGTTTGCGCCTGGTTCCTTGACAAAATCATAATTCATCAGCTTGTTGTCTGGTCGAAGTTAGCCAGGTTGTCTCTCTGCAATGATGCACACATACAGTTGAAGGGAAGGATGTTGTCCCGGATATTCGTCATAATGTCGTTGTTGGACGCAGCATATTGCATGTCTGGTAGATTTCGGAAGCGATGCGTTTCATCAATGAGGCCAGCTACTGAAACAGTGTAATTGGTAGCATTGTCTTGCAAGCGTCGGAAAATGGATACTGCCTCAACGTAGGTCTTTTCTTTGGCTGCAGCGTGCGCCTCAGCTTCGTCCTCGGGGAGAAATGGATCTGTTGAGCCTCGCTTCCGCTTCCGCCCAGTTCGCTTTGGCACCGTCACCTTGAGGAGCAAGTTGTTTGTTGATACTGGCGTGGACAGCAACCGCTTGGCGAGAGGATCATCCGGTCGGAGTGATGCTGAAATGATATGGGGAAGTTCATCGCTGGAGTCTTCTGTCTGTTCTACCTCGACCTTTGCTCTCAAGCCCTGGGCGTAGTATTAGCTTGAGTTGTATGCATAGCTGCGCGTAGTATGGCATTTTCTGACCTTGCTTAGCTTGACTGGTCCGCCTAATGAAGCAATACCCTTGTCAATGTTCTTGATGATGCACGGGTGCTCGACGGCAGAGATGGCGCGCGAGGGTATCTCTAGCCACGGCGCTGTATTGTTGGCGTCTGCTGGGCCTGAGGCCGCGTTGTGGTCGTTCATGGTGATGGCTAGATATCACCTGATGCAGAATTGTGGTGTGCTGTGGCGATTGCTCGGCGAGGCTGCTGGAAGTGCTGCCGGTCAAGATAACCTTTGGAAAATGTTCCAACACCACCGACAGCGGCCGCTTGGCCCTCGTCAGTCTATATACGCTTGCTTGCTCTCTCCTATGCCGTCTTGCTCCCTGTGACGATACAAGGGCAGCCATTTTGGGTGCAGCGGGGGTGTCTCGCACCTCGTCGCACGGGCCATTCCCGCTAAAGTCGGCAACGCGATGCGATGCCATGCCTCCTCTTTCCATCACCACATTCACTGATGCCCTGAGCATTTCGCCCGCCGCCTATACCATTTCTCGCTTCACTACCCCCTTCTACGCTGCGCTCCACCTGCAGAGACACGTACGTCAACCTCGCCGCGGTTGTCTCCGCAGCCTGCCTCCAGCCCCTCGATCCATTGGCGACCCTCTGCCCGTCGTGCAGTCAATCAAGAGTGCATCTCCTACCTCTACGCTAGCTCCAGCCTTTGCGACCATCTGCCAGCATCCTACACGCTTCTGTCCTCCATGCCTGCCTGAGCCAGTCGCCTCCATAACTGAGATATCTGGGTGCGCGTCAGTGACGTTGCCATTGGTCGAGCGTTCCTATTTCGAGGTCATTACTCTATCGGTCCGCACCTCTTACCTCCCCGCAGCCCACTGCAGCGCTTCAACTTCGTTCGCATAAACATGGCCTCTGCCATGAAGGGCTTTAGGCAACGGGTACTACACCACCCTCCTCGCCCCGCACACTCTTCCCACCTATTCTCTTCATTCCCTCACCACCCACATCGTCACGCACACATGCTAACGCGCACCGCTCTATAGCTTTCACGAAACAAAAGCGAGAAGTCATCGAAGAAGAAGGAATCGAACTCCGGTACCTCGTCCCCGTCGCACGGCGCCTCGAATTCGCCCTCTGGCTCTGCCCAAGGCACGCCTTCGTCGTCGCAAACCCAATTGACGGATGGGCGTAACAAGCCTCTACCCTCCGGTGACGCTCCAAATAACGCAAACTCAGCACAGCTAGGTCAACCAGGCACTGCCGGTCTAGTTAGCGGTGCACAGTTCGGCGGTCCGCAGATGAGTGGTGGTCCCAGCAACGTGGGTGGGTCGGGTCCAGGAACACCCCCCAGGTCCAATCCAAGTTTGACACCCAGTGTCATCATTAGCCCAAGCGCACCTGTAAGTTGAGGCCAACCCGCGATAATAGTCGAAAGGGATGCTGACCAGCGCTTGCAGCACATTCCTCCACCAGGCGCACCAGAAACCATGCCTGGCGACCTCCAACCCCCCAAGTCCATCTCAAAGTCGCACCGCCTGCAAACTACACCCAAAGACACTTTGGAAGGCATTAGGACGCCTAAGCGGCAGCATTCGTCGCGTTTCGACATCTCAGATCAGCGCCAGCGAGAGCTTGAGAAGTTGCCCGGATTCCACGAAGTCCCTCCGAACAAGCGGGAAGAGCTTTTTATGCAGAAGCTGGACCAATGCAACATCATATTCGACTTTAACGATCAGACTGGCGATATGAAGTCGAAGGAGATCAAGCGTCTAGCATTGCACGAGCTGCTGGACTACGTCGCCAACAACCGCCAAGTCATCACCGAGAGGATGTACCCTCGCGTTGTCGAAATGTTCGCCAAGAACCTGTTCCGACCCATTCCGCCGCCGATGAACCCGCAAGGCGAGGCCTTTGACCCTGAGGAAGACGAGCCGGTGCTGGAGGTGGCCTGGCCCCACATTCAGGTCGTGTACGAGTTCTTCCTCCGATTCATCGAAAGCCAGGATTTCAACACCAACATTGCGAAAGCTTATATCGACCACAGCTTTGTGTTGAATGTAAGTTGTTCTTTCAAGTTGAAGTAGCCTATACTAACACGCCGAAGTTGCTTGAGTTGTTCGATTCGGAAGATCCTAGAGAGCGTGACTTCTTGAAGACTACGCTGCACAGGATATACGGCAAATTTCTCAACCTTCGTTCTTACATCCGCCGCTCCATCAACAATGTCTTTTTCCAGTTCACGTACGAGACGGAGCGATTCAACGGCATCGCCGAGTTGTTGGAGATACTCGGGTCCATTATCAATGGTTTCGCTCTCCCCCTTAAAGAGGAGCACAAGCTGTTCCTTACCAGGGTGTTGATACCTCTCCACAAGGTGAAGAGTCTCAGCATGTATCATCCGCAGTTGGCATACTGCATAGTGCAGTTCTTGGAGAAAGATGCAGCTTTGACGGAAGAGGTATGCAGTTATTCTTTCCATGCTCACATCGGGACTGACAGCGTTAGGTCGTTCTCGGTCTTCTCAGGTACTGGCCTAAGGTCAATAGTACCAAGGAGGTCATGTTTCTCAACGAAGTGGAAGACATCTTCGAGGTGATGGACCCAGCCGAATTTGCAAAAGTCCAGGAGCCGCTCTTCCACCAGCTAGCGAAGTCGGTCGCCAGCCCGCATTTTCAGGTCGCCGAGCGAGCCCTTTACTTCTGGAACAACGAATATTTCTGCAACCTTGTGAGCGACAACGTTGAAGTCATTCTGCCCATCATGTTCGCTCCCTTATATGAGAACTCCAAAGGACATTGGAACCGGTAAATGATGCCCCCCACGACTGCAACGCGTGACGCTAACGTCGTTAGAACTATCCACGGCATGGTGTACAATGCTATGAAACTGTTCATGGAGGTCAACCCACAGCTGTTCGACGACTGCTCCCATGATTACGCGGAAAACCAGAACAATGCCAGCGAACGCCAAAAGGCGCGCGAGAGCCGATGGGCCGCCCTGGAGAAGCTAGCAGAAGCACAAAAGAACGGCACGGCGGTCGACAGGCCCGCTGGGACAGCAAATGTCGGCTCACCAATGCGATTAGAAGACTCAGACCCGCTGAGCCAAGGGCGGCTCGAAGCACTCCGTTTGCAAGACGATGCAAACGCGCCCAAAGACCGGCGACCGGAGGAGTTTGAGCGACAGGGAAGCCAAACCTCGGTACGTTGATTCTTAAGTCCTTGGAATATCTCGAGAAAGGAGCATTCTCTATGGCCGAATCAGTGTACTTTTAATTCTATCTCTAGATTCCTACTTCTTAGGTTTCTTTCCAGTTCTTTCAAGCATTGCATTTGGGTTCGGATCTTGAATCTGACTTGTCTGTGCGTGCTCTCGCAGCGGCGGCCTCGCTCATCACAAGAGGGATACTCGCACTCAGCCTCTACCCACCATGCGCGGCGGCCATCGGGTGGTCGGCCCCGGAGCAACAGTCGGCCCAGTTCGTCGGGCAGCGGTGTGGCTTCCAACCGGCCGAGGTCTGGTGCGACCATTTCGAGAGTCGTCTAGCATGTCTCCCTTTCCCCATATACACATTTTCTCCATTCCCAGGCGCGTTACCTGATTGTTCCTACCCGTACACTTGTCGGTATATCACGGAAGTGGTTGCGTTAGCAGTTTGATATCTTCTTGGGCTGGCATGGACTGCCCAGGCTCTTTCTTTAGTCCTGGGCATGTCAAAAGCGAGGTGGATCCCATTTCGTAGGGTGTTATTGGCGTCGAACCTTTTTCATAGCAGCGGTGATGACGAGACTTGGTTGGAAGCTGACGGTTTGAACTCTTTTCCCCTCTCCAGACTTGATAGACAATGCAGGGTCCACAGGCGCGATATCCATTAGAGGTTGTTATTCCATTAGACGTTGATGGGCTCGTGTGACTGTGATGGTGCCCAGTTGATGTGTGAATACAGTATGTGTGATGATATTAAAGCTACGTGGGTAGACCGGAACCAGCTGTATACCCATTACTCCTTCCACAACATGCATGTGCTACAAGGCGAGGATCAGATGCCAGTTTGCCGTGTTTGTCTCTCGGCTTCACGAGCATGACAAGTAGGAGAAGACAGCGTCATAGCGTGCGAGAAAGGAGAGATGAGCATCTGGGCACTTGGCGTGAGCTACGTAAGCATGAAACTAGACGTGCTGCGCCAATCAAACGCGTCGCTTACACCTCGGGGAACGTACGTAATTTGGGAAGTGGCGCCTGGTGCGCCTGCTAGGGCAGTTTGTTTGGGCGTTTGGTAGGACGGAAGGTGCGGCTCGTGAGCTAACGCTCACTGGCTATTAGCTCCTCATTTCCGCACCCCTTTCCGGCCATTCCTAAAAGTTCACAACCCTTAAAATCCTCGATTGCGACTCTCAGCGCCGGCTTCCCCAGGTCTTCGCTGACTGCTCACTTCACACGGCCCGTCCTCTTCTCACCTCCTTCTTCGTCACTCCTTTGGCTATCGCTGCCACCTTTTTCTTTCCCCTTCCTATCTTCGCTTCATCTGGCCAGTTGCTCCCCGCGCGGCCCTCGGGTTGACGCCATCAACAAACACCACGAGCTCCCACAGTGCCCATTTGCGACCGCGTAACATGTCGAAGCCCGACTGGATTGAATTCGGCGTCCCCACGCTCGACCGCCCCTTCGGCCTGGCAGCATGGCCCATCTTCGAGAAGGCGTACGAGACCGTTATGGGCTACAAGCCGCAAGATTTCCGCTTCGAGCCGGGCGAGACGTCTATTTCGTCGCTCAAGACGTGTGCTGCGATTCTCGTCTCCTACTACATTATAATATTTGGCGGCCGAGAAGTGATGCGGAACCGGGAGCCCATGAAGCTTAGCTTTTTGTTCAAGCTGCACAACTTTTACCTCACGGCTATCAGCTTCATTTTGCTTGTATTGTTCGCTGAGCAGATCATCCCAACTGTCGCGAGACATGGCATTTTCTACGCTATTTGCGATCATGCTGGTGGTTGGACGGATAAGATGGTTATTTTGTACTATGTAGGTGGCTCTTGGGTGGAGAAGGAGTGGGATGAGCGCTAACATGCCCAGCTCAACTACCTCACCAAGTTCCTCGAGCTGCTTGACACCTGCTTCCTGTTTTTGAAGAAGAAGCCATTGAGTACGTATCGTCAATGATCACTGGCGAACCAATTGCTAACTACAGTAGCTTTCCTCCACACCTACCACCACGGCGCGACTGCTCTCCTCTGCTACACCCAGCTCATTGGGCACACCTCCGTCTCCTGGGTCGTTATCACGCTGAACCTGTGCGTCCACGTCGTCATGTACTGGTACTACTTCCAGAGCGCGCGGGGCATCAGGATCTGGTGGAAGAAGTACATCACCATCATGCAGATTGCTCAGTTCGTCCTTGATCTTGGTATGGAACAGCGTCTTGAAAGAGGAAAAATGAATGCTAATATGTCCAGGTTTCGTCTACTTCGCCTCCTACACCTACTTCACCAGCACCTATTGGCCTCACATGCCCAACGCTGGCCAGTGCGCAGGCGAGGAATTCGCTGCCATTTCCGGAATCTGCATCATTTCGTCGTACCTTGTCCTCTTCATCCTCTTCTACTTTGCCACCTACAAGAAGCCGGTGCCCAAGGGCCGCCGCAGGGCCACAAGTGCATTGGTTGAGATGAAGGACGAGAAGGTGCCGACGGTTGGTGAAGCGCGTCGCAGACTCTCCCAGGGTCCGCACGCTCTTGCTAATGGTCAAGCTACAGGCGCAGCTACCACTCCCAACGGACGCGCAACACGCTCCCGCAAAGCTTAAGAAGGGTGTTGAGCGAGTTGAAGAGACGGTCGGACGAGGAAGGAAGGTCGCAGGCTCCGATGCGAGTGGGAGGTCTATCGACGGCAGGATTGACTCGCCTGCAGGCGACGAATCCACCTTGAACGGACTAAGACACGGATGACGATGCACTTGTTTGTATGAGGACTACAGCTCACATGGTCGATGAGTTAGACAACGGAAGCATATCCACCACCATTTTTAGGCCCCTTGCTCCTCATCTCTTTGTCACGACCGAAACCCAGGAGGGCCGTTTCAGTATTTCCTTGTAATTATTTGCGTTTTGGAGTCGCTCCTGCTTTCTGGTCCTCCTTCACGAAAAACTATAGATGGGCCTTACGGCTTTGGCTGCATGTAACATAGCGATTGACGGCATGGCATGGCGCTGTGTTACACGGCGGGTCTTTGCTCAAGCGGTTGATAATAGTATGATGGAAGCGATATTGATCCTATTCCTACCAGTTGGCGGTTGGGAGAAACGAGGTGTAATGCATAATTGTACGAAAAATGTTGTTGTTGCTCGCATTTTCGACTTGAAAGCAGCCCTGCGAAGGCCATGATGTCGTTAGGTTTCGGGAATGGACCGTCCCCATATTTCCACGTGATTTCCTCAAAGGCCCGGCTGTGTGGCATGATCCGGGCGAGCAAGGAAAACCAAAAGCTACCGAACCAACCTCACCTCACCACCACCCACACCAGCCGACCGCGCGCTCCATCTCCACTCCCAATCGAACCCTTAGCCGCTTCTACAGCTTCTAGTCGAGCCATTGACACCCACCATGTCCTTCGTCCGCGCCGCGACAAGGACGTCGCGCTTCACAGCCGTCCGCGCTCCCGCGTACCGACCCCAGGCCATTGCGTGGCAGGCGCAGCGTGCATTCTCGCAGTCAGCTGTTCGATGCAGTGATCAGCATGCTGAGGAGACATTCGAGGAGTTTACTGCTCGGTAGGTTGCTCTTCTGTTGGTGGAATGCTATCTAGGGGGGGCACCCGAGGGGTCTAAGACATGCCATTGGGGGGCACATACTGCTTGGATAGGCTGTGGGAGACCTACACGTAATGTTTCGGGATACATTTGCTGACCATTCCGCGTTGCATAGGTATGAGAAGGAGTTTGATAAGGTGAACGATGTTTTTGAGCTCCAGGTACGTTGGGACGAGATGACGAGCATGTGGGATGAAATGGGAGGTTCAGGGAAGAGGGACGAGGGCTAATATGAGGACAGCGGAACTTGAACAACTGCTTCGCGTACGATCTCGTTCCCTCGCCTTCGGTCATCACGGCGGCTCTGCGTGCGGCGCGTCGTGTCAATGACTTTCCCTCTGCCGTGCGGGTCTTCGAGGGTACGTACGCCGCTCAACACTACTATCTAATCACTCCTACCGATACAGCGGAACCTCTATTTGTATTAGACAGACGCTCAAGCCCTTATCCACGCTGTTGAGTGGGAAAGAGTATGGTTGCTAATGCATATTCACAGGCATCAAATTCAAGGTCGAGAACAAGAGCCAATACGCCGAATACCTTCAGGAGCTAGAGCCCCTGCGTGAGGAACTCGGCGTCCCGCTCAAGGAAGCCATGTATCCCGACGACAAATAGACGATTCCTCTGCATGACCCTACCCTATACCTCCCTTCCCCACGGATAAAATACAAAAGAGCTCGCACGCACAATACAGCATGTAGATAGGAATGAACGGGGAATTGGAGAAGTGGGCATGGGGATGGTGAGGCTGTATCACTATTGTGACGTTTCTTTTCCTTTTGTGAGTCATACGAGTCATACTCGGATCATGGATGGGCGGTCCGGAATTGAGAGGGGATGGAGTAGTTGGGGTGGGGCGAGAGCGGTATGCCGCTGTGGTCGTGTACAGATTTTCAAATTTCTTTCTCGTATGCTGTTGTGCTTGATGTGCAGATATGTGTGAAGACTTCTGTGACGTCTACGGACTACGAGTCATTGCCTTCTTCTGGACAGAATCAGGTTTCACTGTTTCTCCCAGTATTCTCCTCGACAACGTGCAGAAGCTTCGATATATAGATGATGCTTTATAAGTCGCTTCACGGGGCATGCACACAAGTCCAACTATAATTGTAGTATTTATTTGCTTATTTATACAAGGTCCAACCTAGATTGAACAATCATAATGCAGAAAAGGCAGCTCATGCAACAGCACCAAACGCCTCAACACCACGCCGTCATATTCCTTCTTCACAGGATACCTATGCTTCATATCATCTTCCCTCACCCCCAAAATCCTGCACAACGTACTCACAATACACCGACGCCCATCTTCGTCCGGGGGATGCGGGGGCTGGAGCCAAGCGGACTGCGCCAGCGCCAGGGTATATGTGCATCCAACGCGATGCATGTAACATTATCATAGGTTGTGTCATGTGGTACAGAGTGAAATCAGTGTCCTCAGTCGATACCAACGTGCTTGAACCAGACAGCTCGACAGTCTTCCCGTCTCAGAACGTCGTCGCCGTCGGTGAAGCGGCCTGCTGTACAGCCGGAGCACTTTGGATTCGATGGGCAGTTGAAGAAGGGGATGTGTTGGTAACCGATGTCACGGAACCTGTTGAAGTCAGCACATCGTCACAGTAGCATGACAGGAGTGTCAACTTACCAGTGAATCCTAGACTTATCCTCAAACAACCCCAAAGCCACACTATGCACGGGCGCATCGCCCCATCTCTCGTAGAAGAACCCGCCCGACCGATCAAGATGGTCAAAGTACTCCCTGTACTTTTTACTCCGCCAAAAGTCCAAATCGCCCACTTCGAAATTGGACCAGAAATGACACGTCGAGTATCCGTTCGCCGTCTTCTTGTTGTCAGGCCTGTACGTCCCGTCTTCTAGCCACCCTCTCGCATTGTTCTCAGCCACATACTCGGGATGGTCTTGTATGAATTTCATCGTCTCGGGCCACAGCGTCGCCACGCTCTCGGGACTGTCGTAGATGTTGATGTTGAAGCCGTACGTCTTGTTATGATCCTGCATCCAGCGGAAGACATCGTAGTCGACGTCGCAGAAGAAATGCACATTGGGCTCGACACGCCAGTAGTATTTCGTATTTGCGAGCGCGGGGTGTTGGCTGAACATGCCCGAGTTCCAGCGGCACATTTGGTGGTACGACGTCTTCTCCATGTATTGGACCTTTTGGGCGCGGAGGAGTGAGACCGACTCGTGGTACAGGTCCATGTTTATCCAGGAGGGAATGTCCCAATGCTCTTTGGGGACGAGATCTATGGGACGGTGGTGAGTCAGTGTTTGATGCTTGAAGAAGGTGGTACAATGTTGGAGGTGGGGGTAGGAGGCACTCACGATAGTATGTCTTTGCCTTTGTAGCTGCGGTGGTCTTCTCCTTGAACTCTTCCGTGAACGGTACGTCGTTGAAGAAGGTCCATGGGTAGTTGAACTTGTGATTCCATGTCCTTTCGAGATCGCGCATGCTCTGTACGATCTCCTTAAGCTCCTCATTGCGTACCAAGCTCAGTATCGTGGCGTTTATGCGATCGCTGTTCGGGTTGTTTGGATCGTAGTTGCTGCCTTCGACGCGGCGCAATGGTGCCGGTGGTTCTCCCGAAGCTGTTCAAGAGTTTCACTTAGCCTCCCATCTCCATCTTTCCCCGACGACGTGTGAAGGATATCGCGACTTACGATCTAGCTGTGGGTCATGATCCCACTTCTGAATCTTGCTTTTACTCTCCTGCCCATTCCATTGTCCCTCCTTCCCCGCAGCTGGCATCTGTAAAGCCCCAGGCTCGGCCCTGAACATCTGTAGCATCAGGAACAGAAGCATGCAGAGTGTAGCCGCGCCAAGAATGCGCATCCCCTTTGGCAACCCCATCTTCGGTGATCCTTAAGCGTGTGTTTGGTTCGGGATATGATGGTGAAGAGGAGGAGACAGGCTGCATCCCCTCTGCAGGCAAAAACACATGGTAGCTCATGCGCTGGTGGGTTTGTTTCACGCCGTGCGATGGCCGCGGAAGCACGGCGTCGGACGTCACCCGTGTGCGGAACTAGTCGGCATGCGGGAAAGCGCCATCGGAAGACGCGTAGAGATTTGCATGGGGGGACTCCCCGATGTCAACATCGACATTTCGTGATTGCGATGCCTTGCTAAAGAGGTCGAAATTTCCAGAAGAATGAGGAGGAAAGATGGCGCAGAATTCCAAAGTGTCGGCACTCACCGACGAGCTGATTGTTTCGATACTGGATTACGACCCGGAGACCAATCGGCAAGCGTTTAAGCGCGCCAAAGACGTCACGACTAGGGCACTACGGGCGCATCAGTATGCTCGCGTCAATCAGTTCGACGTTCAGGCGTCTTTTAAGGGCTTGGATGAGAAGTTTCGCGTGCTAAATCGGGATGATTTGGCTGATGCGCTGGGGATGCGTGTCAAAGAGATCAATGAACGGCAGAGCAAGTGGGTACCGGAATATCTCTACTTACTGCTACAACTATCTGATCAACCTACGGAGAATTCGAAGGTTGAGGCGTTGGAATTATTGAGACCGCCGACGCCGCCGGAACCGTTGACGTGGAAGCAGATCCTAGAGGACGACCCGTATAGTGACGAGGAAATTTGGAAAGATGTGGACTTTCGGCACGACTCGTCAGAGGATGAGTATGAAGAAGTGGGCAAGAAAAAGGGATGGAAGGATACACCAAGGACGAGTTTAGATGAGGACGACACGTATGACCCCTCAACTTCCGTGGTGCCTGTGGAAAATGAGACCGTTCAAGAGCTCGAGAAGGCGCAGTTTTGGCAGCACGAGCCTGATGATGAGGATGCGAAGGTTGAAATTACCGAGCTTCAGGCTGTGAGGGAGACGTTGTTCATGCTCGCTGGGCTTCAAACTTCGCTATATCAGACTGATACACAGACCAGCAATATCCGAGTCAATCAGAAATACGTTCTCAGCCATGCGATGCAGAGGACGGTGGATCATCTGCTTGTGCAATTTGCAGATATGGGAAGGGAGCTGTACAGACTACGGCAATGGGCGAAGAAGTCTTGGTCTTTGCCGCTCATGCAAACATTCGAGGCTGCAGTGCGGAAACGACTTGCGGGATACGATCGATCGCTAGCGCTACTGCAGAGAAAGTATCTGGTGCCCGCGACGCCGGTCTCAGTGAGCCTCCTTGAGCTGCATGATGAGCTACGCAAGATATCTAGGCCCCTTCTTCGACTTGCGCGGATGGTCACAGACATCGAGCCACAACTCCTCGTCAACCCGTTTATACACCTCGAAACACTCTTCGACCAGATCAGCCTAGCTCAAATGACGCTTGAGGCAGACGTCTTCGACTTCTTCTCACACATCTTTTTCGAATGCCTACAAACCTACCTCAAGCCTATCAGACGGTGGATGGAATCAGGCGAGCTTGGCTTGAATGACGAGACATTCTTCATCTTCGAGAATGACTCAAGCAGCGAGGTATCGTCACTATGGCATGATAGGTTTGTGCTGCGCAGAGGACAAGAGAACAGGCTGCGTTCGCCTACATTCCTTGAGCCAGCTGCACAGAAGATATTCAATACCGGGAAGAGCGTTGTGTTTCTCAAGGAGCTTAATATCTACGGTGGCGGTCTGAGCACTTCAGCTGTTGAACCGCGACTCGATCACGAAACGGTCTGCGGAGATGCATCCGAAATCCCGCTATCGCCTTTCCCTGAGTTATTCCAAGCCGCCTTTCAGAATTGGATCGGTAGCAAGTATTCTCTCGCATCGGCCAACCTCCGCGAGTATCTTTTCACCAAATGCGGTCTTATGAACACCCTTAGCGAGTTCAAGACGCTATATCTGAGTGCTAATGGATCAGTCTTTCAAGACTTTGCCGATGCTATCTTCGATCGCATGGATGCTGAAGGACAGGGTTGGAACGACCGTTTCTTGTTAACGGAATTAGCGCGCGGTATCTTCAGCACAGTATTTACGCGAACACGCGCAGAGAAGGTGGTTGTGCGGTCTACACGATCGAAGGCCCAAGAGGGTTCTGTCAAGAGATTGGCAGATGTATCTCTTGATTACGCCGTAAGTTCGCCCCGAGCTCTCCCAAAGGATGCAATATTGACAAACTCTAGCTCCCCTGGCCGATCCAAAACATCATCCAACGCTCGTCCATCCCAATCTACCAACAGCTCTTCACCTTCCTCCTGCAAACCTACCGTATGAAGTACCTCGTACAACGCGTCTCCCCACGCACCATCCGCCAAATCAACGACGTCCGTCTACGGCACCTGAGCTACAAACTCCGTCAGCGCCTCATCTGGTTCGCCGATATCATGCGCTCCTATATCACTGAAACCGTCATCGATGCATCTTCTGAGGACATGACAGCTGCCTTGATCAGAGGAGAAGATATTGACGACTTGGCGCGTATTCATATGAAGTATGTCGCGAGGCTGCAAGACCAGGCGCTGCTTTCGGAGAACTTGAGGCCGATACATAAGGCTATTGTGTCTATCTTGGATCTCGGTGTTATCTTTGCTGAGAAATGTTTCCCTTCTCCTACATCCTCGAACTCTGTCAAACCTTCCACCAGTCGTCCTGCAACTACATCCACATCTACAAAACCACCAAAAGACGCTAAAAGTAAATCTAAATCCTCACGTCGCAAATCATTCATCCCTGCCATCGCAGAGAACCTCAACGACTCATCCGACTCCGACGCAGAGAATGTCGATAACGACCACAGTGCTTCCGCCGGCGGTGAAGGTGTCTCAGGCTTTGAGGATAGTCTGAAGACGGTGGAGAAGGAGTTTGAGAGGCTTTTACCGTTTGTTACGGCGGGATTGAGGAGTGTTGGACGGGTTGGTGCGGAGCCCTGTTGGGAAGTTTTGGCAGAGAGGCTGGGGTGGGAGCGGACGGGCACGGGGATGGGGATGGGGGGAGATGGGAGGGTTTGATGTATTATACGCGAGGCCAGGCTATCATATTCAGTCATCGTGATTCCAGCTGTTGAGTTCTGGGAGTGGTGTTTTGTGATGTCTATGCGAGCAGGAGCATTTGGATGAAGCGGAACCAACAGTTTCTAGTAAAGACTAGAGTATCAAAATCATTTACACAGTTCACTCCTCGTTTCTCACAAGTTCAAACTGATCACGCGCGCCGGGCACGACAACCCCCGCCATATCGGGGTGACTTGCGGGTGAAGATGCATGTTTTAACCACATCAGGCTAGTGTGCAGAACGTTTTTATGACGACAGGTCGTCGAGTTATGACATTACCTCCAAGGCGTACATCCGTGGCAGAAGAGGTTTTGTGGTGCGAAAGCAACCTTTCAACTTACGAACTTTATACATCTTTCGAGGATTAGAAGACAAGCTGCGACTGTGGCTTGAAGCGCTTCTGGGGCTGGGTTCAAGGCTATAAAAAGGGGAAAGGTGCTGCTGGTTTCGTGAAACGGGATACGCGCATTGGAATTGCGTTGAGGTCAGTGGGAGCGGGGTGAGATGGTGGATGAGACGTTGGCGGAACTAATCACGGAAGCAGGACATTTTCGGAAACCAAAGGCAAGGCCGACGGAGAAAGAAGGAAAGTGAGGTCTTTTCGTACACCTCGGATTCTCATTGCAAGCAACGAAAACTACCAGGGGTGGAGTATCTCAAAGATCTGCAGCCTGCACGCTATTCTATCACACGCGACAAACAAAGGGGGGAAAAAGTGCTTTCCAACGAAAGGAATCCGAGAGAGCAGAAAGATAGACGGCGATAAGGTCACGAAGCCAAAGAAAAAGACGAAGTGGGAGCGCACGCATAAAGAAAATCGAGGAGAGATATCAACACCATGCGTCATCCCGCGGCTCCCGTCATCGTAGGGGTTCTCCTCGGTCTTCTAGGCGTGTTCGTTCTTTGGGGGAAGCTGCGGGGCGACGGCCATCATGAAGGGAACCCGCATCCCGACGACGTGCCGAAAAAAGACGAGGTCTTGAGAAAGAGCCATGCGCCAGATGAATCATGAGTACTCACTACTTTGGTCGTTGACTGTTCTGTGAAACGATGGAGCATGTTGGCTATTCATAGCAAGAGCAGTGTGTAGGGCATTGCTTGCAGAATATAGCAGTACTAAGATTGGATGAGACGAGCGAGGAGCCATCTCCTACGGGTATTGCAGCCATGTTCCTGCATTTGTCTCTGCATATCGGAGATTTGAAGAGACCTGGAAGAGGGCTGAACATGTGGGGACAGGCGCAGCCGTGTGAACGAGTTTTTCGCATACTGATATGCGTGGGGAGACGAAATTTCGACTGTACGCGAAGGCAGACGGCCTCGGATCGAACCTCAATACCGTTTCGTTGAACAGCGGCTGTGAGCCGAAAACGCTAGATTGGAGACGTCCAGGCAACATTGTCATATCCATTATCGGCGTAAGAGCCACGCTCATTCTCGCGGCAACCATGCTGAAGACGGATCAATTGTTACCAAGGATGAATAAGACATAGAATCACACAAAAGTATTGTCGACGTGACAATGGAAGGCCGAGTCTCAACGAATCGAATACCCACACTGCACGCTATTGGGTTCATGTTAAGATAACAAGAGTTGGGCCCCTGGGAGTAATGGATTCGCTTTTCACTTTGGTCAGTGAACTGAGTTGGCAATTGGCTTGTTAATAACTCGCGGTGAACCCTTATGCTTGTAACACGAATAATGTAGACGGGAACTAGGCCGAGCGGAAGGGCCCGTTTATTTCGAGCCAGGCATTTTGCGGGTTCGCGGGAAATGGACCTCCCAGTTCGTTCCACGAGAGAGTCTTCAATTGCCCTTGTTCTAATTTTACATCTTGCACAACGCACGTCCAAACTTTTATCTTTCGTCAAGCATTGACCGATACCTCACTCTTTCTTTTTGCATGTTGATCGTGCGAAACCTATAAAAGCCTCACAAGAACGCACCCAGATCTCAACCTCTAAAATTCAACCATTACAATGATAATCCCGAGCGACCAATGCAGAATCTGGCATAGAAAGTTGGAGATGATGGGGATTGGATTAATTGGATGGTATGGCTATGTTTGTGATAATTCCCTTACTTCAAATAAAAACAGTTCGTTATTAAATCCCTAGACCCTCGATCACTAACTTAAATCTCACAGACAACACGAGAAACAGGACGAATGTTGATCGCAAAAGCTTCTTCTTGATCGCCAGGCTTTGAAGTGAAGATAATGTAATGAGTTGATAAATGTTAGCGCACAATGACCTGCGAGTTGCATGAAAATTGCGAAGCGCTTGTTCTATAATCCGATGCCGCTGGAGTATTCCAATGGGTTCCTCAGCCTCCTATGCGATCCAACGATGCTTGCACAGCATCTTTACCTCCTAAGCCGGACTCCTTCCCCCACTGGGTTCCGCGCTGAGCTATCAATAGGACGCCCTGCATGCATGAACGTGCAATCATATGGCGAGAGAATCGCCCCATCCTATCCAACAGTTACAAGTATATCAGCCAGTGGGTGAGACGAACTAAGCGCGGTCTACAGCTAACTAAGATGACGTGTTGGAGGCTTGCTGTGCCGCAACACTGACCAATCACTAGAGGTGGTAGATGGCTGGTCCGTAAATAGCATGATGCTTGATTCTTTTTCATTCCAATGGTGATCACGATTTGCTTCTAAGTTTGTGGTTCTTGACTCTAGGACTCTAGGTATAGCGCGTTTCACTTCGTAGGGTCGAAAAGCGACGAACATACTGCGAAGAACAGGCGGTGGTAGCGGCGACAACGGAGACTGGTGTGTCTACCTACGTTTCTCATTTACTAAGTGGTGTCAATGCTCCCATCTCCTCTCTCCTTTCCATCCAACATTGAACTGTCAAGGTGAACGGACAAGCACGTGAGCTGAACAGTCACCATAGTCTCATATTCTCCTTGGGAATTGGAAGCACCTTGAAAAGTCTCCTTGACAGTTTCCACTGGATTCCACATCTTCATGCAGCACTAGACAACGCTGTGTCAAGTGGCGTGGCCTTCGGACAGTCACCAACGACGATGCAATGCAGTCGCAATGCCGTCGCGACGCAGACCCAGGTTGTGACCTTATTCAACCCAGTGTGTCAGAGAAATGGACCTCCACTGGCTCCCGTGGGAATGAGCCGTGAAGTTCTGACTCGGAGGTACAAGTATACTTTCATGCAAAGGTCCAGTGAACATGGCTTCCGTTGCCCTGTCAGTGGTTGGGAGACAGCTGTGACAGGCTTGCAGCACAAGAGACTCAGAGTGGGGTGAGGGATAAGCGAGCGTCTAATCTCATCTTAGACTAGTCTCATCTCTCCGTCCGGGTGACATCCGAAGCCATGCATCTGCCATCTGACAACACCTCACATCATGGCCTCCTCTCACATCTTCATACATGGACGTAGCCCTCCTCTGCGACTTTTGGCTAAGCCACCGTTCTCGTACTTCTTCTTTCCACCTTCCTACTATCGCACTCATGATCAGCATGGCGAAGCCGCTCAGTCCGTTCACCGATGACAGCCGCGCTATTCATACCCTGGCCCCAGTCGCTGCAACCCTTCGGCACACTTAGCTGGGAAGCCTGATATTGATACCTGTACGTCAGTACTCTGTTGGGTCAAAGATCATCTTTTTCAGTCATCTTCTCATTTTTCTTACAGCACATCAATTCGATTCAGGATGAGTACGTTGGCTGCACCGTTCATTTTCGCGAACTCCATACATCACGAAAACTGCGAATGTAGCACAAACTAATATACTGCGCTGCCACAGCGCCGCATCTCCTCTTGAAGAGTGTCAGTGCCCTTTCGGCTCGTGGTGACTCGCTTTGAAAGCCCTCGCATCGACTAGTTCACAGCATCTGCAAGCTGCGTGCGACATGGCGGGCAAGGCTCCGCGTTCTCGAGTTTATCCCACCGATACCTCAAGTCTCAACGACGAAGAGTTTCGTCGTATCACAGTTTATCGGCCCCGCTGTTAGTTATTCCCCGGCCAATAGCGGCATCCGCTCAGTCGAAGGTGTCGTGCACTTTGTCAGTCGTGCAGCGACAATGCTCGTCAAGCAGAAGCGGGACACACCCCAAGATCCGTTCTTCGCCATCGCAACTTATGAACAAGATGATAAGCTGTATAAATACAGATACAATAGTCTACTGTCCGAGGTCTATGCAAAAAACTTCTTCAGCGTTTGGGCTTTAATACACCCCTGGAGCAAGAGTCTCGCAACATTTCTGCAAGCCTCGCCTACGAAAGAGCTGCAAGGTTTTTGACACCCTATCGGACTGTAACATAATTCTATCCATCGGTTTCCAATTTCACCTACACCCGAGCCCCCGAATGGAACCAAATGCCCCTTCACGTCATCACCGAATTCAACCTCGTGTCAAAGTGTAATGGCCCTGCGGCTGCCCAATAATTTCGACCGAGCCAACACGATAGACAAAGCTCCTACGACGCCGTTTTCCTCCTTACCGTCAATGGAATGCTCAGCTCAATTCAAGGATCCCATATGCACAAAGCCATTCGATC
Source organism: Byssothecium circinans (assembly GCA_010015675.1). NCBI lineage: Eukaryota > Fungi > Ascomycota > Dothideomycetes > Pleosporales > Massarinaceae > Byssothecium > Byssothecium circinans. Next base: position 258,917 of record ML977000.1, on the reverse strand, counting down.
AATGGCGACCTCGCGGTGGAGGTGCAGAGCGCGACATCTTTCGGTACTTCAAGATTTTTCCCATTGAAGAGGCTGCGTTTCTCACTCTCTGGGCTGCCAAACGCCCGACTAGCGGTTACCTTTCACATGACGAAAACGGGACCCTCGTCTTTCGCATCAGCTCCACGCACCTTTCTGAACTAGCTACAATGGGTATCAGCGGTGTCAATTCGGTTGTCCCAGATGTGGATGCTCAGTGGCTACAAGTATGCGATCGGGAAGGTGCCTCGTGGTTGACACAATTCCGCCATAGGGATATACGACATTTCCCTTCCGAACTATTCGACACAACTGGTCGGCCAATCACTGCGAATGGCAGAGTTGGATGGTTTGGTCTTTCGGCTCTCTCAGTGCAAGACTTTGTGCAACGACAAACATGAAGGCATGGATTTTGGAAATTCGGAAGTGACGACTATGGGCCTGCAACTTCTCTGAACGAATTCCCTCCTCTCCTTGCAGTTTTCCTATGGAAAAAGCGTTCGATCTCGGTCTATAGTTGCTGCACAACACGTAATCACTCAATCTTGCGTACGCCGCTGCTATCTCCGAGCCTCAGTCTATTAGTCCACACTCGTTTAATTGCATTTTTACTGTGTCTTTCCTCCAATCGCGGTCACTGTTTCTACGCACTATTCTAAACGTTGACACTCCATACAGCTCCGTTACGCCTCACCCGCGCAATGCCACTTGTTTCACTTGAGGCCTCACACTTAAAAGAGTAAGAGACTGGCAGTCAGGATCACCTTGCCCGCATGCAGCGCGTACATCCCAACAGTTTGGTCGTGCGCTTACAGTCTCATCTCTGATTGGCTCATGTGGCGCACGTCGCCAAATCTGCCTCTGACTTCGCCATCATCCATCGCAAGGGCATATCACAGCACATATTGCATGAAACCGGCCTTCCGAGAAGCAAATCATCATCCAAGATTTGGTCTCTACGCGCGCTTGCCCGAACATCTGGGTCCGGATCTTGGCGTCGATCGATAAGAAGGGCCAATGTGGGTGGAGGATCAAGCAGGCTGAGTGTCTCGGTGCAGACCGTTCAGCCGCCATTTTGCTATTTTGACGTTGTACAGATCTTGCATGATGATCGCGCCTGGCGTAGTTCCGCGGGGTGATGTGCTGGCTATTCTGGTGAAGGTGCAGGCATGCCTGAGGTGCTTCACAATATAAAGCCGCCCTGTACGACTCTTCAACGATATCATCGACATCAAGTAGAGCCTCAGTTCCTTGGAACACCTCCTACGCACTCTAAAGAGAATATTCCACACTCTCTTCCACAATACCTCCTTCAAGGCGCACCTACAAACATAGTCACTCCTTCATCTTCTCCATCCCTATCCTCATCCTCACACCGCCGACACCGACCGACTCAGACAACGAGTCTGAATCTGATCCATCACAAATCTCAGCCGCCGCCATGCCTCGTCCAAACCGCTACCACCCATACAAGAACCAGCCTACCTCTCCTCGCTACCCAGCCGCACGATCTCTGGCGAAAGTCCTCCACCCCATGCCTGCCATCGCCGAACAACCCCTCGTTCAACCATACCAACACATCCGCCCAGGCTACATTCGTGGTGTAACTGAAGATGGAAGGGCTCTGACGGTCAGGAGCATCTGCCAGACAGCCGATGGGTTGTTTCACGTCCAGATGGAAGCTGTCCGCTTTCCGTCAGAGGACGTGAAATGCTATAATGGCACCTACCAATCCGCCATCCCCTCGCCACCGATGATGCAGCAGACCGACCCAACCTTCTCTAGTCTGGGCATCAAGCGCGAAACCCAGCCATACAAGGGAAGCGGCAGTGAAAGTTCGCAAGACGGTCGATCTATCCGAAGCGTTAGCGAGGAATGCGCCATCACTACCGACGACGAAGACGCGGAGGGTGATGTCGATGAGGAACATTGCCAAGCTGTTGCAGAGCAGGCCCGCATCATCGCAAACCTGAGGGCTCGCAAGAATGCGATGGGATTCGGTCAGTGAGCGGTACCGCATCGGTGCATGACGAGTCACAAGGGGAGTATTCTGTTCAGTTCTTGTTGTGGTAATATTTTCTGCTGCGTTACATTGTTTCCTTGATTGTTGGTGGATCAAATTGTCTCTTGCGCTGGGTTGGCACTCTCATTTTGAGCGGAGGGGAAGCATGTGTTTTTTTGATTTCTCCTTTTATCTACAGTCTTTCCTTAATCAATCGTCACTCTCTTTCTTTCATCATCTAAACCTTCATCGCGTTCACTGCGCTACGATCATGCCCGAATACATTTTCCATACTTTCCTTACTCACAATCGTATCGAGCCATTTCCAACTGCTCGTATTCTCTTCGTCAATGGTTTTACCCCCCCTCACCACTATCGCACACTGATACTATCTTAGGACTCTCTCACTCACCCAACGTCCCTTCGGCCGATCTTGAAGTAAGACCTTGCCCGGTTTTCATCCGCAAATATCAAGAATACCTCCTTCGCTTCGCCCGTGCTTTTGCAACGCACATCCAATTGAGTATAAACGTTTGTCACAAGACCGAAGTGTCGGAATGCGCTCCACAGGACATCTTTCCGGTTGGACAACGCCTTCACCATCACCTCCTTGGTCTGGGATCGCACCATGACATCATACAGGTCTTTCGGCTCAGGAGAAAACTGCCAAGTGGCCACATTCGTGTAGTGTAGAGCCCTCGACGCGGCATCCAGCTTGTAAATTGGACGAGTCCGATCGCGGAAGTTCGGAGTCCGGAATAAGACAGCGGGAACAAGTCGGTGGTACAAATGTACCTTTTCATCCCAATTCCCTGCAGAGATTGAACCGAAGTCGACCTCAAGCTTGTCGAGGGGCAGCTGCATCAACACGAATGGGTTGTTGCCGGTCGTATACTCGAGTTTCTCCATCGCCATTTTAATGGTGATGCGACGGAGGTGTTGCTGCAAGGAGCCCAGGCTCCAGATCTTCTTGTAGAAGCTGAGGCCTGCCTCACCGTTAAGGCGGAAGTGGACGGACTCGAATGCTTTCTCGTATGCTTCGCCGTGGATGAGGCGGCAGGTTGCTAGCAATGCGAGGGCGATGGAGGAGCGTCGGCGTTTGGAATGACGTGAGGTGAAGACGTGTTTGTAAATCAGCATGCGCACCTCAGCGGGTAGCTTATGCAGCTGCGAGTTCGGTTGGTCGGGAACTGGTGTACAGAACAAGTTGGACTTGTAAGTGTCCTCCATGTTGTGCGTGCTGCGGATGTTATCCGTCAAATAGGCGACGGTGCGTTCGACTTTGGTCTTCCATGCGATAAGGGCTAAGAAATATTTGGTCGCCTCCATAGTGTTTAAATGGTACGGTGCTGATCGAGGTTGTGGGGTTTGAAAGATTTGAGAATGCCGGGCGGACGTTGAGCGAGAGGAGGTTGCGTAGTTATGTTGTAGGTTTGCAGTTGTAGAGGAGTTTCTGAAGGGGTGACAGAGGTTATATAGGTAAGAAGCGGGCAAGAGTGACGAAGGGTGAAAAGGCCCGTGCTGGTTCATCGTTATGACCAAACATGTCTTGAAAGTGATATTGCACAATGCATCCATTACTCCACTTCAGCAAACAACTGTTATAGAACGCCATAACTATACGGTCGTCGGAAACGAGCCAAACACATCCACGCAAACAGTGTTCTCATCTCCTTCTGGATAATCTAAAAACCATACTCCTGCCTGAAACTCCACTCCTCTTGAGCAGGTTTACCGCTCCAACGTATGGTCCCGTCGAATATAGTTAAGGAGCGACCCCAACTTCAACCAAAAGTTCCAGTCCATGTCAATTGCGGGATCATCCGACTTGTATATCCCCAGGACGTTGTGTAAGGGTAGATGGCTAGGATCTTCCCTCACCTTTCGCGGAAGATATTGAACGGAGGGTAACTGAAGTGGAATAATGCCCGCACTAGTGTTTCAAGAATTATGTGGTCGGTGAGGGCTGAGGGCGTGAGTTTGGGGATGGCGAAGTTAACCTACATATATTCACATAGTTGTTAGCAAACCTTCGAACATGATGAATCATGGTGTTAGGCACCACTTCGCTGGGTACAAGTAGTTGTTCTCGTTAGGAATCAAGAGCTCTTTTAGAAGCACGAAAAAATGAGGAAAGGTGCTTGCTACGTATGCAGGGCAGCTTGTTTGTGTAAAACCTGTCTCTCCAGTGTTTGAATACACAATTATGCAGGATGTTTTCAGCAGCTTCGAAAGCGATACTGATCTGGCTGGTGGAAAGAACAGGGTGTGGGAAGATGATCTGTATGTCAGATCCTCAAGTTGTATTTTTCTTTGGTAGTTCTGCCAGATGTCGTTGCAAGTTTCCCATGTGATCACGTAATGTTTCTATTCTCTCTCAGCAGAATAGTTTCCTCCTGGGACATTCTGGGCAACGAGCGGAGTTTGCCAAATTATTTATATATCTTCGAAGCATAGTATGTTTTGAGATGCGTGCACGCTTAATCTCGCGAATTTGTATTGCTCCAGGTTCTAACAATTCTCTAGCGCATCGTGAGTGCCTTTTCGATTGCATAGAGCTAAGGCTTGGGAGAGATCACCTTAGGAAGTAGTTTAGGACTAAACTCAATCTTGAGACTTCGTCCAATGTATCTACAGTCTACGGAGGGTGCGTCCGTGGGATTGATGCCTAACGAACGAAGTGGTACAATTGCAACGTCATAGGCACTTCCAAAGTCCGCAGCCTTCAAACACGCAGCTAGGCTAATATATATGCGCTATTCTCCGCTAAGTACCAGAACGCCCTGTGAGCATGTGCGTAAGATTATAAAGGCTCATGCGCATGCTCTCCAAAAACCTCGCTCTTACACACACATCCGTTCCCGAATTCTCTTCCCCATGTCAAGCAACAGCACCAATCCCACGAACATGGAAGCTCAAGCTCAAACCCCGCCCGGACCCTTTCAAAGACTGCCTACGGAGCTCAGGTTCCAAATCTACGGCTACGCCGACCTCGAGGTCGAGTCTCCATCCTTGTGGTTAGGCCTCTACCTGAGCTGCAAGCAAATGAAAGCAGAGATGGACTCTGAATGTGGCCGCAACTTCCATAAGGCAATCACTAAATACATTCCCGAGAACGGATTCATCCAGTGGCACAGCGCATCCCACAGCGCCTCGCCATTCGCTTTCCTGCGCAAACTCGTGCTCTCCTTCGATAGCACGCGGTTCGAATCAGTGGTTCCGACAATCGCTATATTCCCCTACGTGGAACATCAACCACATCGTAGGCTGATCGCCCCGTTGCTGGAACTGCATCTCGATTCCCTCACTATCATGTTCCACACCTCGAGTACCCAAGTGACGAGGACACCTACAACGGGCGTCAACCGCATCAATTGGCTCATAGCCAATGTCATTCCCCACCTTAACACCTATGCCAAAACGCGCGATATCATGCCACGTCCAGCTCTCTTCAACGCGCCCAAGTCCATCTTCGAAGTCACAGGCAATTTCAGCCCCCCGGCTGTCACACGCTGGCTCCACACGGCGGAAATGTTGGCCAGGAAGGGATGGTGGGATATCAAAACTGAAGAAATGCAGCGGCCTAGAAGATATGTGACAACGTGCCGGAGGTTGAAGAAGGATGAGGGGGAGGTGGCTAAGAAGCAGAAGCCGTGGAACCTTTGGCAGGGGTTCCTTGGATGGTTGGATCGGGAGGGCCTCGACAGTAAGCCTTTTAGATCGGGTTAATTTGCCACTATAAAATGAGGTTGTGGAGGAATGGCGGGGGGATGATATCGGGCTTTGAATGGCGGACAGTGGTCTGTTTGTACTGCACTGACTGTTTATGGTCCAGGTCATACATGATCTACTACAATAAGCTTAAGTGACACACAAGATATAAAATAGAAACCGCCATATAGTTCAGAATCAGAAAAAAAATGTATCTAAGGGTTTGACGCATACCCGTACCTGCCACCCACCATTTCAAACCTTCATATATCCCACCGACTCCTCCAACCCCGACGGCCTCTAATCCCGAGCAATCTGTACCCCAACAGTATGTATCCGCTGCTTCCCTTGTTTCCTCACCATATCCACAAACTCCCGCACAACGTCTTCGAACCGAGCCCGATACTCCTCGTCGTCCATCTCTCGATCCACGTCCACAAACAGGAACATAACCTTCTTCAACTGTCAGTATAGCATGGGTAGAAGACAGCCGAGTGCTTGATCAATGTATGATCCATTGATTGCCAAGGTAACGAAGACGGGTATCGTGACTGTGAGGAAGTTAGCAAAGCTCAGTCAAAAGGGTGTCAATATACGTTGTATAAAGCTACAAGTGCCCGCGAAAGCCTATGATAAATTGTTCGTGCACCAGGAGGTGATCATTCCAAGGCACTGTAAATCATGTGTGGGACATCGGGAGCGAAGCGAATGAAGAAGGCTGTGGTCTGCAATAGTCATTTGAGGAGGAAGGTGGGCGGGTATTTTCAGAAAGGTTGATTGTGATCTAGCAGGTCCACAGGATTGAGTGTGAAGACAAGACTACTACCCAAGAGACAATCACTAGTGGCTTTGTCAGAGAAGCTTCCGGAGCAACGACGCGCTGTGCGCGAGGAACAAACTATACTGCACAAGTGATCCAACCCGTTTCCTACGCATCGTTGAGCTCCATTGGGTATCTATTCTCGAGGCTGGTCTATACCGAGCCTCTACAAGACAAACGATCGACAGAGAGAGCAAAAGTTCCAGCTTCGGGCTGTGACGATTTCTTTCGTGGGCATGACTGCGTTTTCAAGGCCAAGAAAGAGTGTTGGTCAAGTGCGCAGTCCTCAATCGCGGTTTCTGTTAGGTGACCACCGCTTCCAAATTGTTTCCCTCACTCGATATCTCTTTAGCGCCGTACCGATGTCAAAACTCTCTGAATTCGCATCACTCTGCCACGGTGGGGGCACCTCCACGTATACCAGCATGAGAGTTTTGTGTGCTTGAGTCTGCACTCGGTTCAATCGATGCAACCACCACCAATCCTTATTTGCCTTTTTCCTAGAATATTCTTCTAGCTCGGAAGTTCCAGACCAGTAAGGGTGCGAGTATGATGGAACAATCATGACAGCAAACTCGGCGTGGTGAAAGGCAGGGCCCCGCAGGTAGAGAAGCCAGTCGCAGGCGAATTTGATACCGGGGCGCACGACCCAACCAAGGGATCGGAAGTGGTGGAATACGACGTAGTTTAGAAGGAAAGAGTCGTCTGGCACAATTGGACTGCTCTGGAGACTTTTCGTTGGAGAAAAGTTGTACTGTTCGCAGAACAACCGGAGAAGATGTGAGAGCTGTACCAAAGTGTCATCGTGGTGAACTTCTAGGACACCAAGCACGTAGCTTAGGAAAAAAGCTTCTTCGAATGTGAGTTGGAGATGCTCCTGGTCTTTGACGTTGAGATCGAAATCTGGCGACTCTTCTGCAATGGTTTTGCGGATTTCTTCGATCACGGAACCCTCTGTGCCTGTCGTGTTCCCGAGAGGGACGGCGGTATCAGCCGGGTACAATGTACCTTTTGGCGATTCAGACACACCTCCCTCCTCTACGAGATCTTCCAGGTTTGCTTCCGCGTCCAGCTTTCCCTCTTCTCGTAGCTGCTGCTCGATCGCTTCGCGCTGCGCCTTGGCCCTCTCCAGCTTCATCCGTCGGCGCTCTTCACGTCGACCCCTCGTGTACTCTTCGCTCGTCGCCGTAGCATCCAAGCCCCGCCTTCGCTTCTCTTGATCAAGCCATCGTGGGTCGCTGCGACTCAAAGAGCCTGTGCCCCAGAAGCCCTGCTCCCACAGAGCGCGGATCGATTCGGGGTCGGTGACGTGAATAGATTGAGTTTCCGGTGAGAAGTAGGCTTTGTGAATAACGATATGCGAGTTGGGGCGCCAAATGGAATGTGAGATGAGGCTGATGGCAATGCGCACAATGGAGATGGGGTTGTGTGGGATGAAGGTCGGCAGAGGATACACATCGAGCGGGAGCGGTTTGGCATGGATTGCATTGAAATTGGGCCGCCTTGCCTGCGGTTTCTTGCATGAGCTATCTGTGCTACTTCCTTTAGGCTGGGATCTCGAGCCATCCTTCGTCGCTTGCGCGTCCGTGCTTGTGGTTCCGATTGCTACAGCCATTACTTCTGAGATGTCTGTCTTGAGGATGTTAGCTTAATACCTGGGACATGTATAATATAGCGAAAATGAGGAATTCATTGTACAATCAGATACCGTTGTAGTCTATAGTTTGAGCAGCATAGGACACGTGAGCCTGTCAAGTGAATGCCAGGCTCTGTGCGCTGATATGAAAATTTTGCGATCATCATTGTACGAAAGAAAGGGATGGACGTGACTTACCGCTACCGTCATGAACGTCACTTTGGACGCCGGAGATTGCAATTGGAGTCCTCTATGAGCAGGGGCGCAGGAGAAAGTCAGAGGGATGTGACTACGGTCGTCGAGAGAAAAGAGTCAGAGTCGGTTGGACGAAGTGACGGCGCGCCAAGCCTGACTAGACTGTGATTGGTCGAACTGCCCGCCCCAGGCTCTATCATCTCCCGCTTCTTTATATGATTTTTGTACTGCATTCATGATTCTTAGCAATCACTAATATCAACTTCGCTCACGCATTGTTTATCTTTAGTTTTGTAAAACATCTTCGTGTTGTTGTATTTGCGATGACGTAACATATGCTAGGCTTCATTTTGGCCCTACCATGGTAGAGCTTCGGAAATATTTCGATCTCATTTTTCTTCCAGCAGAGACGCGACGTGGTACAAGGCGGCCTCTTGTTGCTATAACTGCAACCTCCACGCATTTACCACTGACACCTTGTTGTACGCTTACTGTCCTAGAGCTTGTCTGCATCGTACCACACCATGTTACCCTCCGCTCGATGGTTGCTGCGATTGCCACGACCACACGTTCGAACTATTTCAACGCGGAACACGTCAGCCACATCATGTGGGCGTTTTCAACGTTTGCAGAGCGCATACCCCAGGAGTTCATCCTTTAACAAACCACAAACATGTCAGCAGCGAATGCTGTCCAACAAGACCGGTAAGCACAGCGAATCCGATTCCAAAGCCAACGACTCATCCCACCCACCGGCGAAAGAGCCTTCCAAAGTCGAAGCTGTATCCAATGCTCTCGCGACAACCCCAGATGCGAGGAACAACCTCGTCACCCCGGTGTACATGCCTGAAGACCCCAATGCCGTCCTCAAGGAGACGCATCCCGCAATGCGTTTGCTCGACAACTCGGCGATCGTGGTCCAGAGACAACTGGAGATGATGAATGTGCTCATGGGCTTCGAACAGGCAAATCGTTACGTTATCATGGACCCGCATGGAAATCACATTGGCTATCTGGCGGAGCGGGACCATGGGTTGGGCAGCGCTGTGACAAGACAAATGTTCAAGACTCATAGAAGCTTCACAACGCACGTCTTCGACCGGGAGGAGAAGGAAATACTTAGATTTCACAGGCCGTTCAGCTGGATCAACTCCCGGATACGCGTATACGACGCGGTGGGACAAGATGGAGGTGCTTATACTTCCTCGCCGGAACTGCAGGGGACAAGCGCTGGAAGTTTGATTAATGAGACCAGCGCAAGCGTCTCGAGCCTGCCAATGTCTGATATGCGAATCATTGGGTCAGCGGAACAAGAGTGGGCACCACTCCGACGAAAGTACAACCTCTTCGTCGCACGGCAGCTGGAAGAAGCTGCAGCAGGCACGCCCCAGTTGACCTCTGGCGATCTACCAATATCTAATTCGAAGGCCATTGTGCTGGCCGAAGATGATACCCGAGAAATTGGCATGCTGCAATTTGCACGTATCGACGAGCCTTTCTTGTCGTGGGACTTCAGTCTTACGTCGGAAGATGAACGCCTCATCGGTTCGGTGAACCGCAACTTTGTAGGGTTTGCACGCGAACTCTTTACCGATACTGGCGTCTATGCACTACGCATGGACGCAGCAGGACTGGCTGTGGGTTCGCAGACGACGAACCAACCTGACGTTATCCCGGAACACACAGGAATGACCCTTGACCAACGCGCTGTTATGCTTGCTACTGCCGTCAGCGTAGACTTTGATTACTTCAGTCGACATAGCGGCTCGGGAGGCTTGTTGCCTATGTGGCCGATGTGGATGCCTTGGGGAGGAGGTGCTGGAGAGGCCGCGGGCGGAGCTGCTGCTGGCGAGGCTGCCGGGGCTGGAGCTGTTGGTGCTGCATCCGAGACCGGAATTGCTAGTGAAGTTGGAGCGGTTGTGCGAGGTGTGGGATCTGCCGAAGGATGGGCGGCGGGTGCTGGGACCATGGCTGGGTACGAGGCGATGAAAGGGGCAAGGGGAAGTAGTGGTCAGGAAGTCGATTCGCAGTCTCCACAAGCCGCCGACCCATCCTCGCTTGAGCAACAGGTCGGTAATCAGCAGGGTGAGGATATCTGGGGCCAGGAATCCGATCCTTGGGCGGAGCAGGACGACGACTTCTGGGGAGGAGGTAAGGGTGGTGGTGATGGAGGCTCTTCATCCGGTGGCGGAGGAGGCGGAGGCGGAGGAGGAGAGGGTAGTGGCGGCGGCGGCTTTGATTTTGGGGACTGGTTCTAAAAGTGACGGTATGGATGGCTCGAGGACTGTATCACTAGATGTATATTATCTGCAGACATATTGGTAGATGTTGGATGATACCTCCGTACTTCCTTACACAATTTTATTGACTCCTACATTTTTTCTTCAACGCCTCTAACTCAGAAGCGAGTTTGTCACTCGTTTTATTTGTCACTACCTTAAAAACTCATTCAATGTCTCTACATAGTACACGCTGGCGTGCTGGACCGTGCGCTAGCTATCCGTAAACCCGTCAAACACCCCGCCATAACTGGCTCCATACAACTTTCCAACGCCTCCCATATCTCTCCCACCAGCTATTTTACGCAATTCGCGCTAGAAACAACATCCTCTGGTAGACCGAGACATCTAATCTCCGCAAAACCTTCGCTGCCTGTTTAGAACCCCACAACGCGCCTGCGCGACTACCTCCGTACATCTGCGCGACCCTCACCACAACTACACAACACATACACCATGGCGGCCTCCGCCTCAAAACGGCTGTTCAAAGAATACAAAGGACTGTCGTCGGACCCTCCGGAAGGCATAACCGCCGGCCCTATAACAGAAGATGACATGTTTCTCTGGGAAGCGCTGATCCAGGGTCCTGAAGGCACACCGTTCGAGGGCGGTGTGTTCCCGGCTGAGCTCAAGTTTCCAAAAGATTACCCACTTGCGCCGCCGAAGATGAGGTTTTTGGTGGATGTGTGGCATCCTAACGGTTCGTACCGGTGCCTGGGGAGTTGTGGGGACGTTCGAAGGGGTGGAATCAGCTGTGATACATAGATACGGATGAAGGCTAATACAGACGTTGTACAGTGTATCCAAATGGCGAAGTCTGCATATCGATCCTGCATCCACCCGGCGACGATCCACACCACTACGAACAAGCCTCGGAACGCTGGTCGCCCATCCAAAGCGTAGAGAAGATTCTCATAAGCGTCATGAGTATGCTGGCGGAACCAAATGACGAGAGCCCGGCGAATGTTGATGCGGCGCGAATGTGGCGAGAGAGAAGGAAAGAATACGAGGACCTTGTGAGAAAGAACGTCAGGAAAAGCCTGGGGTTGTGAGGGAGACCGGGGCATCGACTTGACGTCAAGATAGCGGTACATAATTAAGGGAAAGATGAGGGATATCTTTCAGTGGGATACATTACGATCGCATAGCAATATCCTTGTAAAAGCATAGCATACAAGGCGCCGGGAGGATAGGTCTACAGATCACTTTAATAGGAGGTTCAGATTTGGTAACGCTTTTGCTGGGTTGGGTTGGTCAATGTAGGCAGACGATGCCTTACGAAGACTTCACTACCAGAAGCAGCAAATCGCAGACTTTCTACAGCCATCTGCATGTACTGCATGTACATACATATGCACACATTACGTAGAACGGCACAAAACGTGTACCTTTGACACTGGGCCGACCCTCCGAACTTTCAATGTTGCCCGAAAGACACCAGTTGATATTACGTACCAAGCCGTGCCGTGCACGCGCAGTCCCACCACCACAAACGAGCCACATGCACTACATTACACGACACATGCTCAGCTGATTGGAGCCACTTCACTATGTCGCATGCTGCCTGCATTTCGCGCGGAGGCCATGTGCTTCACGTTCCTTTCCCAGCCATAGAGGGCCGCAGCTACCCGCGGTCACCAATGATCAACCAGCACTTGCCGAGCTTCAACAAACGATCAATAGATCGCAACTAGGAAAAGGCTTTGAATTGTTTGCTCTTGCCTTCTTTCTCCATTACTGATTTTGCAATCGTAAGGCCATCTGTTCTTTCTAAACTGCGCCTATCGCCGTCTCTGCAATCGCGGCACCTGCAGGTTACTCACACCTTGTTCGTACACACATTAGTTACCACCCCGTATTACTCACTCTTCGTACGCTACGCCGCCATCCCGGTTCGTGTGAATTGCGTCAAGACCAGGCCATTCACTGGCTAAGGAATCGTCTGTCCTACAAACTGAGGACCTGAATTTCGAAAGCTACGGGCATATTCAAGATGGTAAAGGTAGGTTCCTTCTTGTTTATCATCTGCATAGTTTTCAAACGCAATGAACTGGCATAGTGCGCAGAACGCCTGATACTTCAACAGTAGTACAACCTGCAGTCAAAAGTCTGGCACGGCTTTACAGACGATTACGACACAGGCATCTGACATCATTGCATAGCTCGAGTATTCAGTCGAAGAACCCCTGAACCGCGAACCAAAACTCCACGATCTAGTCTCAAAGTAAGTATATAAATTCTTATCCTACGTGCTACACCTCTAACAGCTCAGCTTTATAACCGAACCTGACGCAGCATATGATCGCAATCATGGTCCCATCCCACACCTCAATGCATCAACCCACCGGGTCAGTGTCTACGGCCTAGTCGAAAAAGAAATCTCTCTCTCAATAGACGACCTCAAGTCACTTCCCCAGCACACGGTAATATGTGCCCTCCAATGCGCCGGCAACCGACGCCACACGATGCGCACCAAACTCAAAGAAGTCTCAGGAATTGACTGGTTCGACGGCGCCGTCATGAATTGCGTCTGGACGGGCCCGCTTCTCCTCGATGTTCTCAACCAAGCCGGCGTGAAAGTCGACGAGGGAAAAGAGGCTCATGTAGCGTTCTCTTGTTTTCAGACCCCCACTCAAGATGATGAGTGGTACGGCGCGAGTATCCCGTTATCTAGAGCCTTGGATCCTAAGGCGTCGATTCTATTGGCCTTGGAGATGAATGGCGAGCCTTTGCCGGTTAAGCATGGGGCGCCAGTGAGGGTCGTCACGCCGGGGATTGCGGGGGCTAGGAGTGTGAAATGGTTGGATCGGATCACAGTGCAGCTTCAAGAGTCGAATAACTACTACCAGCGTCATGATTACAAGATTCTGCCGCCGGAGGCAAGTACGAAGGAGGAAGCGGAGAAGTGGTGGGATCGTGTGGATGCTTTGCAGGATATGCCTGTTAATAGCGTTATCGGGATCCCGGCTCTAAAGTCTACGGTTCGTGCCGATGAAGATGGGATGATTGAAGTCAAAGGGTATGCACTACCTAGTGGCGCCGATGGACCGATTGCCAGGGTGGAAGTCAGCGGTGACGAGGGGAAGACGTGGGTAGATGCGCAGATCTTGGAAGACGAGAGCGTGAGGGAAAAGTACAAGGGTGTGGTTGAGTTGAAGTGGGCATGGGCGCTGTGGACGGCGAGAGTGAAGGTGGAGAAAGGGAAGGCGAGGAAGATTTGGAGTCGTGCGACTGATCGGAGTGGGAATAGCCAGAAAGCTCCGAGTGAAGTGGAGTGGAACTTTAGGGGCGTGGCTTATAATGGGTATGGAGAGGTCGATGAGCTGGAGATTGTTTGATTGAGGCTTGTGGAAGTTCTTTGATCGGAGTTTGGAGTGAATGTGGGATTTGGTTGAATCGGGCTTAATTCCTCCATATGCACTGCATTGGAACATAGCTGGGATAATGTAATAGGGCGGGCGTTATATCCATATCGAAAAGTTCGTTCTGAGTATATTCATCTGCTTATATTTGTTGGCCTGCCCTCATTGCCAGATGCGGAACTTTGGAACCTTGGAATGTAACTGCACTTGTATGGACTGTGGGCTGCCTGGGCAAGTGAAGGCCAACGAAACAGAGCCACTGCACTCTCATTCATCCTGTCGTCGTTTATGTGCAGGAGACAGCATGTTGATTATGTGAATATGGGTGAAGAAGTTGGGATGGAACATTAAGCCCTGAAGTGAAGGTTGGCACGTGGTTTGGTCGAGTCCCCGTCCGGTGAATTCGACGGTCCGTGCGCCGATGACTGAGTGATCCGCACAGGGAAGTCGCGTGCATGCGGACCACAGAAAGAGCCGCCCAGAACTCGCTCAGACCTCGCTCAGACCTCACACAACACCCTCATGCATATATAGAGTTGTCGCATAGCTCTACGCGAATATGCGACTACGAAGACAACATAATCGATCCACCATTTTTAGGACTCCACTATGAGCCACATTCCGATTGCGGAGCTCACCCCAGAGCTTCCGGATCTCGACTCGAAGCAGTTCAGAGCTGTTGTAACCCTCATCTGGCCCTGGTCTTCGTCTGTCAGGCAATTCGCCCTTCTCCTCGCTGAGCCAGAGTTTCGACTTCGGCGCAGGAATGGTCAAGTGAGGGCGCGCTTTTCGGGTTCAAGCGCAAGAGCACTCGCCAGCACGGGCGTGGGAATCGGCGACGAGGTCGTGTTGAGCTTGCGCGGGGCGTCGTTCATGCGCGAGGGGACTGTCAGCACGCCAGGGAAGAGCATTGACTATGAACTGGAATATACGCAGACCGTTCGGGTCGAGATTAGACGGAATGGGATTGAGCTTGCAAATCTCGACCTCGCCGACGTGACGCCCACGCCTGCCATCCGATCACCCGTACGCCAAGCCGCATATAAACCCGTCCTCGCCGCGATTGAGGAGCCAGAAAAATGGTCATCGCCTGCCTTCTTGAAGCGCAGGCGACTCTCGGAAGGTCCAGTCTTCGAGGCTGGCTACGACCCATTTACAGACGACACCGAGGATGGACATGCGAGGAAGCGCTGGCGGAAGTCATACAAGGATTGGAATGCCTGGACGTATGTGGTGCGAACGCCTTCGCCAGAGAAAGACGCGGACACGGATGACTATGATGTTCTGGAGGGTTCGCCTAGTCGTCCCACGCAACTACCCGTCACTCCAGTCTCGCCGCAAAAACTACAGCCCGTCTCTGTAGCTGGATTTCCACTTGAGAAGCACAATGGTAATTCTTCCGAGGGCGTGGATATCGAGGAGCCAGACGCGACTTCCATGGAACATGGTGGGAAATACGATAGTTGTGACGAGGTCGAACCTTCGAAAATACAGGCCAAGGAAACCTTTGTACGAGACGATGACTATTATGATCTGTATGCTGGGCCTGATGAGTTTCCACCATCGATGATACAGTACGATGTCGAGGGAGACACCGAACCTAACACTGAGGAGGATGAGTCGGTGAGGGCACCATATAGTTCGCAACTTAGTGTTACAGAAGTTGCTAGCGAAGAAGAGGAGGCAGTGATAGAGCCAAGTTTGGACAACATCGAAGTGGTCTCAGATGATGATGTTTCGGAAAAGGGGGAGGATTCGGCACAGGAGCGATCCTCTAATATCGTCGAGCTGAATTCTATTAACGAAGATAAGGCCTCGAGGCGAGAAGATATGCCTGCTTCGTTTGAAGAATATACTGGAGAGATGGAGCCACCGTCAGATTTCGACAATGCTATTTACGAACAAGCTCAACGGGCCCGCGAGCGGTCAGGAACTCACGAAGATCCGATAACCTTGGATGACGATGATTACGAACCTCCTGTTGATATGGCGCCACCACCCTCACTTCCTCTTCTGCAGACCCATTTCCAGACTACCCTATCCCCAGGGCTGCTGACTCCCGTCGGCAAAGAACCTCAAAGTCCCAATCTGAAGCCACTCGACTCTTCAACACTTCCGATGCCGTCACCATTTCCGGGAGAACGTGATGGGATCACCTCGTACCTCGAGTACACTAGCTCTGATCAGCCCCACGAGTCGGTTCAGACGCAGCAACCACAGCAACCTGAACAAGAAGCAGATCACGTAATCGAGTCGAGCTTCTACAGCTCTGTCAATTCTACGCATGCGCCCGTCTTCCATGAATCAGCCTTCACTGATCTTCGCTTCACATTCGGCCTGGACGGATCCATATTTTCGCGCCCTGCAGAGCCGCCGAAGTCGAACGAGGCAGAGGACGGCGTTGAGAGGCAACCTCGCAGGGCCGTCGTGGAAGACGATGTAGACGCTAGTCAACATCATGATTACTTCACCGAGGTGGTCGATGCCATGGATCTAGAAGGTAACTTCTCATTCGAGCACGACCAAGATCTGCCAACCACTCTTCCAGAGCTTCCAAACGAGTCTGTGGCGGCCGAAGAGAGAGAGAAAGCTGAAGTGATTGTTCTTTCCTCCAGCTCCGCCGAGGAAAATGTTACCGACTACGGTCAGCCCGCAATCGATACTGGGAGGAAGAGTGATACTGCCGATGACATAGTTCACGAAGCGCCTCCTTCAGAAGAGAAAGTAGGATCTAGCATGCAACAGTACCAATCAGCAGTTGACCATGCATCAACACATGATGGCGTGGATGACGTGGACATCGGTGTGACCAATGACCAGCCTTCTTTTAAAGAGAAACAGGAGGTTGTTGTGCGCGCCCACGTGCAGGCCGAATCTCAGACCGAAATTGCTGAGATGGAAGAAGAGCGCACCTGTTTATCCAGCACACGGATATCTCACCCCTCTAGTATGAATGAACTTGTGGAAGTTGATGAACAAGCTCCACCGATTGCGAGCACGCAGATATCGGCGGCTGGCACAGAAATCATCGATCTGGGTTCTAGCTCAGGAGGGGAAAGTGAACTAGAAGACCTGGTAGCTGACTCAGGCAGCACATCTCCTCGGGTAAATGATTTGGATGAGGAAGATATGCTTGACGAAGTCCCCTACACTGACGATCGGACCGAAGACGGTGAAGCACCGGCAGAGTCACAGGAAGAGCAAGTTACCCATCTGCATCAGGACGTGTCTATTACTACCCAGTCAAAGGCCAATGAAGAAGAACAACAAGTAATGGGTGACGCTTTAGTTGGG
The DNA here is from genome assembly GCA_010015675.1 of Byssothecium circinans. Taxonomy (NCBI): domain Eukaryota; kingdom Fungi; phylum Ascomycota; class Dothideomycetes; order Pleosporales; family Massarinaceae; genus Byssothecium; species Byssothecium circinans. The sequence goes on along the minus strand of ML977000.1, from coordinate 241,600 downwards.
GATGTTTCGTATGGCTCCTTGCCCAATAAGCCGGAACGAGCAGACGCACAGCCCGATGGCTCTATGGATGATCATCCAGATATCAAGATGGAATCGATAGAGGAGGAAGGCGCGCAATGGGTGCAGGCACAGGATTTTCCACCACCACAAGAGCACGAAGAGGAACCTGCCAATCAAGACAATGAGGATGTACTTATCGCTATTCCAAAGGAAGGCAACAAGATTGGCGAGCTTCAACTTAAGTCAGTACCATCGACGGCGCCTGCACGTAATACGCGATCCAAGACAAAAGCGTCAATGTCGCCTGCGATGGATGAACAGCCGACGCCATCACGGACTAATCGTTCGAAGAAAGGAAAGGAATCAATTGCGCGAATCGTCCGCACCACGCTTTCGCCTTCCGTTCCCTCTAAGACCAAAGACACCACTCCAATATCGCCATACAGTCTGCGTTCTCAGTCAAAGCTTCTTTCACCCGTCAAAGACAGTACATTCGAATCCCAATTCGAAAATCCACGCCAGGAATCCTTGAGTCATAGATCTGTTGCTGTTCAGTCCGACGATGATCAGCCAGTGCCAGGAGACTCATTTCAGTCTGCAGACCTGGACCTCCCAGACCTGAGTTTCAACGAGCCGCCAAAATTCGATGCTTCGCAAGGCAGGTTCTCAAACGTTGGTTACGTGAAAGACTCGGAAGAAGGTAGCTTACCTTCCGAGAATTCCCTTTCCACCATTCAGTATTCCGACGACTGGAATATGGATGTGCACACTTATACTAATATTAACGATCCAGTGGAGACTGATACGCAGATGCGAGATGGTTCAACGCCGGTGAAGCCTCGTCCTGCCGCTCGCGAACCTGTACCTGCCACACCCTCTAGATCGAGCGCAAGGGCAAAATCGAAGACTGATCCACAAGTAATCATACCAGCGAAACAGACAACGCCAAAAAGTCCTTCCTCGTTTCCTACACAACCCACACAGGGTAGTCCCAGCAAAAGCCGACTCTCTATTACGCCAACCAAATTCGCTTCTATCAGTCCACGCAGGTCACAGCGACTAAGCGGAGACGTGTATGATATTCCTGTGGGAAAAGATGAGCTGTCTGATGTTACCACCCCAAAACAGGCCTCGAGCGCCAGTGGTGTAACATATCCTAGATTGCCAAGCGTAGGTGAAGGAGACGAACTGCGCAGCTCAACACCACCGCCAGCCCAAGCTGATGAAGAGCGCGATTTGAGAGAATTTATTGCCAGCTCTCCACCAGTCGAACAGCCCGGCTTCGCATCTGTCAATCAACAATCTCTCATGAACAGCAACATGCCGATGACTCCAGAAGCTACCCAGCAGACATTTGCATCGCAGCCATCGTTTAGCATAGTTCAACAGGAGCAGAGCATGCCGATGACACCGCAGCTTACTCAAAGCACATCCGCAAACCCCCGCTCGTTCAAGGCTGCCGAAAGCGAAGAAGAACTCATCGCAAAGACGTCTCCAGCAAGGAGATCAGCGCCTCGCCGCAGAGCCAAAGCTACAGCCGCAGATTCTCAGACCAACTCACCCGCCGCGCAACCCGAGGCTGATGGCTCAATGACTCTTGTCACACAATCCGAGCAATTAGACCAGTCCGACCTTCCTTCGATCGGCCTCTCAACGCCCATAGCTTACTACACGCCCCTCAAAGATCTGCCCTTCTTCCTGAACCGATCCTCACAATTTCACTCCTCCTCCAACCCGGACGTCATCGCCCTAGTCACTACGCCCACCACCACGCCAAAGAAAGCAGAGAAAGGCCCAAGGCACTGGAACACAACACTCCACGTCACAGACCTCTCGTCCTACCCCTCAACAACTACTGTACAAATCTTCCGTCCATACGCTACCGCTCTCCCTGTTGCGCACAAAGGCGATGTAATCCTGCTACGATCTTTTGCGGTGAAGAGCCTGAATAGACACCCAATGCTGATCAGTGGCGAGGAGAGCGCGTGGTGTGTGTGGAAATACGGGGCCCCGCTTTGGGGGAAGAAGAGGGGGGCTTTTGGGGATGTGAAGAGTAGGGAAGAGGTTAAGGGGCCTATTGTTGAGAGGGGGAAGGGGGAGTGGAGGGAGGTGGAGAAGTTGAGGAAGTGGTATAAGGGGAGAGTGGAAGGGGAGCTGGAGGAGAAGGAGAGGAGTGGGGTGAAGACTAGGAGTAGAGATCAGAAGTAGGGAAGGGTATGAGCAAATGTGGAGAGTATTTGCGGATGTGATGGATGGTTTCGGGTGTGTGGTTGTGTTGTCTGGTGTTGTTAGAGGAGAGCATCTTATCAGCCATATTCTAGGAGAAGGCGATTCAGCAAAATCCACATTATTGGACAAAGCACAAAATATCAATGCACATGATGGTATAAACACGTTTCATTTCATTTTCATTTTGCTGTTCCTCATTCTATCGTATGAGACGGACAGACCACACCGTGACCCCGTCAAACCTTGTTACGGATCCCGCGAGTCGAGATGAAGGCGTCGAAGCGGGGAGATTCGACCTAAGCCTTCTCGTAGATCCAGTCGAACTGAGCAGACTTCCAGGTCTGAACCTCGCCCTCCTTGAACCAGAGAGCAATCTCCTTCTTAGCGTTCTCCACGCTATCGCTACCATGGCAGACATTGCGACCGACATCCTGTAAACACACCAATTAGCCCACATCTCTCTTTCTCTCTCTCAACCACCCCCTTCCACCCTCCCGCCCCTCTCCATCCTCAAGAGAAGAATATACATACAATAGCATAGTCCCCGCGAATAGTCCCCGGGGACGAAGCAAGCGGGTTCGTAGCACCGAGGATAGCACGGCCGGTCTTGACGGCATCGCGGCCCTCCCAGACCATGGCGCAGACGGGGCCGGAACCCATGTAGGCGATTAGGCCCGGGAAGAAGGGCTTGTCGGAGAGGTCGGCGTAGTGCTTCTCTAGGTGCTCTTTGGAGGGCGTGAGGAGCTTGATGGCGGCGAGCTTGAAGCCGCGGTTCTCGAAGCGCGAGATGATGGGGCCGACGAGTCCGCGCTGTTCGAGTTCTGTGTTAGTAGGGGTGGTGGTTGGGTGGACTGGGCGACCATGGGGATATAGTAGTGGAGAGGTATAGAGGAGGAGAGGGCTGGTTTACCTGGACACCGTCCGGCTTGATGGCAATGAAGCTGGGAGTATGTTAGCGGGGGTATTTTGAGTTGTATGAGGTGCTAAAATGGGCAACCATACGTCTGCTCGGTAGTCATTTTGAGAGGTTCGAGTTTCTTGTGTATAAAAGTGAAGGGATGGGAGTAGGGGAGAAAGAAGGAAGCTACCACGGCCAGCAAAATATTGGACGGTATGATGGTGGGGGGTTTGGCGGGGTTTCGTGCATAAATCTGATTCGCTGTTATGCACGTATTATGCACGTATGACTAAGCCCGAGCTTGAGATGTTGAAACACCTGGCATTGAGGCAAGGTGGATGTTCGAATTGTTCGTATATCGAACTGCTTGTGAGGGAAATTGCGCAGGCGGCGATATACACACAATATGATTATGAGAAGAGAGAAAGCTGGTCCCCGGTGGACGGCGGCGGGGGTTGTGTTGGCGGCGCTGTGCTGTCTTTTTGTTCCTGTGTGTAAGTTCTGCGCCTCTGAAGCTGAAGCTGCAATTGGCTTTCTTTCCCAATTGCTTTGAGATGGTTGAGCTGTGCTGATTGAGGATGCAGTTTCGGTGAAGCATGACAACTTCAAGACGTGCGATCAGTCGGGTTTCTGTAAGCGTAACCGCCAGTTCGCCGACGACGCTGCAGCGACTACCTCGTGGACCTCGCCATATGCCCTCGACCCCGCTTCGATCACGTTCAAAGATGGTCAATTAGGCGCTACGGTGCTCAAATCATTGAAAGAGGGTGAGGAGAAGGTCAAGCTGCCTCTTACTGTCACATTCCTTGAGTCGGGCGTCGCACGAGTTACACTCGATGAAGAGAAGAGACAGAAGGGCGAGATTGAGCTGAGGCATGACAGCAAGGCTAGGAAAGAACGATACAATGAGGCTGGGAAATGGGCACTGGTTGGCGGTCTCAAGGCCTCTGAGGGCGCTGCGTTGAGCGAGAAGGCAGAGAAGGGATATACGAAGGTGTTCTATGGTGACGGCGGGAAACACCAGGCTGTTATCCGACACGAGCCTTTTGGGATTGAGTTCCAGCGTGATGGAGAGACGCAGGTCAAGTTCAACGAGCGGGGACTGCTAAACCTAGAGCATTGGCGTAAGAAAGTGGAGAAGCCGGTTGAAGAGAAGAAAGAGGGTGAGGAGGAGAAAAAGGAAGAAGAGAAGAAGGAGGAGCCGCAGGGCGAGGATGAAAGCACGTGGTGGGATGAGAGCTTTGGTGGGAATACGGACTCGAAGCCTAGAGGCCCGGAGGCCGTGGCGTTGGATATTTCGTTCCCTGGCTATGAGCATGTATTTGGTATTCCGGAGCATGCTACGAGACTGTCGTTAAAGACTACCAGGTAAGAAATAAATCATCTGTCTTAAGATGCAAGCTAACAGAAACAGGGGCGGCGAAGGCAACTACAACGAACCCTACCGTTTGTACAATGCGGACGTCTTCGAATACGAGATGGACAGCCCGATGACTCTTTACGGAGCTATTCCCTTCATGCAAGCCCACCGCAAAGGCTCGACTGTCGGTGTGTTCTGGCTCAACGCTGCTGAGACGTGGATCGATGTTACCAAGACCAAGACCACTGCGAACCCGCTCGCACTAGGTGTGAAAGGTCACACAGACACGCAAACCCACTGGATCTCTGAAAGCGGTCTTCTGGACGTCTTCGTATTCCTTGGACCCACTCCACAAGACCTCACTCGCCAGTATGGTGAGCTGACTGGTTTCACTGCCATGCCTCAGTCTTTCGCTATCGCGTACCACCAGTGCCGCTGGAACTACGTCACCGATGAGGACGTCAAGGATGTCGATCGCAAGTTCGACAAGCACAGAATTCCGTATGATGTCATCTGGCTCGACATTGAATACACGCAAGAGAAGAAGTACTTCACTTGGGACCCGCTCACCTTTGTCAACCCAGACAAGATGGGCAAGCAGCTTGACAAGCGAGACCGGAAGCTCGTTGTGATCATCGACCCGCACATCAAGAACACCGATAACTACCCCGTCATCGACGAACTCAAGAAGAAGGATTTGGCTGTCAAGAACAAGGATGGGAACCAGTACGAAGGCTGGTGCTGGCCTGGGTCTTCCATGTGGATCGACTGCTTCAACCCCGCCGCCATCACTTGGTGGAAGTCTCTGTTTAAGTATGACAGCTTCAAGGGCACCCTCCCCAACACTTTCATCTGGAACGACATGAACGAGCCGTCTGTCTTCAATGGTCCAGAGACGACCATGCCTAAGGACAACATTCACTTTGACAACTGGGAGCACCGTGACGTGCACAACATCAACGGTATGACTTTCCACAACGCTACGTATCAAGCACTTCTTGAACGCAAGAAGGGCGAGGTTCGCCGGCCCTTCGCACTCACTCGTGCTTTTTACTCCGGTAGCCAGCGTGCTGGTGCTATGTGGACTGGCGACAACCTTGCCGAGTGGCCCCATCTCGAGGCGTCTATTCCCATGGTACTCAACCAGGGTATCTCCGGTTTCCCCTTTGCCGGTGCTGACGTCGGAGGTTTCTTCGGCAACCCGAGCAAGGAGCTACTGACACGCTGGTACCAGGCTGGTATCTACTACCCCTTCTTCCGTGGTCACGCGCACATCGATACCCGCCGTCGCGAGCCTTACATTGCTGGTTCGCCGTATACTGAGCTCATCACTCAAGCTCTTCGTCTGCGCTACCAACTCCTCCCCGCCTGGTACACCGCTTTCCACGAGGCTCACACTACCGGTGCCCCCATCATCCGACCGAACTTCTACATCCATCCCGAAGATGAGAGAGGCTTCGCTATCGATGACCAGCTCTACATCGGCTCAACCGGTCTTCTCGCTAAACCTGTAACCAAGGAGGGCGCCGACAGCGTCTCGGTCTACATCGCCGACGATCAGCCCTACTACGACTACTTCGACTATACAGTCTATCAAGGCGCGGGCCACCACACCGTTCCCGCCCCTCTAGAGAAGATACCTCTTCTCATGCAAGGCGGCCACATCATCCCACGTCGCGACCGGCCCCGCCGCTCTTCCGGCCTCATGAAATACGACCCCTTCACCCTCGTCGTGGTCCTCGATAAATTGGGCTCCGCAACCGGCACCATCTACCTCGACGACGGCGAGACCTTTGACTACCAACAAGGCGCCTATATCCACCGTCGCTTCTTCTTTGACGGCAAACGCAACATCCTCACCTCCACCAACCTAGACAACAGTTCGCGGACTGCGAAGCTAGATGCGTATCTGAAGACGATGAGTAAGGTCCGGGTGGAGAAGGTTATCATCGTTGGGGCGCCGAAGTCTTGGAAAGGTAAGGAGAACGTTACTGTTATGGAGGAGGGGGCTAAGGAGAGCGCGAGGAAGAAGACTGTGGCGATTGAGTTTCATGAGGGGAAGGGGAAGGGCGCCAATTGGGTGGTTGTTAGGGATCCTAAGGTCGGGATTGGGAGGGGCTGGAAGATTGACTTTGCGTCGTAGATGGGGGGTTGAGGTGATGGTGTTAAGGCGTGATATGGTGAGAGTTGGCACTTGGGAGATGCAGAGTGAGGATGAAGGACGCGAGACGTGGTAGATGAGGAGACGGGCTTGAGCGAGGATGAGAGAAGAGACGAAGCAGCATGACGGAATGGATCTTTGTAGAGTACAGATAGACTTGCCCTTTGGAATTAGGAATGCATTGTAAAGTCTAGCACACACGTGAACAGTTTCTCCTCTGTTGAAGTCCGCCATCGGCTCCTAACCATTTATAACGTGTTCTCGTCTCTTGTTCAGAGCTTAGGCATAGGATTAGGTGGTCCCGAATTCAATATGCTGTTTACAATATTTATAGTTTCAAGGAGTCCGAGGTCCTCCCAAGGCTCCTTCTTTCACCAGCTCTTAACATGTTAACATTTGCATTCATGTGGCATATAGCCTACTTCTGTTCATCTGTTTTGAGCCCACCTTCATCACTCTGTCTAGTGCACCAGCTGGGGCCGTTCCACACCGCAAAAAGCTTCTCTCCTATCAGTACCAAACGTGATTAAAGACTTACTAAAATCCAATAATTTTTTGCTAGCTAACTAAAACATCCAGCACTGCTTACAACCTAGGGAAAAACCCCATCCATAAATGGTGAAAGTCAATCTGTCCACCTCAGCAATCCAAACCCAACTCTCCTCCACTCATCCTCCATTACAGAAATCGGGCCCGACCTGATCCCTTACAGCACATCAACCATGCCTACACGAGCACCATTTACCGCTCAAAGTAACCCCTCCGACGCCTATTCGAACCAGGGGCACTCCGAGGAGTGCCAACGCGCGGAGCGACGCCCCAATCCTTTCCAAAGCCGCTCGCATATGCTCGCGGCGATGCACGGCTCGACGCAACAAGCGAAGGCGGAGTAAAATATGCACCAGCACTTCCACCATAAGGCAATGGGTCGGCGGACCAAGGGGTATCGTGAGCATGTCGACAGACAGGCTTCTTTCCAGCGGATTTCGAACCAACGCTCGCCTTACCCGCGTCCTTGTGACCAACTTGATTCCTCACCGGAGCAGCTTTGCTTTTCGGCCAAGGACGACGAAAGTACATATCAACACCCCTTTTAAACTTCGCGCGATCGGCGCGGAACTGGCCCCACTCCTCCTCCGTACGATCGTCTTCATAACCCTGGGTCTCGTCATGGAGGGGCTTGTCCTGGGGCTGTGGACCCGGGGGATATAAGATTGGAAGGTCTTTGGATTGGTCGCCGTGTTGCGCGTGCGAAGGCGAAGGCTGTTTCCATTCGGCGGTTACGAGGCGCCATCCGAGCTCGGAACCATCTTGTTCGAGGCTGAGGAGTCCCTCGTATAGGGCGTCTAGCTCGTCGTCTGTGAGTGTCTCGATGAAGGTTTGGAGCGAATCTTCGACGGAGTCTGGCGTGGTTGATGTAGGAGATTGCTCCTCGCCATCATTGGTATTCTGGGTGGCTTGCTTGTCGTCTGCTTCCACGATGGGGCCGTTAGAGAGGTACTGCATGTAGGCTTCTCCCATCTCCGCGCGCTCTATGAACCTGCGAATCTTCTCCTGTTCCTCGCGAGGCAATTCGGAGATGTGCATTACGGAGGAGAGGCTTTCTCGGCGCGACTTTTGCTCTGGTAGGGAGTTTTCGGCATCTTCGGCATCGGATCCTGCGATGCTGGATTGGTCGCCTGGATGCATATGCGTCTCGTACATGCACCGCTGGGACTCGCGATCATCTTCACCAAAGCCCAAATTGTCATAGAAGGCATCGAGCTCCTCATCAGTGAGTTCTTCCCTCCTGGCTGCGAAGTCTTCCTGAGAATGCCTCAGGAAGTAAAATGCGAGAGGAGGAGGATGGCCTTCTCTCAGGATGCTCCAGAACAGTATAGGGAGTTGGTCGTTGTTCAATGCTGAAAGATACGCCTGAAAGGACTCGTGATGCTCGAACCCCAGCACTTGTTGATAGGTTTGGAGAATGCTATGCCACTCTGACCTGCTCAGGATCTTCTCCTTTGGATCTTTACCGGTGGCAAGACGATACCCGAGGGCTGATTCGTCGGCGACTACGTGGATGTAGCCGCGACAGAGAAAGATGATTTCGGCAGGGCGGACTGTTCCTACGAATGATAGGAAACGTGATGTGCGCTCGGTCCAGTGAGGGTGTTGACGTCTACTCGAGACAGGATCGGCATCGGTTGGTTCGATATCACTGTTCAGCAGATGCTCATAAGCGTTATTGCTGGCTTGGAAGGATTCTTTCTTGTCACGTGTGATGTCCTTCATTTTATTGCGAATAACCCTTGGCGTGTGCGATGATTTATGCTTCGACAACCTTGACGAGGCGCTGCGTTCAGGTCTGCCATGTTGACGCACATCCAGGTCGATGCCGCTGTATGGCGAAGGCACAAAGTCTTCGTACGGAAACGGTGGCGCGCTTTCGAGCCCAGAGTTGATCCAATGGACCATTGCATTGTAACCTCCAGTTCCCAAAACCTCTTCCTCAATTTCATCTTCTGTGCAGACAGGCATACGGATAGGTGTAGCTGAGCTTTTCGCTTGGACCGATAGCTTTTCCTCAATGGATCCCAAGATGGCCGTCACATGTTCCAAACCATGATGGCCTGCGAGGCGATACACCAGGTTACGGTTTCCCTCCAAGTGACAATGTAGCTGCATGAGCGAAGTGGTGCTGAGCTGCTCGAGAGTGTGTACCGGGATGGGAATGGCGAAGTATAGGATGCCTCCCTTGGGCAACTTGCAGGCTTGGGCGGTGGGTGCGCGTAGAAGGTCGAGAATGTTCTTATCCTGGTGGCGTAAGGCAAAGAAACGCTGTCCGGCTCTTACCAACATGTTGAGAGCTGAGGAGTAGTCTTTCCAGAAGATGTGATAGTGATTAGGTGAGGTTGACTTTCGGTGCGAGTAGGCTGGTGCTGCTATGATCTGCTTTATAGTAATTACACAGAAGGTAGTGAGAGGTCTAAGTAGCCTTCTGTGAGGGCTGCATACGGGTTTACTTATAGAAGTCTTGGGGAGCTGCTGTGTCCATGTTTGTATTGAATGTCTGAGCCAACAACGCAGAACATCGTGACGCGCAAACATGAGTCGACGTCAATCCATGGTGATTGCTAGTTTTTCACACCTTGATCATTGTTGTGGCTGGGTATGACTTCGTTTATGTCACTGATATTGTGAAAGTTCGTGACTGTGGCTCAAGCGCGTTTACGAATGGCGTTGTTTCTATCATTCCATACATATACCTTCACCGAGCCTTAGACACGTGTCTGTAAAGCGTGAATGGAAATCCAAATGAAGAAGTGAACATGTTCAGCATTCGTCTTCATTATTTTGTCCTGGAATTTCTGAGACACAAACACGCTCTATCGGAGAGGGCAATACGCACAATGACCTATCATCCACAAATTGAGACTTTGCGTAGAGTTTGGCAAGTCTCAGCAAGCTCATTTTATGCGCCATTGGTGACCTTCCAGCACCTCTTGGGTATCAACTTTCTTGTCCTAGTCCGCCGTCTATCCCGTACGCTGATACTTCTCCTCATGCCCCTCCCCATCAACGCCATTCGTCCCAGTGACATCCACACCATCATCTTCCCGCGCCCTAACCGTTCCCGCACCTGGGCCTAGCTCCTCTCCGATAACCGTTCCCCTGAAATTTCCCTCCTCATCCTCAAATTCATGCATATTCTCCGCCGTGATCCAACCCGTCGCACCCGGCGCCGTGTCGTCGAGGATCCCATCCATTCCATCATCGCCTCCCTCATCATCTGGGTCCGGATGCAGGTCCGAGCAAGTATTCATTGCGGCGAAGATCTCTGCTATGCATGCGGTCTGCGGGGAGGGGGTATTGTATGCGGGTGGGAGGATAGTGAGCTCCAAGATGTCGATGTCATCAGCGTCATTGAAATTATTGGCGTCATTGAGGGATAGGTTCAGGAGGAGGGCGTCGGTTGTGGATTTGTATTTCAGGGTTGCGTGGAGGGCAATGGAGGGGTATGGGATGGAGACACCGGTGGGTGTTGGGGCAGTTTGGAAGAGGATGAGGTTCCTGTGTCATTATCAGCATCTTTACTGTTTCTGTGCGCTTGTTCCGTACTCTGAATTGACCCATATATCCACCTCTTTGATCAACGCATCTTCACTGTCACCGTCGCGCTCGGCCTTGAACTTGGCGAATGTCCCGTCTCCAGAGAGTTTGCTGGAGGAGGCAGAAAGGGTAAGGTTGGAATGATGCGCGTAGAGAACGGGCTTTGCGCCGAAGAATGTGGTCGGTGTTTGCTCTTGGTGCTCTTGTAGTGGGGTGGAATCCTCTATTTTCGGCGGGGTGGAGAGATGTCGCAAGGCCATTGTATTGTGAATCGCGTGTATTCAAATGTTAGACGACCGGCTTAAATTGCTCACGATAAAGCTAGTAGTGACACCGTGGCGACGAAGAAGGTCGAGAGAAAGGCAGCACTTTCACTCAAACAGCGTTGCCAAGAGCTACCTAGGTCAAAGCTCCTGGTGAATTAATGCGGGGGTTTCCCTCACCTCCGCAACCCACCTTCAAGCAATCCGCGCCGGCATCGAGACCAGATCTCCGATCACCTCACCCCCGCGATCATGCCTTGACATCTGAACATAATGTCGCCTTTCCCCACAATCCCCATCGCCCTCCTAACCGGCCACACCGGCCCTGTCCACGCCGTCGCCTACTCCTCCGGTTCCGCCTCTTACATCCTAACCGGCAGCGCCGACCGCACGATCCGTCTCTACAACCCCCAGAAAGCGCCTCCTTCGACCATCGCTCCCCAACCCGCAACCAAATCATCCTCATCCACCCCCTACGCGCCAGGCCTCGTAAACAAGTACTCCGCGCACGGCTACGAAGTACTCTCCATCGACGTGAACGAAGCAAATGATCGTTTTGTATCAACAGGAGGCGACAAGACGATATTCCTGTGGGACGTGCAAACCGCGCAGACGGTGCGACGCTGGACTGGCCATGCAGGGCGCGTGAACAGAGGCGTATTTGGCGGCGAGGGCGATAGTGTGGTAGTGAGTGCGAGTTTCGATGGGACGGTGAGGATATGGGACGTCAAATCGAACGCCTACAAGCCCATAATGACATTCGACGAAGCCAAGGACAGCGTCACAGACGTCGTTGTTCGCGACGGCGAGATAATAAGCGGCAGTGTCGACGGTAAGGTCAGGAGCTATGATCTGAGGATGGGAATGTGTCAGGTTGATGTTATTGGATATCCGGTTACAAGTCTGGCTGTGTCGAAGAAGGGGACTGAGATGTTGGTCTCGAGTCTGGATTCTACGGTCCGGTTGATGGATCGGGGGAATGGGCAGCTGCTTAAGGCGTATCGCGATGAGGCATTCGTGAATACCGACCTGAGGGTACGGAGTACGCTTGGACTGAACGATAGTGTGGTCGTTAGTGGGAGTGATGATGGAATGGTGTTTGCGTGGGATTTGCTGGAGGGAGAATGCCTGCATAAGTTTAGGCATGCGGAAATGAGGGAGGTGAAGGGCAAGGGTACAGCAGATAGGGTGAAGGAGAAGAAAGACTTTGTCTCTGCGGTGGCGTTTTGTAAGACCAGGAAAGAGTGGGCTAGTGCTGGAGGGGATGGAAATGTCGTTGTTTGGGGCATGGATCGATGATGCGACGGTGGGGAGGATGTGTAAGATTTTATATGTTATGTTAAGATACCCATTTCATAATTTTAAAGAGGTCCAGATAAAGGGAACAGACTTTTATAACCCACAACGCCTGTCTAATGCTTGGTATCCCAACGGCCTCTTCCCATGTTACCCGTCATGATTTCATTTCAAATCTTCCTCCACCTAGAACTTCTTCCGTGAATTGATTGTCTTCCCAGCCCCAACCTTTGGCCTTCCGCCAGCCCTCTCCCGATGCCCCGTCAAAATGCCAGGTAAATAGTCCGCATCCATCAAATCCCTTGTCTTCATCCTCGAGCTCTCCTCAATCCGCCTCGTGTACTCCTTCTGATCCTCACTAAGCACCAGATCCCTCCCCCAACCACCTTGACCACCACCTTTCTCCCGTAGCTTCCCGTTGGCAGTCCCTGCCACAGGCTTAGGTACACTGTACTTGTTTCCCCTCTTATTAACTTGATAGTTCTTGCTAAGATGGATTCGGAAAACACCCTTTGCGTCAGTGCTGCATGACACACGGGCCATTGTTGGCCCGCCGCAGCTTGGGCAGAATTGCTTGTCCATTTGCTTGGTGGTGTGGAAGCAAGCTTGGCAGCGTAGGATAGTCGTGCGGATCTTGCGGATACGCTGCATGGCAGGGGAGAGAAGGTTGAGGTTCATCTGGAGCAGAACGTTTTGCATGGCGTAGTCCGTGGTCATTGTTGCGACGGGGATTTGGGGTTGGTCAGTGGAGAGGGAGACGGGAGAAGCACCAAAGTCCTTGGCCTGCTGCTTTGTGAGGTTGTCAGGCGTTATCCAGTCATCTTCTGAGTCGTCTTCGGAGGTGGGCGCGGCGGAGTCAACCGGCGGTTCTTGGTTAGGTTGAGAGATTTGCAGATCGGACATGTTTTGCTCTAGCGCTGGAGAAGAAGCTTCGCCTGCTTGTTCTGTCGGAGCTTCGGCCTCGGGTTGGGAAGGGCTCTGTGATGCTTTATCCTTTGTGGCCGGTTCATCTAGCGGCTTTTCTGCTGTCGGAGAAACAGTTTGTGCCGACTCTCCTGCTGCTGTTGAGTTCTCTTCCTCTACTGCAGCGCTGACACCATCACCAGCATGTGCATCCTCCTTGAGGTGGCCCCTCTGCTGTTGCGTCCCTTTTGTTGGCGCCTTCTTCGACTTCCATGATCTCTTGGTCCTAGTTTTCTTTTCGACTGTCTCCCACACTTCCTCGTCCGGCTTCTCCTCTTGATCTTGGTCCTGAACGTTCGCTTCTAGCTCCTGATCCATAACATTCTTCTCTTTGTCTTGCTCTTCAAACCTGCCCTTTGACTGCGGCCCATCTGCCTTGTTTTCCGCTTCCTGGTCCCTCTTTCGCTGGCGTGCTAGTTTTTCTTCTTCCTTCCCCTTCGCACCCGCAGCCTTCGCTTCCTTTCTCTTCTCTTCGGCCAGCCTATCAGCTTCCTCTTCCTCCGCTGTCTTCTTCACCGGCTTTCCAGGCGAGTCCCTCAGCCCAAAACTCCCACCATGCCTCTCGCAATGCACTTCATACGCCAACGCCAAGATACCCAGATCCTGTCTACTCAACACCGAAAAGTCGCCCGTCTTTTTCGCGAAGGCGGCCACGACCTCATAGCTAGCAGGCGTAGGAGTCTTAATGTTCAGAAATGGCATAAGAGTCGTCTCGACTCGTGACCTGGTAGCGGCATCGCGGATTTCGGAAATGATGGCCGGCGTGGTATACAGTTGCTCTGCTGATCCAATGATTGTAGATATTGAGATCGTGTTGTTGATCAGTGGTCCTGTGTCGATGACGACTGAGTGTATCGGCTTCTGGCTCGAGGTAGATGCCATTTGAGGCGGGGCGCTCAATTTCTGAGCCATTTGGAGTGACGTTATGGACTTAGTAGTCCCGGATTATGTGGTAAGAAATCTCGTGTACTCCTAAAAAGATCCTCCTCGTCTTTGATAGATATCTTCGCAGAAATCCAAACAGTGTCGCAGGTGTTGAGGTCGTGCAAACCACTTTCAGGCAAAATTTTGGTACGTGCGCCAAAAATTAAATTGATGTCATTGGATATCTAACTCGCTAGCCCATGACTAAGCCTCCCATCCGAAGCAAGCGCCATACGATATCCCTTCACGCCTTGACTTCATCGTTGGTTGCATATTCCCTCTTTGATGAAATTTGACTCTGTGTCTCATCTACTGTATGCTTATCTCGCGGTCCATCTCATCCACTGTCTTGTAAGGCCTGGCCTGACGACCCACTGATCCCGATGACGTACTACCAGCCCCTGCCCTTAGGACCTTCTCTTTTGCGTCTCGCGGGATGCATAGTCCTCAGGGATATCGACTGATTTCCACGAACAGATGGCGGCTGGAACTGCTTGAGACGCATTGGGTCGAGACAGCGTTGTGCTGTGTCGTGCGGAATTCTTGAAATCATGGTACCGCTTGTGTCGTATCACCATTCGAAAGCAACCCCAAGATTCCTGACCACTACTCAATAAAGGTTTAAGGTTTAGTGTCCAGACCTCCATGGAAATCTTCGATTTAATCGATGCGCCTCTCGGGACCCCGTCAACTCAACTCGCATCTCTGAGCGATACCCCACGCCACAGTGTTACTCCTATATTCTATGCAAGATACGTCATGTCGAAACGGAATAAGACCAAAGGAGGAGCGCTTCCCGAGCCTATGGTCGAAGTGCACAATTGAGAATCCTTCGCGTCTATGGCGAAATGTGCGATGCCGATGCCCCTCTGGTTCCACAGTTACTTGTGCACGACCAACGTTTTCGGGATGTCATGAACCAAACGATTTCTCGTACGATACTATCTCTCCCTAAATTGTTCGGTTGAGCTGTGGGACGATTAGTCTCTCTTCAGTGAAACTCACATGAGGCATTGAGATTCCGCAGTACGAGGTTCGCGGTTGAGTAGCCAAAAGCCTAGGGGCTGTCTTGAACTACTTGTCAACATCAGCCGACGTTCCAAGACTGCCACATTCTCGGGATGACCCCATAAACCGCTTAGGCATGATGCCTTCGCCGAGGGCTGCTCTCCTTTTATTACTTTAGGTGCTTGTCTCCGAGGGTGGCGTTTGAGAAACAACAATTCTGCTCCACGGTGGTGTTGCAGCGGCTTCTTTCTTCTCGGTGCCGAGGAGCAGAAAGGCCGCATGCACCAGACTTGGAGAAGCGTCATGTCGTGGAAGTATTGTATCCACATGGCTGATTTCGACAACCTTGCCGAAGCTCACGCACAGGCGTTTCCTCCTTGGATGGAATATGGCCCACTACGACCCGGGTTCCCCGCTAGTTGTGTGAATGTATGCCGATGGCTAGCGATCACTTTTCTTGGCCGGGGCATCTAGGGCTGTCCAGTAGCGGCCAGCTTCAGTGGCCCCCGTCGCGGAGCCGGGTCTTGCGCCCTATCTTCTCGCCGTATGCGAAGTCCTCGCCTGTGGAAGCGCAGCATACCCATCAACCTTGCGAGGAGGTATTGGTGTTTGGTGGTCTTCTACTGGCGAATGCTCCTCCGGTAGTCTCTCTTGTGTCGAATTGTGGGCTAATAGTATTGACCAACGACGTATGCGCGACCCTACACGCCGCCCTACAGGGTGTCAATATGAAAGCAATCTCAGTGCAGGCGCAATGCTGACCGGTGAGTTGTTTCTAAGCAATGTGGCCCAAGTATAAGTGCATAGGGGACTGATTTCGAAAGGCAGATGCGTCTTTACCGGTGAGGCCGACCCTGAAGGATGGCGAACAGTCTGTCTTATTGGTCGTCGATCGACGGTCCCGTCAGTTCTGGCGCCAATTTGGGGCCAGGAGGACGATGCTGCATTGCAGCCGAAGATGTAGTGTCGAAGAAAGCTGCTGCACTTCAAGAGCCTTATTCGCCAGGGCAGAAGAAGCGGCTCAAGGAGCAGTGTCAGGATGGAAAAGAAGGCAACAAGGCAAACGTCCTCGGTGAGACTACACTGTGCCGCAGCCCAGGGTTGGTCAGCAAAGGGCTACTGCCTACATATTGCCCTTCGTTCCCACGATTTTCTGAAGTGCAACGTTATCAATCTTGACTGCACCCAAGGCGTTCACGTAGGTGTCAGCAACTTACTCCTCCATCGCTCGGATCGCCGAGGCCTGACGGACGCCGTCCCACCAATCTTCGATCGGCGTTGCCTTCGGCCGGTTCGACTGACCCGCGGTTGCAGCTCGCCTGCCCACTCCTTTGTACTTCGCAAGCCATGATCTTCGAGCAGAGCCGCAATACTGTAGTTCCCGTCTTTGTCGACGTACATTGCTCAGAGCCCACCGCTCAGAGCAATGTGACTGCCCATGATTTCGGCGATCGGGGACTTTCCATGAGCGGACAGTGAACCCACTGCATTCGTACTAATGTCCACGTAGAACCTACTCGCCCTCGTAATACCGACTGCCAACACTTCCCATCCACCGGACGAAAATCATAGCCCCTTTACGGTGTAGCTCGAGGAAAGGCTTACCTGCGGGGCCAACGCAGACACACGGGAGCTAGCCGACCCTTCTTCCTCTCTCGGCGTGCGCCATGCTGCGGTTCGCACACTCGCTCACGGAATCATTACAAAGGCGTGCCGATAGCACAGGGTCATACCTTGCGAGTGCGCTATGGAGCACTTGATGGTTGGCCACGTTTGCATGCATCCTCACACTGCCGCCCAGCGGGATAACCGGTTGGTTTACCACTCTCTGTTCACTCACTGCAGCTGCCACAGGCGATATCTACACTGGGGCAAAGGCGTAAAACTCCAGCAGTGCCATCAGAAATCTCGTCGCGGATCGGGTCCCTCACCGCCGGGGGACTCTCAGAGCGGCACTACGTTTCGACTCTCTTATACCTCCAGTCACAAGAATTGGAGCATACAAAATACAATAACTTGTTCTCTACGGCTGCTATGATCCGGGCTGAGCCGGCGGCGGGGTAAGGCGGTGGTGGCCAGGATGGAGCTCCACGCCTCTGCGCCGTACAGGATTCTGCCGCGTTTGTCAACTCTATGTGTGCCAGCACCTTATCCGCGGCATGAGACCGCTACCGACTATGTGTCGGGTGATCAGGGTCGCGGAATACGTCCTGGATGGTGAAATGCAGCAGAGCCTCATCTACTGGGCGAATGGATAAAGGCCAGTGTTAGCAATGGGAAAGGGAAGGGTACGAGGCAAGCGAGGTGTATGTTTGGAAAGCTGATTGCGCATCGCTACTATTTTAGGAATTCCTCAGATCGTCGACGAAATGAACATGTCGGTCAGTGTTCTCCACTCCAAGCACCATGTGCAGCCTGACGCAGATCCGACCACAGCCGCCCTTCTTCTTTCGAATTGACGAAATAGTCGAGAGGGGTGTTTCTCGCCCACAAAATGACGGAAATATCTGGAGGCCATCAACGAGGCGTGGCGACAATGCGTGCATCCCAGGCGGCGCCAGTGGCAAATGGTGGTATTGTGACGGTCAGGGAATACGGCCTATGCCTGGTTTGCCTGCAAACTCAGTTCCGTACAAGACCTTCTCTGCATATTACTGCGGTGGATTTGGTTTCTGGATCCTAAGAGGCGATGCTACGAGGCCAACAGGTGGAGAAGCCTGGCATCCTCTCTCGTTCGATTACGAAGAAACCGATTACTCCACGTACCTCACGAACGCAGGCCAGCGGCATACATTAAACTGGACAAGGCCAGATCAATTTTGGCCGAGGATGCTGTTGCCGACCCATTACCACGATGCCCGTAGAGTAACGCAAGATTTACGATACGGCGGTCTCACAGGAGACCTTCCAATATTCCTCGCCCTGCTCGCGTTCTCGATGCCCCCCAATCAACTCACATACATGCTTCCATTCATGTTCCAAGCCGGCCGATGGGGTTTCCATAGTCTGCAAGATGGACGTAAGTCAATGAACTAGTCAGCCAGCCATGTGCATTCACTGACTCGCAGTAGGCACCGACAAAAGGGGTGTTGTCGTCTACGTATACACCTGTCCCCCGTCATATTCGGCCCGCTCGACGGCCGAAGAGCTCCGACGTTATGAGCACAGTTGTTACTACGCTTGAAGAAGTTGGACATGGAGAGACGTTGAGTTTTATGGCCCCCGCCAAGACCAACCACTCGGGACGGTCCGTTGGTTATCCGCATGCGAACCATCAAAATGTCACGAGCCACCGGGCCATACCGTATTACGCCTACCATCTCTTCGGCTACCCCCTTTTGACCGCATCTACAGCTCGATATTTCCGTCTCCTCGACACTACGATCCTTTGCCGATCTTGTTATGCTTCAAAGCACAAATTGGTCCTTTTCGCCCTGCTCTTTCCCCCTGTCAAACAGAATGTTTGCAACGCTGTAATGTTTCGTTTTCTAATGACGATTATGACCCGTCCTTTCCAACATACGTTCCCCCCTCTCCGCTCAATTTTCAATACCCATACAAGCAACTCACGTTATTTCATTTTCAGGTTTGAATCTCTCCTTGCGTAACCAAGTCCACAGTTTTCCTTTTTCCTTCTTTTTAATCTTGACACAAATTGTTCTTTCGAGTAGTCGGCTATAACGGGTAATCCGGCACGAGCTCAGTGTATCCAATCTGAATTAATCTATTTATCCATTCACTGCTCTACTCCCAATCAAAATCGACTTCCCCCTGCACCAACCCTGTCCCCTTGACTCGAGACGTATTGTCATGCTCTACAAGTAACATGGCACACGGTTCACGGAAAAACGCCCCACCCACAAAACCTCACTCTTGCTGAAGGCTAGCCAGCTCACAGCTATAATATTTCTTCTGAATGGGCGCTTTCCCGTGAACCGCGTGCATGGCTATTTATATTTATCGTCAAAAGCAAACAATGGGGTGCAATGCCCTGCCAACCAACCCATTCAGGGTACATGTGTATCATCGTAGTCAAAAGCCCAACATAACTCCCGAGCGTCTGAACGTAAATATAGCATTGTTGAGGAAGGAATGGTATGAGTAGTCTCACATTCCTTCGAAAGGGGTGGAATCAGTTGCAGGTACCACCTGATACACTCGAACATGGATGGATTTGAATCTCCAATAAAGCATATCTATTTGCAAGAAATGCGAGGCGCAGTCCGTCTTCTTTGAACAGGTTTTACTTCCTCTTGCGTCTATTGCTTTCTCGCATCTAAACCCATGCATGCATTCGTACATGACCAGTGATTTGACCACCAACAACGACGAATATGCGCTCTATTGAGATTTCCCCCGTAACGCCGCCCAATGCTATCGCCTCCTCGTCTATATCCATCGTTCTTCTCTCGGCGTGGTATACAATTGGTGTTACAGTTACAGTAGCGCGAAAATCCCTATAACCCACTCCTGGGCAATATATGCATCTTATCTAGGAATGATGATGTAACGTCTAAGCAATCGGTCGACTTCGCTCATCTTCAGGCATCCTCTGTACACTCGTTAGCCATCACACTTCCCCTCCCGTAGAAATCTCCTCCATTACACCCAAATCTCATCCCCTCCCATCCCCCTTCCCCAAAGTAAGAAAATCACTCACCATATAAGCATCAATAGCGGCCGAAAACACCGCAAACCCCGCACACCCCACAGCGGCGGCTTGCGGTCCCGCGCCCCTAGCTAGCACACCGCCCGTTATACAGCCCCCCGCAACGCCATTCCAGAGATCGTTCTTCGCCCTCAGGCCCTCGATCGCGCACTCGGTGCCGCTGAAGATGGCGCCGACTTTTGCGAAGTTTTTCCCCGACGAGAGGGACGAGCGGTACATGTCGCGCAGACCGTGTTTGAGCTGTTGGCGCAGCGGGAGGTCGGTTAGGGGGACTGTAGTGCCTGGGGAGAGCGTTGAGGGGAGCGGTGCGGAGGCGGATGAGACGGGTGGTTTCGCAGCGGTGGAGGCTAGTGTTGAGGTTGTGGAGGGTGTAGTTGGCGCGGGTTTTGCGCCTGAAGGAGTTGTTGTCGTGGTTGCTGAAGCAGCAGGCGCGGGAGTGTGGACAGGAAGGGGTTGCGACATTGGAGTATCGTAGCGCATCTACAACTCGTGATATTAGCCTTGACAATGCTCTCAACTGACGAGGAATTAACGAGTGAGATACTCACAGAACTCATGAATAGTCCGAACATAGCACCCAGGCCGCCACCCATGACACCCGCCATTGCCGTCTTGCCTACACAGCTCTCCATACCCATTTGCATCTAACCCCACGTCAGCTTCTATCACGTACTTGCTTTCGAGTCTCGGTGGACCGGTGTAACTTCTCCGTTCTGCCTTGAGGTGGAATGGAAGTCACAAGGGAGAGGGAGAGAGGCGCATACCATTTTCACCATCTGCTGTTCCTGCTCCGACATCCCCGCATTAGGGTTCATGCCTGGCATGCCGCCGGGACCGGGAAATGCCATCGCGATTGTGGGAATTTGTTGTGGTGGGTTCGAGTGGGAGTGGTGAGAAAAGTTCAAGAGCACCAGTGAAAGTTGGGATTATTTTGCGGAGAAGGCGCGGAGGACGGGATTTACCGCGATGATGTCTTGGCGTTGGCAGTCAGTCAACCATCGCTGCAGTACGGAGTATTTGGGGACAGCAATCTACCATTTGCAATCGCGCGCAACATTTCACGTTGAATATCAGGTCTCGAGATTAAGAAGAGGGAGAAAAGGAGCAGTTTCGGCAAAGATCAAACATTTCGGTATCATTAACATCGATAAATAACATCAGCATGTCTACTCTAGACCCGACCAGGTACCCTACTCCATTATATCAACACGGAAGCAACCTCTCTCATACCGTGTCTATCCAGACTTCGATTACGCACCAAGCCACCTCCCTCAAAATCTTCTATATGCAGAGGATTAGAATAAAACATTGCGTCTAATAGCGTTACATCGTTACATCTACGGCGTAGGTCGTGCATCGCGTCATTCATCGTTCCGCGCGCTCAGCAGGGGAGACAGCTCGTCCAATGTAGTCGCCGCTCGCATGAGTTGAGTCCCTCGACTCCGGGGGTGGTGTAAGGTTCTTCTCCCATTCCTTCATTAAATGCGAAGCGGTCCGTTTCAAATGGGAAGGAGAGTATTTGACCAGGTCAGGCCAGGGAATAGAGTTGCGCTTCGGGTCACGGGGGAGAGCATCGTCAGGCAAACCCGCAGAGCTAGACGTTGTGAGCGTGGAAGCTTTAGAGTCATGACGTTTTGAGTGGTACCTGGTGCTAGTTCTTGAGCTTGCCTGGCGCGACACCGGTGATGACGGCTCGTCAGACTCGTCGGAACTATTTCCATCTTCTCCTAAGGCCTTTGTTGGCTTCTCATTCGGAGTGTCCCAGTTATCCCAGTCTTCGAACTCTTCGGCCGTCTTTTGGGTCGGCGCGGGCCTTTGTGGAGTGCGAGCGGGGTGCTTGAGGGCGTGAGTCTTCTTGTGTGTAGCAGAGGCCTTTGGTTCAGACAGACCGTGCTCCTTCCAGAAATCATCCCCAATGTCACCAGGCTTGCTCGTGGGCTTCTTGGAGCTTGTGGCTCGCTGCAGGGTTGGTCTGACATCGGAAGCTTTCCGAACTCCCTTGGCGGAAGACCCTGCCCTCTCTGCACCGGTAACAGCCTCTTCGCCAACCGTGGCTTGCCTAATATCTTCAATAAACGTGAGGAGTCCGTCTTTGAGATCGGTGGCCATCTGCTTTCCTGTGCGGAGGAGTGCGTCGCGCTGGACATTGTTGAGTCCGCCGAGATCGTAGCGCTCGCCATTGACGGTGTCGGCAATCTGGTCGGCAATGACGGGTGTTGTAGAATTTCGTGTGAGGGGAGGCGGTCGCATGTGGTTGTTGAACTTGGTGTTGGTGACAGGTGCGGCTGTGGGCTCTGGTCGAATATCGAGTGGCTGGGGGAACGAGGGCGAGTATGACTTGTCGGGCGACAGTAATGAGAGAGTGCGTAGGTGCCTCGATCCGCTGAAGACCTTGCGTTGAGACGACTTGGTGCCGCTGAGCAGCGCTTTCCGGCGCTCCATCTCCTTTTGCATCCACAGCTGTGAGCCGTCTTCGTCGTCTTGGTCGGAGCCGTAGTTGGCCAGCGTGGTGTTGAGCGGCTGCAGCTGGGTGATTTTTCGCAGGTCGTTGCGCTGCTTGACGGCTTCTTGTGTAGCAAAGTGCTTCTTGAGCATCTTGAGGTCCAGCTCGGCCTTGGTCAGCTCCTCCTTGAGCTCGAGCACGAATCGCTCCTGGGCGGCGACGATGGCGAGAAGGTTGGTTTCCGGCATAGAGACAGCGTCGGGTGAGGGAATGGGAGACGGGGCGGCGACCCATGATTGCGGACGGGAACGCGGTGAGAAGACGGGCGAGTTGGTGCCGTTGGAAGGCTGGATAGGGAATTGTAGCGAGAGTCGTTTGCCCTGGCGCAGGACGTCAACGTTGGATTGGGAGCGAGAGTGCATTGTGTCGGGATTGGGGGAGGGTTGAGAGAGCGTGCTGGAGGATGAGGACGAGGTGTCGGAAGGGTTGTGAGGTTCTTTGCGAGGTGTTTGGCCCCCTGGTGAGATCCGGCCTTTGTCCAGGGTCGTCAAATTAGACCTGGATTGTGACTGTGCACTGGACATGACGTCCGCTCCGCCCACATAGAAGACGTCGTTCAGGCCGTTCTCATAGTCCTTCCTGAGCATGCAGGCAACGGCAGACAGACGCAGACGTCGCGAAAGGCGGTGGAGGATAAGCGAAGTAGTTCGAGGGGATGAGCCGTAGACCTCTAGGTAGATGGCCAATAGGGCAGCAGGGACGCCCAGGAGACGCAGGAAAAAGCCACTCTTCAGCCAGTCGACATAGGCTTTCAGCACAGCAGGGCTTGCTGAGGAAACCATTCCACAGTCATCTGAGGCTGCATTTCTCGAGGGCGGAGGGGAGAAGCGTTGTCGAGTCACTATGCGATGCCCCGTGGCTCCTGAGATTTTGTGTTTCGATCTACTACCATCACGCGGCGTGGTCCGTCCGCGTAAACAAAGCTCCTCATTTCACATTCCCTGCATCCAGGCACTCCACATGGGGATACCTGGGCTGGCTGCGGACTGACTTATCACCGTACTAAAAAGCAGGCGTTGTAGGTTGTGCGGAGTACACCTGTCTGAAAGGTGAAAGACGTCCTGTCCTTGTGGTGTTCGCCCGCAATCATCCGGAATATAATTTATGCAGAAATGTATTCATGGGATTCATTCAGCTGCGACATGCTGACCCCAGCCGCGCTTGCCGCATACGGTAATGCACGAGAATACTGGAGTGAGAAGAAGATGCCCTGCTGCTCGATGCAATGCTGCAATGTACAAGAGAGAAAATTACGTGCAGTCATATTTTTTATAGAAACTTAACTGCAAGTAACGCGACATCGCGTGTCTAGTAATGGCACAAAAACGACCTAGCAACCGAAGACATGCAATGTCGACAAAGACAAGGACATTAGCAGCGTTAGACAAGCACGTAGCAAGTTTAACGGTATGTACCTATATAGGTCGGCAATAGAGGTGTCTACTCGTTGCGACGAAGTTATAAACGCGTGCTAGCATGCTCTATAAGTTAATCATGGAACATTTCTCTGCAACACCCTCTTAGTAGGGAACTCCAGGTTCGAACTACATTACTCCGTTTTACATCCTACCATGGCTCTCGCGGGGCTGTAAAACACGGCAATAGCACTAGTGTCAAAGACCTTGTCAGTATTCTAGCAGAGCTACACAAGTATTTATGTCGAAAAACTACCTTCTAATTTACCGAGTTTCTCTAGTCCACGAGAGCATGGTAGTTTGACATCTGTCAACGCAGGGTATTGCCTGTCAAACTTTGAAACCACGTCCCTCCAGTCCGGCTTGGGCTCCTCTTTGGAGACATCGGTAACGAATCAACAGTCAGCATGTTCCTCGTCATGGTCATCGGATAGTACCCGCGCTAGACGAAAGCGGCAGCGTGTTTACCGCCGTCTCTCTGCATCTTCAGCTGCCGGTGGGCATTGGCATAGCGACGACAATCCGTCCCACAGATAGCCGCTGATGCTCGATCTGGGCCTGGGGATGGCGTTTATCGGATGACGCATAACGTGGAGCATGGGGTTATGCAGGTGCACTCACGGGATGGAGCCGCTGCAGGTACTGGAACCCCGTTGCCTTCAATTGACGCTGCGAGCCTTACCATTACACTCAATTGCACTCAGTCGTCATAACTAAAAACGTCATGGACGATTTAATGTTCTTAATGATATTCTCTTTCAACAGGCACATTGACGTCGCCCCAGTGCGATTGCACGAGTCGTTGGTGAGGCTCGTGCTTTCTGTTGATTTCCCTGCCGTTACCACAGCAGCACGAGGCCCCGACACCCTCCTTAGTCAGCCTCCCAATATCACCACCCACTGCGACCCGCCCCAGCACAACCACTGTACAACCCTATTACTACCCGACGCGCTCCAAGGCAACCCGCCCCGGACCTTCGACTCGGCTGTCAACTTGCTTGGTTCAACTGCAACTGAGCTTTGTCATTGTTATTGTCGACATAACACAGCCAAACACAGCAACAATGGCCGAAAACTACACGGTCCTCGAAGAACTGGGCAGCGGGAGCTTTGGAACCGTCTACAAAGCGATTGAGAAGACGACGGGCGAGACGGTTGCGATCAAGCTCATCGACCTGGAGAATAGCACCGACGAGCTCTCCGACATCCAGGCCGAGATTGGCCTGCTGAGCACATGCAAGAGTCCCTATGTCACCGAATACAAGACAAGCTTCGTAAAAGGCGTAAAACTATGGATAGTCATGGAGTTTTTGGGCGGAGGCTCTGCCCTGGATCTGGTAGATTGCGCCTCGAAAGTAAAATGTACACCACTGACGAGTTCAGATGAAACCGGGCCCCTTCAGCGAAGCACACGTCGCCGTCGTCTGCAAGCAGCTCCTCCTCGGTCTCGAGTACCTCCACTCGACCGGCAAGATCCATCGCGACATCAAGGCCGCAAACGTCCTCCTCACCGACTCGGGCAAGGTCAAGCTTGCTGACTTTGGTGTCGCCGCGCAACTGCACGACTACAAGTCGCAGCGGCATACGTTCGTCGGAACACCGTACTGGATGGCGCCCGAGGTGATACAAGAGAATGGCTATGACTTCAAGGCAGATGTCTGGTCACTGGGTATCACGGCTATGGAGCTTGTCATGGGGGAGCCTCCGAACGCGCAGATCCACGCCATGAAGGCCTTGTTCGTCATACCAAAGAACCCCGCTCCGCGCTTGGAAGGCGATAGCTACAGCCGCGACTTCAAAGACTTCGTGGCACAATGCCTTATCAAAGACCCGGACCGACGAGCGAGTGCGAAGGAGCTGCTAGACCACCGCTTCATCAAGCGTGCAGGAAAGCCAGAGGCGATGCGGGAACTCATCGAGCGAAAGCAGATGTTTGATGCCCAGCAAGAGACGAGCACCCATGTGAAGTACTATGAGGAGTCCATGTGAGAAGATCCATATTCCAAAAGAAGGACTCACGCTAACATGTCCCTAGGGTCGACCTCACCCCAAAGGCAGATGAAGATGACTGGATCTTTGACACAATTAAGCAGGCCCCCATTACCCCTGCACGCCAGGTGACCACACGACGTAAGGTGTCGCGAATTCCCTCTTCGAATGGTGGCGTTGCGTCTCTGATGCAGCGCATGGACATCGGTGCCGCACCGTTGGGCAACGTATCTGACTCTCCTCTTCTCGAGCGACGACGGACCTCATCTCGGAAGTCTTCATCGTCTACTATCATTCACGAGGATTCGAATTCGACACCGACTGCGCGCCGCGTTAGCAACGTGCCCAAACAGCCTCTCGGGGTAGATCTCACCTTTGGCAACTCACCGTCAACGGTGCGGCATTTCAAGCGAGTGTCTTCTGGCGAGCGACGCGCAGCGCTTTCATCCAATCCTCTTGCGAATGGGAACTCATTCCACCCCAATCCGCAGGCTAAGACCTTCCGTCCCTCACCACCGAACTCGGCACATCCGCTGGATGACGCTAACGACGAGAATTCTCCGCCTCCTGTCCCGGTCCATGCGCCAATGGCTGTGACCAAGGATGTTCTCTATGGTCGTCGAGCATACAGCAAGGTGCTGGACTCTGTCTTTCAGGAGGCGTACGCGAACTCGGCTTCCCCCCATCAGCGGGAGGCATTGGGTGGAGTTCATCAGGCCTGGGCCCATCTCGACCAGGTCGACCCGCAGGGAGAGTTCTTGCTGATGAAGGCAATGATCGACCGTCTGCAGAGCGACTCGAAACTGGCCTCTGCGCTTGGTGTCTCGGTCTCTTCATCGTCTACGCCTAAGTACAATACCAAGGGCAGCGAGACTAGCTTGAGCGGCACTACAGTTCATGGCACAAGCACGACCCGCATACGCTCGAGCACAACCTCCACGGGCACCTACAGCAAGATTTCCGCCGAGTATGCTTCGACACCACAGACACCGTTTCAGACTCCCATGGGCACGCCCAGTAGCGCAACCTCCACATCCCCACTGAAGGGACCAAAACTCATCCTCGCCCAGAACAACCCGCATCTGAAGTCGCATCGCCGTCGCCAGAGTGCCATCATCGGTGGCGAGAAGATGCTTAGCACTGATGGGTATGCGATTGATGAGAAGAAGCTGCCTGGCCACGTTGAGCCTGGTATGGAGCAACAGGGTCTTCTGGCTGACATACTTTATGGTCAGTGGATGTCTGGGTTGCGTACTCGGTGGCCGCTTTCCTAAATCTATTGCTGTGGCATCTTGAGAGCGTTCAAGATTTCTCAGTTTTGAATAGATGATATTGATGCGGAGTTGTTTTGCGTAGCGGCCCACTCTGATACCTGCATTTTTGGTATCGTACCGGCATAGCTTGCTGCCTTGCAGCTGTTCATGTCTCTCTTTCGGTACATCACAGCATTTCATCATCACCACCACCACCACGATACCACGACTTTCTTGCAGCTGGCTCATTGGGTAATGAGTCTGCTATGAGAGATGCCTTGCATACGATCATGACGGAGGGTGTTATTAATTCTTTTTAGCGATAGTTGCATTGATTTTTTTTTTCAAAAAGAACTGGCGTTTTCAGGCATTTTAATGGCGTTTACTTACTCAGGTGGGGTTCAATGAGGGAAATTGATAAAGGGGGATGGCAGACAATGTGGGGGAGAGTTTGGATGTGGATGTGGATGTGGGTGTGTGTTGATAGTTGTAATATTGATTGTGAATATAGCGGTATAGGGCTGTAGTCAAATATTGAACGTGTTTCTTGGACGTATGAACTATTCCTTGGATTACAACATATCATCTCATATCCTATCTCACCATCTCCTTTGGAAATCCCACCCCACGCATCTCTCCCAAGTCCAAAACACGTCTACCTCTTCACCCTTCCCGTCCCAAAACCTCCCTCCTCAAACCCCCTCACCCCCGCATCAAGCTCCACAGCCCGCACCCCCTGCAACTCATACACCCTCACCCCGGCCTCTTTTCCCCGGGGAGTTGGACTCCCCATCGGCATTTCAACCCTCCTCCCATACTGCTCACAGTCCATCTCATTCCTAGAACTACCATGGCCTTCTACTTCCTCTACTTTTCCTTCCCCAAATCCTCCTGGCGCCGAGGACGTTTGCAGTTGCAGGATGTGCAGTTTCCGCGCCTGGCGCTTGTACAGGATGGTGAAGAGGGCGGTTATGGCGGTTATGGGGAGGAGGACCGAGGGTAGGATTATAGCGGGGAGGTTTGTGTTTGTGGCGGATGGGGTTGAGGGGGGAGGGGAGGGAGGCGTGCTGGAGGAGGGGGTGGTTTGGGTTTGGGGGGGTTGGGTTATTGTTGCCGTGGCTGTAGCTTGTTGCGTGACTTTGGGAAGGAGAAGGATTAGTTTTGGGTTCGTGATCGTGATCGTGGTGGGAGAAAGATAAGAGAGGGAAAAAAGGGGGGATGCATACATCTTGTCAACTCACTGCTCTTGGCACAATAACTCCCAAACGCCTCAAGCGCACTTTTCACATCGGTCTGCGTCTGCGTCGTTGCCGACGCTGGCCCGGTACTTCCTGCCGTCAAACGCAGCATCGTCGTCGTCGCTGTCGTCGTCGCTGTCGTCGTCGCTGTAGCCGCCTTCCCGCAAGCATCACTCACAGCCGTCGATATAATAGACGCATACTCGGTGCTCGAATCGATGCAGAAACAGGCAAAGGAGGTTAGTTGCGTATCGTCGCCGCAGCCGGAAGCTTGTGCGCGGATGATGGCGCTGACGCGGTCCTGTGCGCAGGGTTTGAGGGATGTGTAGAGTGGGATTTGGTCGATGTAGATGTGTGTTTTCCCGGCTGCGGTGGCGAGTTTGAGGGTTGTGAAGAGGAGGGTGAGGAGAGCGAGGGGGAGGCTGGGACCCATTGAGGTGATGGATTGGGTTCGATGGGTGAGGTGAATATGGCGTATGACCGCGCAATAGAAGGGAAAAAAATGTGAAATCAACAAACTTGGGAGAATACATAACGACGAAAAAGACCAAAAAGGCGCACACTTTTTGGTATAAAGCGACAGGCTCTCACAAGTCACAAAAGCTTCTCGTCAAGCGTGTTCTTTTCCCACCCCCATCACTTCGCACCGCATCGCATGTGCGACGAAAACCTTCCCACATACCTAACTAGTCTGTTCATAAACCCGGGGAACTGCTCGCGTAGACCCCTGCCCAAACACATAGGGTAGGACATGAGACAGGAACCGATGCGTCACAATGGGGGCCTGAAGAGTCTTACAGCTGCTGCAGGGAGCAGGGAGCAGGGAGCCGAAAACTGGAGACGCGGAGGAAGCAGGTGTGCGTTTGGTATACCGGGAAGAGCGTTTAACGTCTAGATTGGGAATGCAGAGCGTAGGCTAGATGTCGTGGGGGCGGAGAATTGGGCTGGCAGACAGCATGCAAAAATACGGAAGAGTTTATTCTTTCTTGAAGAGATTCGTAGATTAGGCCAAGTAAGAATGAAAAGTGGACTTAGGATTTGGAATTCCCATCGTCCATTTATAACGGTACTCTGGACTCATTATTCAAGACTAGTACATGGGGTATGTACAGTACAGGGTCTTGCAGGCATACCTCGCGGCATGGAGCCGTAATAGGTGCGGTGCCTCCCAACACCTCGCCCTGTAAATTGCAAATAAAAAAGCTCCCCATGTCTCACAGCCCAGCTTTCAAAGCCGTGTTCTCCGACGTAATCCTGCCCCATTCCAAAGTCTTCTTCTAAAGCCTTTCCTGCTTGCTCTCATCCTGGCTATCCGGCGAGCTCTGATCTTCCTGCAACAACGTTGAAAAAGCCCCTCTTGTCCGCAAACCTGGGATTAACAGCAAGCTCGACGACATCGATGCCCGCGGGTTGAGCAGTCCGCAATGTTGGCCCCATGGACATTTTTAGCAGGGGTAATAGAGGCTTGAAGACGAACCTTTGCATTCGGTGGAGGCTGGCTGGGGTGTTGCTGGTTAGGGCGCGCGAATCGACCAAGTTGCCTGGGTTGATGGCCACAGCGCTGATCCTGGATAGCGATGCATCCTGAATCTGGTTAGCAAAGCTATGTGGGTTGAAGCGCATGAACCTACATTCTGGAGATATCTGTTGAGGGGATATAACCATGTTGTAACGGCTAATTTTGCAGTAGCATATCTCTGGTACCCGCGCCCTTGCTTATCCGCATCAGCGACGGGCTTGATCAACTCATCCAGATCGCTGGGGATGACGGGAGGATATTTTTCCATCGAGTTCTTGCCTGGCCAGTGTGAGTCGCTTGATAAGAGGACTACACGGCCTTTCTCCCCAAAGCTGCCCAACAGTCGCAGAATGAGGAGCGGAGTGGGCTATGTGGGCAACTTCGATGGTCTTGTCGAAGCCATCTGAGGTGATTTCAGGGTCGCTGACTAGGTTCCAGTAGTAGGTATTGGCAATGATGGCAGCGAGAGGAGGATATTTTCCGGTGGAGATGTCGGAGATGATGCGGTCGGCAAAAGCGTGAACTGCAGATAGATTGGAGAGATCAAGAGCGTCAACCGTGGCTTTTGCGTTGGGGAAACGAGAAATTGTTTCGCGCAATCGAGCTGTGTTTGCGTCGGAGGAAGAAGCATCCCGAACGGTGAAGATGGCGTTGTAGGCTGGATAGGCCGAGAGAAGATGCTCAGCGGCTGGGATGCCGAGGGAACTGTTTGCTCCGGTGAGTATGATGGTTCCTGCCATGGTTATAGACTTGAGCAATTTTTGCAGAATTGAAACGTATTTAGGTAAGTTTTTAAAGATGGGTTGTCCTTTTGCTCGAGGTGAGGGGCGGTTAAACAGGGCGTTGATATGCGGCGTAGCTCCCTGCCAACACCCTCGATACCGGACACCGATTAAGGCAGCCGCAGTGATAGCTTGTATTGATGTACAGTGATCAATGGAGCGATTGGATGGTGGCCCCAAAGAGAGCTGATAAGGCGTTATTGACCGGGTCAGGGTAGGGTGGTTTGCTGGTAGCACAGAAGACATATGCAGTAAATAATCCGCCCCTACAATTTTTGATATGGTCAGTAAAGTTTCCTCTGAAGGGTGTTTGAATGTCTGGAAGTCTGTAGTGTATGATCACTGCAGCCCTTTCACAAGCACGAGCTCTGTTCCTAGTCCGTACCAGGCACGCCCGTGTTATCCTCCTCCAAAATCTCATCGTCCCGCCTCGTTTTTTCCTCGATCACTATAATCGCCTCATATCCCAAAAGGTCTTTCAACATCTTTCTAGCAGTACTCAAAAACGCAGACTCTGTCTTTTCTTCTATGTATCGGTCACTCATGCTTGCTGCGTCTCACTCAACCAAGCCCTGGTCGGAATATTGACTCGCTTTTTCCGATGAAGCTCGATAGAACGACATTCACATCACCG
The DNA here is from genome assembly GCA_010015675.1 of Byssothecium circinans. NCBI lineage: Eukaryota > Fungi > Ascomycota > Dothideomycetes > Pleosporales > Massarinaceae > Byssothecium > Byssothecium circinans. The sequence goes on along the minus strand of ML977000.1, from coordinate 210,404 downwards.
ATAAAGTGCCATGGCTTGATTTGTATCGGATTTGTGAGTACTAAGCACAAGCCAGAAATCACAACCAAAATCTCGTTAGGAATGTCAGATACGAGTCATTGCACACCTCGGTCGTGTCTTGATCGTCTTGCGACCGCTGTGATCCTGTCGGTCCGTTCCTCGCATGTGCTACTAGTAGTACGGTTACCTTCGTTCATATAGCTTCCTTACCTATGCAACCTCAAATTAAGCCGGAGGCGGTATTGACGGTTCGCACGTAAAGGGTGGAGGACTCCTTAGGGCTTTGGCTCGCTGTTCGTCCCAACTGTGCCAAGACCGCCATCTCCTATCTGTACTAGCGTGTCCCCTTCCATCAGAAGCCGCCCGGGCGTGCATCAAGTGGGAGTCTGAATAACGTGGAGAGAACCTGGAGAGTAGCCATCTTCCTCATTCTCTTAAGCTTCCGCGGATACCGAATTATAAGTCTGGAGTCCACTTCCTTGAAAGCCCAGCCTGATAGAAGATAGACTGGAGTTATTGGATCTCACAAGATCGGGTCATTCGTCATTCCCTCCGCCGTATTATCGCTGCGTTCCCCCTTTCATCGAAGCCTCCAACATCAAAGAAGGCATCAAAGAAGGAGCGAGAAGCATGGAGCGAGTGTACTTTTGCAGCATGATATGAGCGAGAAGTAAAAAGAGAGCAGAGCCGCAAAATCCAGTCCGTGTCGCATGGCGAATATGGTACGATTGATGGGACGGCCCGGAAGGTATTATATTCCATTAGGAAGTTAAGACTAGACGGTGGAAAGCATTACTCTTCCTAGGGAACAGATTTAGAGGAGGATGATTTTCTGCAGCCTTTGTTCTGGCAGCGTGATGTTCTGTCAACCTTGTTGCTACTCGAAACAACGCAGGTTTGACAAAAATGATTGAAACCAGCTAGGGATGACAATGGCAAAAGAAAGTAATCATACCAAAAAGGTCACAAGAAAAAAGCAAAAAGAAAGAATTTTGAGCCCTACGTGGGGGTCTAGAGGAACTGTTAGCGGGTGATTCGAACTGACGTCTGACACGGTGCAACTTACCGAACCCACAACCTTGAGATTTCACATCGTATACAATCGCTCTATTTAGAAGGTGAAACTTTGTAAGAGTCTCACGCTCTACCGATTGAGCTAGCAAGGCTTTGAATTATGGTGGCTTTCGTGCCTTGGTGAATTTATATATACGGAGAACGACAGATTTTTGAGTGTTCGCCGAGCTAGTGCCGATAGCCTCCACCATCCCCCGACCGAAAAGGAAAATTTTCACTAGTCAGATAAGACTCATTATACCTGATTTAACACGAATAGTCTATTCTACCACGTCTACTTCGAAATGATGTGTGGGACAGCGCGATTCGGCGGCTCGGCCCACGCATATCTGTCCAAGAGACCATTTGTGATTCACTATCATCTTAATTATAAGCGCGAACAGCTATCCCCGCCCCTCTTATTGGCTCAGTACGACTTCACTGCTTCCCCGAAGGGCAAACATGGTAATCCGCCAATAATTAGAAAGAAAATGGACCAAGCCCCCTCTAACACTTTGCCCAGCTTGAAATCCGGAACGAGTTTCTGAAAGATACCATGTGGGCCGTACTTCTTGCTAATAGTCTTCAACTTCTCTAGCGATCCACCATTATAGCTCGAAAATGCATCTTGCGCGGAATGCTAACAGGAAGCGAATGAGCATGCTGAGAAATCCTCCGTCCTTGGGATCGAGATTCATAGGATCGCCGCCATTTTCCTCGCTGCACTGAGACGTTTCGTAGTGATAGGTTCTTCTGCGACTCCAACAAAAGTATTAAATTGAGGAATAAGTTTCTTAGCAACATCGGACAGTTGTGTCGATGACGATGAGCATCGCGTCCTTGCTGAACTTGATGGATGTAACATACCAATTCCACTTCAAAACTCGCGCCAAATAGCCGTTTGTCTGGTTTACTAGCTGGCTGACGTTTTGCACACCACGCCACTAAAGATGGGTCCAATCGATCTTGGGAGGGCGTATCCTGCGTACTCGGCACCAGTGCTCCCTCCAGTGCTCCCTTCACATCTTCGTGACCACCACCAGGAAGCATTCAGATCGTCATAGCATTCGAGAAATCAGCCGAACTCCTTGATAAATTTACATAATTGCCATCCTCTTTTAGAAAATATAGTTCCACATTCAAAGCCCACTCTACACATTTCCTGGTCCGCGTCTCGCAGAAAGGAGCAATGCGCCCTATTCCTACACGTCCCTCATGGGCCAGCAGCCATTCGTAATGCTAAATATGCACGAGAAATATGGCCTTGTGGTACGGTCTGCCCCGAAGGAGCTATCATTCAATATGGCAACTGCGTGGAAGGACATCGATGGTTTCCGTGCCGGTCACAAAACCTTCATTAAAGGCAAAATTTACGGGGCGCACATGGTCTTGCGACCTGCCAAGATCTAGAAAAGCATGCGCGTCAGCGGCGATAGCTTTCGCATACATTCTCTGAGAGTGCGCTACGTGAGCAGGAAAGGCTGATGGCTGAACTTTTGGACTTATTCGTCAACAAGATGGAGAGGTCGGTACACACAAGGATGGGTCGGGTTCGATATCACTGGCAGTTTTGCGTTTGGTCGCACTTGTAACGCAGTGAAGAACGGCGGCAGTCACATTCAATGACAAGACACTACGTCAGATTGCAATCGTGTATTCGATGTGACGGTTTCCATGGCTGTCAAAAATCCTGATGCTTTTAATGCCGACCAAAGTTCAGAAGCTGTTGGATGACAATAAAATTCATGAGGAGTGTACATTGGCGACGATAATTGAGCGGCTGAATGACCGGAACAGACGACCGGATTTTCTCGCCCGGCTAACGGAAAATGGCAGGGAGGAAGAAGTGTCACCCATTTTACTGGCAGCCGATGCGGCTAATATTCTTCAAACTGGAAGTACTCGTGGAAATTCTAGCGGCAGTGAGGGATAGATTCTAAGCGCTTTGAGAACCAAAGCTCGTATCAAAAGAATGTTGCTGGCCGATCTTGCCGTGATTTCAGTGTATGACTTGAATCTTGATCGAATTTGTTCCCTGAGCGCCTCCATGACGTCCAGGCGACGCAGCAGGTAGTAGAAGAGCGTGGTCAAAGTCGTATTGCGCGTATCGGTTCCCAAGGGAGGAGATAGCGTAGAGGGACACTGGATTCCGGCAGGCACCATCATCTCGTACGCAGCTTATCTTTCTCTGAGAACTTTCGGCCGAGAGATAGCTGAATAAGGATCACAATGACCATCTAGACGCATCGCAGCCATGGTCATGCCCAAGAGGATGTATTGGCCAAAAGTAAAGCGCCCTTCATGCACATGGTACCCTAACCGGTTTGACTAACAAACGGCAGCCTAGCGCAGATTAAGATGAATACGGTGATTGCGAAATTGATCCATATATACGATTTTGAATAGATAAACACAAAAATGTACTTGCACCGCGACTGCAAAACGGTACCATATGGGAGAGTCCGCCTTTGGTAGTGAGAGTGAGGCAATGGGGAAAGGCCCGACGGTGATACATAGAGTGCTGGCAAGTGCCGAAAGCCACTACCTACCGTACTAGGCTCGCTTCTTTGGAGTCTTGATCGGCAGGCAACAACATAGAACCCGGTTTCTTTGGAGCGTCACTAGTAAGGGGGTGGGGGCGGGAGCCTCCTATTCGTTAGTTGGTGGTCCATGAATACATATAGATACAGCACTCAGGTTTCCCCCTTATCTATGCAACAGCCACAGCGTGAAAATAATTCACTGTATCGCACACCATCGCAAACTCGCACAATGGGGCTGAACACTTCCTACGATCCTGATAAGGATATCCCCGACCTCTCTGGGAAGGTCATCTTCATGACCGGAGGTATGCCTTCCACTCATAGCCGTACATTCATGGCGTAATGTCTACTGACTATTGTTGAAGGCACTGCTGGTCTAGGCAAAGAGACAATCGCGACTCTCGCAAAACACAACCCGCAACACATCGTTTTTACGGGCCGCAACGCGGAGGCCGCCAAAGCTGTTGTAAGCGAGACGAAAACCACTAGTCCATCGGTCAAAGTGTCATTCATCGAGTGCGACCAAACCTCTCTCGCGTCGGTGAAATCAGCGTCGACGCAATTGCTGGAGCTTGTGGATCGACTGGACATTTTCATTGCCAACGCAGGAATTATGGGCGGCGACCCAGGCGTTTCAAAAGACGGACACGAAATTCAGTTTGCGGTCAACTACCTCTCACACGCGCTTTTCGTCAAGCTTCTGCTGCCAGTGCTTGAGCGCACTGCATCCACCGAAAACAACGTGCGCATCATTCTTCTGTCGTCGGTTGGCTTTAGATTCACCCCGGCCGGCGGGATTGTGTTCAAAGACTTGAAATCCGAGCAAACAAATCTTCCCATCGGCATCATGCAAGCCAAATGGCTTAGATACGGTCAGAGTAAGCTGGCAATGGTGCTTCATGCGCAAGACCTCGCAGAGCGCCACCCTCTCGTTACAACACTGTGCCTACATCCGGGCGCTATCAGCACCGGCTTAATCGAGGACAAACCCATGTTTGACAGGTGGTTTCTCAAGCTGGCTACATTCGGACAGAGGGTTCCTTTGAACCAGGGCGTTTGGAATACGTGCTGGGCAGCAACGGCTCCGGCAGGGGATCAGCTCAAGTCTGGCGATATGTATGAACCAGTCGGCGTGCCGATGAAAGGCACCAAGGATTCAGAGAGCGCTAAGCTGAGGGAGCAGTTGCGGGAATGGACCGAAAAGGAGCTTGAGAGATACTCGCACGAATGACACAGATAGGCATCATTCTGGACAATAAGCAATATCGCCAACGCATGAGGGATCATAACGTGCATCTTGTCGTTGCGGTGTGGTTTTTGCCTTTGTCGGAATTGTTATCGTGGAAAATCCGCCTGTTCTTGATGCAGGCCCACTTTCTATCTGCAGTAATTCTATGGCCTGCGCGACCGACTGCCATCTCTTTCTAGATAATGCGCTATCTATGATATGGTACTCAGCAAGCACCGAGGGATTGATTGCGCACGACACTGGCGGGTGTGTATGTGGATGATCCCGATACAAGGAATAATGAAGCAGCTAAATACAGTTTCCCCCACCGGCTCGGATGCGTAGCGTGGTTTTGTGACTAGGGGCTTCAACCAATTGGATTACCCTAATTACCCCTAGTGAGGCCCGTCAGAGGGATTAGTAGCCGCGTTTTAACCCTGGCAATTAGCATTTTAGGTTGCTTTAGGGTAATCGCAAGGCTTCTCACGTGTCACGTGTTTGTACTTTCCACAGGCACGAGATGATCGAATCGATCGAGCATGCAAACTTTTGGCTGTGATTTGCTTGGTCAACGGTAAGACACTGTCCATATGCGTTAATAGATCTTTGAGTGTCCTCAAGCAGACGAGTTGGAGGACATGAGCTTGGAGGTGGGGAAAAGCTATAATGATTCGCTCATTGCGGTCAGTAAGCATGGAATTCCAGTTGATCGTAAGTAGTTACATACATCTGAAATAGTGTACTCGTACTGATATCAGTCCAGCGTTGAGGCCAGCACAAGTAATCTTGCGGGATATTTGGGACTGCATGCGGGCTCATGACTTCGATCTCGCACACCTAGTCTTGGAACCTACGTTCACCTTTTGAGAGCCTAGAAGAACCGAGAGCATCTTAACATGAAGGGAATTGGAAATTTGCTCAAGTACCGAGAGCGTGGCGTTTGAAAAGTCGGCACCAGAAGCCTCAATGCTGCAACTAATGCAGAGTTCCACCCATTGGTACTATGGTCTCTCATCATGGTCATGGGCATCTGAAGCCGAACTCCGCATTATCGGTATTAAATCTGACTAGCATCCATGAACTCTATTCCTGTAGATGTATTGATGAAGTGCAGTGCTCTAGTCTCGGGAGGCCTTGAAAGGGGCGAGCGGCGGGAAAGTTAACGGAACAGTGGCATTTGAAAACACATTAGAGACCTCTACTAAATCTCTATTCAATTACATCCCACAGGAAGCAATGACCACTGGTATCGCAACAATCTATAGCTTCGATTTCGCATTTTCTTCCCTTCCTTTCAAGTTCGGGTGCGGCGTCTTCACCGGCCTTGTCACAGCGTAAAACGCCAATCCATTCGACTTGGTAGAGAACTGGACCTTGGATCCAACGTGGAAGAATGCGAAGTCGCCAGGGACGAGATGGTGCGTGATGCCGGTTGCCTCATCAAGGATGTCGATTTGGCCGTTGAGGATATATTTTGTTTCCTCAAATGTGTAATGCGCTGGACGCGATGGGCCGGCTTCAATCTTGTAGAAGCCAGAGGTCAGGTAAGATGGTGAGTCTTTGGTCTGGGTGCGGATGCTGTGAAAGAGATTAGATGGTTGCGTTCAAGACAAGGTGTAATTTTCGAGGGCGGCTTACGAATGGAAGTCCGCCACGGTAGCGTTCTCGCCTTGTGGGAGCGGGATAAACTCGTGACCCGCGCCCTTGACGATCGTAAGAGGAACTAGGTTTCCAGACACTAAATAAATAGCTAACTTTAGCAAGGTGTTATGTGGTCGGGGAGTAACAGGAAGAAAGAACGTTACTCACTGTTTGTGTTGTTAGACGTTTGTGGTGTCAAGTATAGGCAGCATTTGATCGTGCAAGGGAACTGTTCAGTGATATAATGGTTTGTAGCTATCGGTTACGCCCCCGATCCCCATAAATTCCCCACTTTATTGATGGTGCAATGGTTTTCTAGATTAGGCAATTTTTGCCCGAACTCTCCGTATTCGGTGCGAGAACATTATAAATGCACCTTTTTAACTCTCAAAAATAACTGAAAGTGGTAATTGAAGGTTGAAATAAGTGGGTTTGGTGATTTGATAAATCCCATAATATCGGCGTGGCTCAGTTATTTGTGTATTAAGTATTCCGCCATATAATCATCTTTTTGGTATATCCTCAAAAAATTCTCGCGCTCTATCAACGGGAAATGGAACGTGATTAAACGTATCGTAGATGACGTGCGATTTGTTTATCGGTCATTGTTCCGATGCCTCGACATTTCACTACTACCTGATTGGTCAATTCAGTACTAAATTCTCATGTTGCTCGGGAGGTAAGCGATTGGCCACCCTTGCGAGAAGTTCTCTGATAAAAGCGTTCAACATTACTGACCATATATGGAAACATCAATAGGCCTTATCTACTTGAGAGGACTTAGTTTCAGGCTAAAAATTATCTAGGTAAAACTTCGTTACCACGGGAGCCCGTTCAAAGCTTTACCAACACAACTCATTCTTATAGAACATCATAAGTTCGCACTTGATTAAATCTCCTATGATACTGATTATTGGTGTCTTCTATCAACAATTTAATATCATCACATCGCGATTTCATTCCAAGGAGGACCTCTGGAAGCTTACGCAGCAGCCTTTCGCATATACATGCACGTGGGTGAAGATGCATTAAGATCAATTGTCACACTCCAGAATGCTGATCTATTGCCTATGTAGGTAGCTTCTGCCTGCAAATATATAGTCACGTGATTTCAACTGTGCCTCACGTTCTTCCGCGCCGCATTGCTCGAGCGCGCCTGCGATTTTGGGGCACCTCATCTTACTCTCATACACTTCATCCTTCATCTTCAGTATGCTACGACTGTCTCTTCTTGCGTGGGGCATTCTATTCGGCGAAGCCGTGCGTGCTCTCGTACCAAGAGCTGTCATAGGCAACCATGTTGCATATGAAGGAACCACCGTTAGTAAAATCGAGCACTTTCAAAACATTAGGTTTGCAAAAGCGCCACGGTTCGCGCCGCCAGAGCTCTACACACCCGAGGACGGCTCAATTGTTGATGCCTCTTTACCTGGGCCAGCATGCCCTCAGATGGAAGGTTCACTGCCTCCCTTCTTTGCCGAGACACAGAGCATTAGCGAGGACTGTTTGAACCTTCGAGTCGCACGGCCTGTCGGTATCACAAAAGACAGCAGCCTACCGGTCGTAGTTCATGTTCATGGCGGTGGCGTTATCAAAGGCTCGGCTTATGACCCGCATTTCGATCCTGACAAGCTTCTCTCTATAGCCTTGGCCAACAATAAGCCTATCATCTATGTCGCTATCAATTACCGCGTCACGATCTTTGGCTTTGCTCGATTGCCGATCCTCAAAGACCAAAAGTCACTGAATCTGGGCATGAGGGACCAACGAACAGCGTTTCAATGGATCAAGGAGAATATTGCGGCATTTGGTGGCGACCCCGACAAAATCACCAGCTTTGGATCGAGCGCCGGAGGGACATTCAGCTCGTTGCATCTAATGGCCTACGGCGGCGAACAAGGCGTCCCCTTCTCCCAAGTTTGGTCCATGTCAGGGCCCCAGGAAACGCACTCAACATCACCAGTGACGCTACAACCCTACACACACTCGCAGTTGCGGAACGACTCGGCTGTGGGAACGACGTTCAAGAAGACGAGAAGCTGCTGGAATGTCTCCGAAATACACCCATGGAAAAGCTTGTGGAAGTGGCCATGGCGTATTCTAAGGAGAATCATCCTCCATTCGGGCTCTTTACTTTTATTCCCTCAGTCGACGATGATTTCATTCCACACCGCTCAACAGCCTTGTACGAAGCTGGAAGATTTGTCAAAGGTAAGTCTGTGATGTAGGCCAGCACATTCAATCACTGACATGACCAGGCATACCGATCGTATTTGGATGGACACAAGATGACGGAGCCTCAAATGCCGGACCAGCTCATCTTATCCAGGCGGAAGAAGACATGATCGCTCCAATAAAGGCATTTGCTTCTGGCCTCACATCCGAGCAAATGACTAAACTCTTCTCTTACTACGACGCAACCGACTTCCAGTACGAGCTTGAGAACTACGAAGCCAGGAAAGAAGTCTCCGAACCGACCGTGTCTGTCCACTTCTTCCGCCTCTCCCGCATCTTACGCGATATTCTCTTTACCTGCTCGTCCATCAATTTCGGCCATGCAATGGCGAAGCACAGTCAAGCGCTGGATGCGGATTTCCCAGGGGTTCGTCTCTATGTTTTGAATCAAAGCATGTTGACCCCGCTCTGGAAGGGTGCCGGTATGCCGTACATTGGTGTCTCTCACGGCTCGGATCACAACTATATCTTCGGGGGTCATTTCCTCGAAGGTGAGGTCAGTAAAGCCGATCAAGAGCTTTCCGAAACCTTTGTGGAGAGCTTTGTCAATTTTGCATACACTGGAAATCCTGTCTCAGCGGAGGCCGGCGGATTTGATGACTGGCCGGCAATAAGGGCGGATGAAGACGCAATCTTGGACGAGGTACCTGTGCAGGTAATAGGCGGACCACTTGGGTCGGGTTCATGCCGGGTGCGGGCCAATGAACACATGCATGAGCATGCAACCCCGAGGCTAGATGAAGATGGGACACAACATCCCATTGGGGAGAAATTCGAATATGGGGGGATGAAGTCCAAAACTGAAGCTCTGCGCCTGCAGCAGCTAGGGCGGGAGAAACTGATTCAGCGATGCTCTTTCGTGAACAGCTTGGCAGAAACGCTGGGAGTGTAAACACAAGATCATGCTTCGACGCTGGCAGCGGTGTTTGGAAGGTTTGAACCCGGGCTGGTGGATACGACCTATGCGAGGGACGTTAAGGTAGTGAGGTACTGCTTGATTGGGGAGGTTGATTTCAAGACGAAGGGGGGTAAGGTTAGGGTTTTGAAGGGGATCCGAGGGGATAGGTGAAGGGTTGATATGGACTTAATATGCAACATGCTTTAGATAATTCAACATTTGTTGTACCGTTTCCCTTCCAGTAAAAATTCCAGCGCAATATCAATCTCATTTCTATGTACGAATTTCTACTAACCCTTTCAAAAGGTCACTTCTTGATCCATAACATGCAGATGTGTGGAATATGGTTTATACAGGAGGTTGTACTAGATACGTGCACAAAACCCTATCGTGCTATCTAGGACATATGGAAAGTATCTAGAGCTCTATAGAGGGTGTAACCAACTCCAGTCCGCAATGAAATATCTAAAGGAAAGTCTCCAAGTTTTGTATGCCACTAAAGACTCAAACAGTAAAAGTATCCCCAAGACGCCTGTCCAACTCTACCCTCTCTATTAGACGCCATCTAAAGCTCCATAACCATCTCTCCATTCACCCACTCTACCGCATACCTCTTTGTGGACAAACTCCACGTCAGGTTCCCCGTAGTGGTGTATTTACACCCCTCCACATATACCCTGACCTGCCTCCTCATGTCCGACTCCGCATCTTGATATTTCCTATCTAATCTCTCAGCCGCTGCATCAAACGCCTTGATCTCCTTTTTGATGAACATCACAACCTCATCGACAGCCGCCTGGACGGTTCCTCCAACATGGTAGTACATAATCGGAATCAACGAATCGACAGCATCGCGCTCGATCTCCTTCTTGACAGAAAAGAGATCATTGGTAGCACTAACAATCATATTCGTATACCGAATGATACTCTTCACATCCGAGTCCTCATGGAACGACGCCGGCAAGTGCATGTTCTCGTAGCTGAACTCATGGAATGCGAGACATCTAAGCCGGATGCACGAAGTCAGCAGAGCTCATCCAAGGAATGAGGTGTCAGTGCGCTTCGGCTGGACTCTTTGGACAGGAAAATCCAATGTCTGAGAGGGAGGTGAAGTGGTCAGCGCACTTTATACCCGGAAGTTTAACGCACACAGTGACGGCACTGCTCCCGAGGCGGTAATTCCAGAACTCGTCAACCGATGGAATGATACCGGAAAGTCGCAGCTGCTGTTCGCGCTCCGACATTTCCATGAAGAAACGCATCTCTTCGTATATTCTCTGTTTCTGCTCACGCGTGTAGGCGGCTTTGAGCGAAGCGCCGATGGGTGCGAAGTTCAGGATGACGCGGTTGGTGACTTCAGGGCTCTTGGTGTCGATGCCCAAAGTGTAGCGTACGTAGGCGAGCGTTTGGTCGCGGTAGATTTGCGCGGCGCCGAACTCGTCCCACATGGTGCCATCGTTGATGTCTATTTCGTCGTCCCATGTGAAGAGCCAGATGGCAAGGTACGTGATGATGCGGAGTTTCTGGAAGGGACTATTGGGCCACCATGTTGCGCCGAAGAGACCGATATCTGAGCTTTGGAGAGCCTGCAGACTTTTTCCGGGTGGGAGAGTGCTATATATGTTGTCAGTGTAGGTAGAGGAAAGGTGGGGCTGTAGCAAGACGTTGAAGGAGGGGCGTACGCATCGATCCAATCCCGGATATGAGTGCGTATAGTATCAAGTTCAGGGTTTGTCTTTGTGGGCCAGTGGGCGAAGAGCGGCGCTAGGTCGGGTATGCGGATTATTTGGCCATGGAGAGAGGCGAGGAGCTGCTTTCTCTGGGCTTGGTGGTCTATTTGAAGTTGATTGGCAATGGCTGCGAGACGGCTTGTTGACACTACTGCTAATAAGGTTGGTAGAGTGGCCTGAGAGGATGGATAGGGGATGTTGGGCCTCTCTTCTGCGACGCCGGAAACCATGGTGTCGGGTTCGGTAGCGTTAGATCTCAAAAAGATAGGTTGGGGGTTCAAGTATGGCGAGCCTTAGCCTTGGAATAAAGATAAAGGTTGGTAACTTTTAGCCTTTAAGTAACTGGAAGGATCAGCGACACGTAACCTTAGAGCAAAGGTAACGCTTGGTGACCCTTAACCTTGAACCGACAGTAAAGATTAGCGACCCTCAACCTTACAGTAAAAGTAAAAGCTTGTAACGCAAAACCGGTTCTACGCGTTTGTTAATCTAATTAGTCATGATATCTGTACATTTCCCTTCGTGTGTGCTATGTATGTACCCATAAGCGGCCTTTCCCCTACCTTGCACTCTGATCTCGAGTCTCTTCCAGGAGCCACGCCTGGTTTGGTATTCTAGAATATGAGCCTACCCTGCGTTAAATTCGGATTGGTTGTGCTGCCGATCCTTTCATCCTCCGCTACAGGCAGGTAATTGTCCGTTTGAGATAATTGTCCGCCTGATCTGAATCTTCAATTGTGCGTTTGGTGCTACGCGTGATCCTACCTAAGTTTTGGAGAGCTGATACGCGGGGACCCGGCGGCCTACCTGAGCAGCGCATACGGTGTAGGAAATTAGCACCGCTCGGTCAAGTACCAGTTACAAAAGGCTCTTGAACAGAATGATGGTTCCAGACTGCCAGTTGAAGGCCTGGCCTTGGTCTCGTATACCGTGGAGGCGGTTTGTTGAAACTGATTCACTCCTACCATACCGACAAGGGAAAAATTCCTACTCAATAGGGCGGGAGGGTGGCCTCCCTCCAGCGCTAGACCCATTGCTGATCCTAAATGATATCTTTTGCTGTCGGCCATGGTACTCTCCATTAATCATCCCCGTTGACTTCCCCAATCAGCTTTGTTTGGAAGGGGTTTCAAGTGCCTAAGTCTTGTGTGGTATAAGAAGCCCTATTTTACAGGATCTCCGCTTTGCAGTCACCATGTTAAGACGACCTTCTCACTTAACGAGCAGCACTACGCGTTAAGATGCAATCCTCAAAGCCACAGAAACTGATATCGCTGTTGATAACCTATCCGTCACACTGACCAAAATTCTCCGCAGCCTTAGTAAGTATCGCGACGTTCCACAGGTTTTGCAGGACATCGCCATAGTTACTCTCGCTGACTGAGCCGCTCGCAACGAATTGCATCACTATGGGTGGGTAATTGATCATCTCGCCCATGTCAAGCGGAACGCTCTGGTCTCTATTGGTAGGGACTACTCCGTATATCCCATCTACCTACCTAGTCGACATCCAATCCACAATCGAGACTCCAGAGAAGAAGTATAGCACGGCACGGCACAGGCTAGCCGCTGACTCACGTGATGACCATCCCAGGAAGGGAGAGAATGCAGTAGTTCCCACAATCCATTATTGATCGCCATTATTGCATTATTTCGCACGACACGACCGCTGGACCTTCCTATCGGGCCGATTCCAAACATCCCACGTGTTCGGAAACACACCCTGCACGGAAAGCGAAGCGAGAGGCGATATGGAGCACGTAATATCCATACAAGGGAATTTTAAACGACAATAGGAGAGAGTCGATACGAGCGGCGGGCCGGCATCATCCTCCATCCAATCACATACTACGGACTTATAGTTCCGGTTGTCCGCGGAACCGGCTGGATTAGGTAGGGTACAGTACATACACGAGTGCACGTACATAGCGGCAAGTGCCCAGTACCTAAGGCACACCGATCGGAAGAGACAAGAAAACACATCGTAGATCTGAGAGAATTCCGGGAAGCGGGGGTTGGATATCTATCTAGTCGATCTGCTGCATAAAAGGTGCATCTAGAGGCGAGATTGATAAAGAAGCCAAGAGTTCCCGAGGAACTGATCTAAGCGAACGTCTAAATTAGCCCACTTTCAGTCAAGTCATCTCTCCAATAAAACCCAAACAAAAAAGAGGGCCAATCAAGTTTAAAGCAACATTTTTTTACGTTTTCTTTCATTCCTTTCGGTCCGCGTTGCCTTCCTTTTTCACCTCTTTGAGACTCATAGCCTTCCACTGCTTGACGATAGCATCCATCCTCGCATTCTCAGCGCCAGACATCGTCTTTCGCAAATCCGCAATGTACTGGCTACTCACTGTACTGGCCGCGTTGTTCGTCCACTCCTCGCTCTGGTAAAGATGGAGCTCATTGGCGATATCGGGAGGCAGGGGGATATGTAATTTTTGACATGATTGTGTGAGGAGTCGGAAGAGGACCTGTGCATAGAAAACGTACGTTCCGATAGTGCAGACCGCTCGTAGACAGATTAGAAGGCCTTGATATGATTCGTTGGTGTCACCGGCGATGTGTGAGTGACCGTGGAGTGCGGCTCCTTCAAGACTGCAAAAGCTGGCGATTACTAGTGGCTCTAGCACCAGCGGAATTGTATTGGTCCAGCCGTGGCGTAGGTCTTGGAGGTAGATCAGGCGGCGTAGCTCGCGAACGGCGATGCTCGTGTTGGAGCTTGCTTGGTCTCGGTAGGCCTGTATTCGATCGATGGTACTCTCACAGTTGAGAAACGGTTGGAATAATCGAATGAGTGCTATGTGATGCATCATGCTGCAATGGATTAGCGAACCGCTAGACCTACTCGTGACGGGCAACCTACGCTGCAAGAAGATTCTCGGGCGAAGGGAAGTTTTCTGGATGCAGACTTGGTGCTTGTGTGGTGTACCAAGTCTTCAACTTCAGGTGGAGGATTTCTATCTGTTCGGGCTTAGGAGGGATATCAAAGTTGGGGTCATGCCGATCAATGAGTGTATTCGAGCACTCTAAGATGATGATATTGCGAGCACATTGGCTGCGGAACAGTGCTATGCGGGTCAGCATGATCCTGCAGAACTAGATAGAGAGAGTCACCTTCCTTCTCAGGGGTATCTTCATAAGGAATTGCAACAGGCGGCTGGGACGAGATGATAGCAGGGAAAGAGTAGGTAAATGACATTGCCCTGGCGAAGTTAGTAAAGTAGACACTGGGTTAGATGTGAACTTGCAATTGAAAGTTAAAAAGCGCCCACGCAGTGACGGCGCGAGCCTTCTCCAAGTTTTTGATGGAGACGTGATGGTTTTCCGGGTAATGCGGTAAAACGCGGAAAAGACCCATGTCACGAGCAATACGACATGCCTCAGACAGGAACATGTTGCCAACCTTATCCCGCCCATGTTTTCCAAGCACCATGTATAGGCACAAAGCTCCTTGCAGCCGAGGGAGACTATCATGGCCTTCATCCTTTTCCCATAGTCTTTGAGCCTCTTGATAGAAGCGTGTCATGATATTGTCGCTAAATGGCTTCGACCTGTCGTTAACAAGATGCAGTTGAAACTACTCCGCAATTAGTGCTGCATTGTGGTTACGAACACCTTGCAGCAACATTCCACTTACGGATGCAGTAGCTAAAATGGCGTTGACAAGAAGTTCAGAGCAAAAGCCGTTCTTGCCATCCAAAAGGCCGTCAAGAAAGAGGTCCCAATCCAGGAAATGGTAATAGCTGTACTCCCACTTGTACCATGCCAACATCAGGAGCGAGAGCAAGTGCTTGTCATCGGTAACTGAAGTCCAATTACTCGTTGCTGCGAGGCGGGGATCGATTGGCTGTTCTAGTAATGAATGGTAAGGGACCGTAGTTACTATGCCGAAGGAGTTCTGGGTATCTGAACTGATGTTGGTTAAAATTGCTCGCTTAGCGAGTAACAGTACTTTTCCGAACGTACCGAGCGGAGACATCCATATCAGAGACGTGCCGACGTCTTTGAGTTGTAGGTCCCTCTGAACCGAGCGAAAGGATACCAGGGAAATGTGCGTTATTCGGATCGGAACTAGGAGAGCCCAAAGCTAGGCGGAGTGGCGGTAATGTCAAAGTATTGGGCGAAACCCCGGGTTGACGGCTCGCTGAAGAGCCCGTTGTCGATGGGAACTGTGCTGGAGATTTCTTGTGCCTTGTGAACTCAGCAAGCTCTTGGATTCGCTGCGCGTGGGTCTTCTCGGAAGGATCAGCGCGTATTCTCCGCAAGATCTCCTGAGCTTCTTGTTCTGGTCGTTGACGAAGATATTCGTAGAGCTGGCGCAGGTTCGAAAGCTCGCCTTGCATCTCTTCATTCTTCCTCTTCATTGCTTGGGAAGGTTTCTCGTTTGGCCCGAGCTCGTAGACGCAGTCTGTGTCTTTCTGGGAACAGCATGTACAGATGGGACGAAAGCCATCGCACTGCGCTCCGTCAGAGGGCTGTATCGTAAGGGAGACTAGAGTATACCTTTGACTTCCGCTTGCGGCCTACAACAAGTCATTAGCAAATTGTTCTTCGGACCAGGAGTTGCTCGTCTCGAGGCAGGGCCGATATTATCAACATCGCGTCTAAGCCCGAAAGATGCTTATCAGAACATGGAGATGAAAGTTGGTCTTACAAGCGACACATGCTCCCAGTGTGACTGTCCGCTTCGGCTTCTGGGTCAACAGCGGTCTGCCAGGCGGCTGCGGAGAGGGCTGGGCTTCCATCGGTGCCGGCTGCAGTGCACGGAAATTGTTGGCCATGACAATGTCAATGGCACGATTCGAAGATGGATTCGGAGGCCCGGTCATCCACCATTTCTACCTCAGGTCGCATGGGTGGGGGCGATGGTCGCTGGAAGTTGCCAAGGACAGACGAGTCAGGGGGAGTGTGCATTTTTGCAGGAATGGAAAGGCAAATTTCCTTTTGTCGACCACAGTGGTCCCGTCCATGCAGAGGCATGCAGAGGAGAAGGATTTTCGGTGGGGAAAGGAAGGCTTGCCGGTAAGGTAAGTACAGGACAAGGAATCGAGAGGAGGACACGGACGCCCGCAAGCCGAGGCGCAGAGAACATCCCAGCCAACGCCCTATACCGGCTGTTTGTTCACAAGGCTATATGCATGTAGGAAGCATCGCTTCGGAGGGACCAACACATCACCAAGTGAGATATCGAACCTGGGACATTTCGCGTGTAAGCACGATGAAGAGATACGAGATGGTTCGGAGGGAGGTCCGGTCACGGATAATTGGCAACCCCGCGTGTCTTCGTCACTGTCTGCGTCGGAGAACCACTGTCATGGGAGGATCTACGCTGATTTCCTTGAGGCGCACGTCCAGATGTGATGCCAATTATTAATAATGTCTCAGCGCAGCAATCTACATTATTCCCCAGATCGTCTATAGGGAACGCCTACGACTGGTCCATTCAACTGTCCATTGGTTCCTGACGCCTCGGACTTGTTTGCCGACCTTCCTGAAAGGAAGAAGTGCATTGTACATACAATTGATGTGCCACATGCACATGCATTATGCGGTGGCATAGATGGAGATCGTTAGCCATATCGTAAGCATTATTGTACTAGGTGCTGGTACGCGGAAGCCAAGCCAACCTGCTACTCCCCCTGCTCGGGAGCCTAGCGAGGTTTTGCGACAAGGGGGTTTAACCAATTAGAGTTGCCTAATCCCCCCTACGGAGGCCCGTAAATTACAAGTAGCTTAGTGGCCGCGTTTTAACCCTCGTTTAGCGTACTTTAGCGTGACCGCACGGGTAGTGCAAGGGGGATTAGCAAATGGGACGCTAATCCGACTTGATTAATAATTGAGAGAACTACGCTAGGCACTTGAGCCGGGGGACTGTATCGCTTTCTGTTGTAATCGACTTCAACCCACTTCTGCTCTCGTCCAAACCACTTTGCCGTGTTTCCCGTCCTCGACATTCACAGTCTGGCCATGCATATGGCTGCTAAATCTCTCGCTAGCAAGGAATAAGATGCACTTAGCAACGGCGCCCAGCGAGATAGTGCGGCACAACGGCGTCTATAGGAACATCAATCAGCGAGACTACTCCAAACACAGATAGCCAAAGTTCTCCGTTGGGCGGGGTTTGCTTACCGTTGCTTGTGCTCCAGGTAGTACTGCTCAGGGTTTCCCTTGCACTGCTGGTACCATCGAGTAGTATGAACGGGGCCGGGGGCGACTGCATTGGCTCTGGCACCTGGCCACTCTCACCACGTCCTGTCTTAGGCCGCCCTGCATCGCACTCTTTGCTAGAGACTAACCTCCCGGCCACGTTGACGGTGATGGACGATGTGGTAAAACTGACAGGTCCAAAGAAGTTAGCGCGACGCATGCCGCAACAGGCCCATCAGTGGCGGCCTGGAACGCAGACAGGATCGACAACTCGTTTGGAAACATCCATCGCAATAATGCAGGGCAAGCGGGCCACTGAGATCATCATCCTGCGATGATCTGGCTTCGGCTGGATGTGAGATATCTAGAGACGAAACCTTCGCCCCCGCTGCGACGAAATGATCGATGATGACTTGACCAATTGGTCTTGCGTCTCCAGTGACGATAACACGGGAGCCCTCAAGGCTCAGGTTGAGATTGATGGTCTCCATTATTCGGGCAAACAAGTGGACAAGGAGGAAGCCCGATGAGCGGCGACGACAACACATGAAGTTCATAATACGGGATGACGTCAGAAGGAGGTGGCGGGCTACTACAATAATGGTCAGCAGTCGCAATCATAATCAATGGCAGCTGGAGGAAAATTGAACGTAGTGCCCATAATCTTTTTGATTAAATACTAGAATATGTCCGTCCTGGCGATAAAAACCCAGATTTCTAAGCGTTTTGTCCAGGGTTAAGGGATAATCATGCAAAGGATACATCCGAAGGGCCCTACACTAGTAGAAAACCCAATGAAGGTTAGGCTGAACCTTCCTAAACAGGAAGGAAAAGGGCGAGGTATTGATTACTGAGGGCCTTTATTACTGCCCTACCTGCCCGACCCCTCTCCCCCTTAAGCCCCTTATATCTATCTGGCTTACTACTGTATGTTACTACTGTAAGGCTAAAAGGATCAAAGCAGCCGGAAAAAACTAGTATCCTTGCAGCGGACATATGACTGTATGAACACCAAACAAGCTCCAAAACCAAGCACTTCCCCAGGTGGCACATAGCACAGACCAATTCATGACATCAAAACACAAGACTGCGGGGGCCTTTAACATTTTAGCTAAATGTTCGCAGGGCTGACTGCGCAGGGACCGCTCCGTAAGGGGTCTATTTGACTCTATTCCATACTAGTGCTTGGGCGAATGAATTTCAATGGAAAGCAAAAAGTAGACAGTGATTGGCACATGCTGTTTAATACTAGTCCGGCCGTCAAGCGCCCGTCTTCCGGAACGCCACTCCGAGCTCAATCAGAGCCTTGCCATGGACGACGGGTACTAATCGCGAAACAGCGGGAGATAGGGCTCCCGAAATGCTGGGCTGCCGGGTATCTTATCCACCACCTGCTTTCTTTTTGGCATTGGCAGTGCTGCTGTTGAGCTTGCGCAGGAAGCTGTTCTTGACGCCTTTGCCCTTGATCTCCTTGTTCTTGTTCTTCCCGTATTCAACATAAGCCATATCCTGACCACCAGACAACTCTGATAAGGTACCGGCTGTCCTCTTGGACTTGTTCTTCATTTTTGTCGCCCTGATCATTCCAAAGGCATCACCTTCTATCTTCTCTGCCTCCATATCTGCGTCCTTGGCGATGCAGATCTCCATAAGCAGCTCGCGACGCTCTTGTGGGGTAGAGAAGGCTAGGTCAGTCCGCTTGTCCAGTCCTTCTAGGCGAGTGATCACTTTGAAGGCGTAGCCCTGATCAACGAGGAATGCTTGCCGTCGTGACGCGTAGTAGATCTCGTCCGTATCCTTCGACACGAGCGAGTAGAAGAACGCGTTGAATCCTTCGTCGTTCCTCCTCTTTGCCCGAAGAATTCTGCCAAGGCGCTGAGCTTCCTGACGACGGGACCCGAAGTGCGAGGATATCTGTATGAGGCAGGTCGCTTCCGGAAGATCGAGACTCGTGTCGCCAATCTTGGAAAGGAAGATTGTGTTGACATCGGGATTGTGTTGGAAGTTTTCGAGGATGCGCATTCGCTCGTTCTGCGGGGTATCACCATAGATGAAGGCCTTTTGAAGCTTGAGCGCATACTTCCTCAATGCGAAGACATTGTCAGAAAAGATGATAATTTTGTCCCCCCGTCGCTCGTGATAGTCAATGAGATACTGACATGCCTGGAACTTCCGGGGATTCAAGGATTGCAGAATGATCTTCTTATTGACCTGTCCATTGGACTTGAGCCATTCGGTGTAGAACTCGGGGGTCATCTGGCACCATACTTCGGCACACTGAACTTTGGCAATGTGCCCCTGTTCAGAGAGCTCTTGCCAGTTCGCTTCGTACAGCTTGGGTCCGACAAGAAAGTTCAAATCCCCAATCTTGTCATCTTCTCGGAGTAGCGTAGCAGTCAAGCCGAGCTTGGAATGTGACGCGACCGCATATGTGACCTTCTTGAACATCTTGGCGGGCACGACGTGGACCTCATCGGCAATCAGCAGCCCCCACTCTCGGCTCTGGATGAATTCCATGACCTTCTGAGAGTCGTGCGAGCGAGCACGCGCTTGGGTAATCATAGCGTAGGTGGTGATCAAAATACCCGCATTGCCCTTGAAATAGGCCTTGTTCTCTGCGGTAAAACAGGCGATATCATCAGGATTGATGTTCGACCACTTGAGGAACTCTGACCGCCATTGTACGACCGACATGGCACTGGTACACAGGACAAGAACAGACTTCTTTACGCCGCAAGCTGCAGTGATGCCTACTAGGGTCTTGCCAGCACCACATGGGAGGACTATAATGCCCGAACGAGCGCGCGAATTGGAGAACATTTTGCTAAGAGCCTTCTCCTGATAGTATCGGATCTGTGCGTGCGGCTTGAGATCGATGTCGAGATTTGCGTTGACTTCGTCATTATGGAAGTCGTACTCTTCAGTCAAGGGAAGGCCAAGTTTCTGACACTGCTTGATAACGTCCTCGCGCGCGTCACTCCTAATCTGGAACGAGTGGATTTGCGCAACATCCTCTTCGTCTTCTTCTCGCAGCGCAGCGAGCATGTCAACCGGGGCTTGGGGCTCCGCTTGGGGGGCCTGGGTTATCTGTGTAGCACCGGCTGCCATTTTTGTGCCTGGAATTGCCATGACACCGATCTTGGGAGCGGCCTCTTGTATCAGACCTTGAGTGTTATCTGCGCGGCAGGCTGCAACGGTGGGATCACGAAGCAACCGCTGAAGGATTTCAGGATCCTCGCTCTCAATGTAGGAGAGCGTCTTCTTGAGCACGATTTTGGCTTTGCCAAACGAGCCGGTAGACTTCCGCACGAAAGCAACGACATCTGGGCTCAGCGCGGATTTAGAGTACCGCTCCAACCTGTCGATGATCTCCTTGGTGGAGTGTCCGACAGAGACGGCGGCGAACAGGCTGTGGGCGGTCAACGCATACTCGTGGATGCGCGAGACCCGCGACACAGGCTCCGCGATGTTGATCAAGAAATCCTGCGCTTCATTAAACAGAGGGCTGAAGGACTCCATGATGATGCGCCCGTCGTTGTTGACCCAGAGAGGCCGGTTCTCGGCGTCATGCTTCAGCGGTTGATCGAGATTGTCGTACTTGAACAGGAAGGAAGCCCCATCTCGCTTGCTGGCCTTGGTCGACGTCTTGTGCATATTGAAGGTGCCCTTCAGATCCTCAAACTCGCTCAGCGACTCATTATCGTCCCAGTCGATGTCGTCGCCCTCGGCCGGCGCCTGTGCCTTGCGCTTCGGCGGCATGTTGGCTGCCTGCCCTGCGGCCTACTTTTCCACGCTACGGGACTACGAGTTCTAGTGCAGAGCAGTCTATTTGCTATATACGTGGTTCGGGGTTGCGGCGGGCAGTCGAGCTGAGGGTGGCTGATGGTGAGGTGGGGAGAAGGACGGTGGACGTTGGTGGCGGGTGGTCAACGGTCAAATACTGTGGACTGGGGGGCGCAGTCGTGCTTAGTCAGGGCTCGGCATCACGTGTGCGAAGAAGCGTGTGATGGGCGGCCCGGTTTTCAATAACCTATGGACGGTGGTAACGTGGAATCAAGTGGAGGGCGCGTTCATATACGTGGTAGATTAGAACATGCGCGCTGGAGTCGCGCGAGCATGTGAGCTTCCAAGGCTGTGGTTGTGTTTGTGTTGTTTGCAGACCACCCAGGTGCCCGACCTCTGCTCCACCACCACCCTCATGTGATGCATTCCGATGGGGCAATCCGATTCGAAACTGAGCTTCAAACAGGGCATTTTCCGCCTGTCGGAGCCCAAACAGATCCCCGCCGACGATAGCTACTGGACAGGCGTATGGCCCTCTATAGACGCCCCAGCAAACCACCCCCTCTAACTGTGCGCGCAGTTCTGGGAGCTGCCCGAGTCGGCTGAAGATGTCTTTTCGCTCTTCTCGCCCTCTGACATCCGCCGGACGCGCGACAACAACCTAGAGAACCTCGAGACGCTCATCCTCGCCGTGACATCCCGCGTCTGTGTCCTCCGCAGCCACCCCTCCTTCCCCGATGCCGAAATCGCCCCCGAGCGAGACGCGCTGAACTGCATACGGGTCCTGACACGCATACTGCCCTTCATCTACGAGGCCGACCACCTGGCGGCATGGGAAGACAAGTTCTTCTGGGGCGCCCGGCGCAAGCGCAGCCGGCGTGGACAGCTTATGCGCACCGAGGTGCTGTTCGACGAGGCCGACCCCGAGCAGACCCCCACAGAACGCGAACCCGAGTTTGAAAAGGCGAAGCCATTGGCCGAAGAGATCATCGACACGCTGATTGACCTGCTCTTCTTCTCCGAGTTCACCCTGCCCAAGGTGCCCGCTGGCAAGGACAAGGTGACGTATGCAATATGGCAGAGCGGCGTGGGCTGTAACACCCCCATCGCCTCGACCAAGGAGTACGAGAACAACAGGACTGAGATCCTGCGCCTGCTGCTCACCTTTGCGAGCAAGTCCATGTACATGTCAGCCAATGTGCTGCCGGTCACGGGCATTAAGTCCGTCACATACATGGCGAGCATTCCCGACAAGCAGGTGGTGCTGTCGGTGCTATGCTCGTTACTCAACACTACGCTCAAATACAATCCTGCCTCCTGGCGCGTGCCGTACGACCACGTCGTCTTCAAGGACCAGAAGCAGATACTCGTCACATACTGCCTGCAGCTTCTCCTCGTCCTTGTCCTCTACCCCATCCCCGAGCCCGGCACGGGGACACCACCACGTAATTCATTCCGTTATTTCCTCGGGCGCTTACACCGTCCACAAGACTTTCAATTCCTGGTCGATGGTATGACAAGGGTCTTGAACCAGCCGCTCCAAGCAACGACCACATATCTACCTGGAAGCTCTAAATCATTAACGTGGGCACCCGAGATGATCATGCTATTCTGGGAAGCTCTCCAGTGCAACAAGCGCTTTCGCTCCTTCATCATTGATACTGACCGGGCACACGACTTTATGGTACTTGTGCTCTACTATGCTATTGATCAGCGCAACGACCCCACAAAGCAAGGTCTGGTGCGTATGTGCATCTTTGTATTGCAGACACTCAGTGTTGAGCCGCAATTCGGAAAAAGCCTAAACAAGACTTTCGAAGGGCAAGAAACGTTACCTCAAAGCATCCGCATTCCGAATTTCCACGGCACATATGCTGACTACCTCATCACCGTAAGTAGAATGTGGTTCCTTCAAAATAACACTAACCTTGACTAGTCCATCTATACGCTGCTTACGTCCAGCAAAGGCAAGCTTGATGCCATCTACCCAGCGCTACTCGCCATCATCAACAACATCGCAGCACATGTACAAAACCTCGGTCGTGCCCCAAGCTCAAAACTTCTCCAGCTCTTTGCGTCCATGTCGTCACCAAGCTTTCTGTTTGCGAATGACAACAATCACACACTTCTCCAATCGTTGCTCGAAGCGCTGAATGCAATAATCGAGCATCAGTACCGAAGTGAGTTATTCCCTGGTACTAATATCAGCTTATTCTGACCGCCATAGAAAATCCAAACCTCGTCTATGCCATTGTAAGGTCACGAAAGCGATTCCAAGCCCTGCGTAACTTCACATTAGAAAGTGGTCAGCAAGAGATTGAACGCCAGAATCAGCAACGCAAAGAAGTGGGGGAGGAGGCTCAGAGGACGAATTCCATAGACAGCTTGCGCAGCCCAACTCTTCCACGTACCCCAACATTGAGCAACGTACCAGAAGAGAACAGCGCCTTCGCAATTGGAGACGACGACGACGAGGAGTCAGATGCAGAAGATGGTCAAGCTCAACCGCCACCAACATCACCATTGCAATCACATCCAGGGGCTTCCAGAAGTGCGTCCATTGCGTCGTCAGTAGACGAATCTGTCCCCCTGCAATTACGAGGAATGTCAGAGAAGGCGCGCGGCAAGATGCCCATAGGGCAGCCTGCTTTTTCACGGCAAAACAGCACAACCAGTCTCAGCAGCCTTGCAACCCCGACATTAGGAACAAGCGAGTTCTTTACGCCTTCTACTGCATGGGTAAGTAGCACCTGCCTCATTTGAATTACGACGCTGATCCGCCCTTCAGATTGAGAGCTGGCTCCCGGAGTTGCCGCTTCACACCATTCTGATGCTAATCTCAGATCTGGGACCCAAGATCCCCACCAGCGGTTCCTCCTCTAGTGAAGACACGGCCACAATCCTGAACATGATCCGCTGCACAGAAGTTCGTGGTATCGAACCCTCGCCCATTCGGATCCACTCATTCGAATGGTCGCCACTATCTCTCGGCTGGTACGAATCCCTACTCTGGAGCTTCATCTTCGCGGGGGAGATGCTGGTCAGCAAGGGAACAGCTGGTGTCTGGAACAACACCAGCATTCGCTTGTTCAAAGTGCAGGAAGCCGCCGCTGCGGCGCCCAGTCTGCTCGCTCCTCGAGGCGCGGTGGACGCCGTCGGGAGCAACCTCGTCCAGCGCATTGGGAGTTTGAATTTGAGGGGGAATGCGCCGGCCAATCAGGGTGCGGGGACGCAGAGAGGGAGCACGGGTGGCAATTCGGGGGCACCGCCGGGCACCGTTAGAGACGTGTAAGCGATGTGTACTCACCTATCAGGTGTCTCGGAGTGTCAAGATGGAAAAGGGATGGAGGGAGTATCCGTGATTCGGCGTCTCCAGACTAGTAAGCCTTGCAAGCGATGTCGTGTTCTTCCCATGTCCAACACTTTTCTTTATTTCCTCCATTCTGATTGCTCGTTAGAATAATGGGTAATGTCGGATAATACCCATTGGACGAGTCTGGAGGATATCGAAAACTGATTATCCTTGCTACTGACGTTTCGTGTACTTATCCATGATACATTTCGAGCAGGTCCCAGCGAAAGTGGCGGTGCTGCGCCACACTGTGGCGAACAATTGTCGGCTCGAACGTCAGCCCTGCGAATTACTCTTTGACGGTTTGACCAACGAACGCTTGCGAACTCGACGAAAGTAACTCCGTGGTATCTTGTGGCTGTTCTAGAGTAGACCTGGAACCTTGCCGACTGCTGCAGAACGCGCAAGCACTTTCGAGAATTGGGATAGTGATCGGCTTTGTTGCGGTAGGATGTGCCTTAGCATGGCATGGTATCTGATACGGCATTGGTAGTATGGGGAAGGTTCCTAATAGTAGAGTATGTCCCCCGAAATCTTTACTTTTGTACCGAGTTTGTATGCGATTGTTGTGCAAGTGCTTCTTGAGATTTCTTAACTTGTCTCGAGAATACACATTCAAGTTCCACTATGGACCCAACGCCGAATGACGAAGATGGGCCAGAGGCTATTATGCCGTACTCCATGCACGTACGTTATCTGTCCATATCTCTATCCCATCGTAGCTCTAGTCAGTTCGACGTTTGCGTTTTTTCAGTGTTGTTGGAGAAGGCGTGCTAATGTTCCTTTTAAATCGCAGGTTTCGTCCCATTACCTCGGGCTTACGCGGCGGAAGCTGGAATTAACACGGTTGCCGCGGGAGTTGGATCTAGGGGAGCAGAGGCGGTGGGAACTTGGGACGCCGAAGGCGGTGTTGGAGCCGTTGCTGGATTTTTGGTAGGTCTATATCTGTTCTGTACCGCCTGTGGAATCGCTTCATAGCAGACTCTACGGCGCAGTAGTCTTGGTTCTAGTCGTCATCGGGCTGTTGGAAAAGGGACTGTTTTTGTTTGCTGTTGGCTGTGCGTTGAGGTCGGCGTCAGGGGTGGGGGTTGTTTCTTGGATAGGAAGAGGAACAACCATCGCAACAACGTTGAGAAGCAGATCTCTTGCTGGAATAGAGCATTCAGACAGATCTCAAGACATGTGGAGACTAGACCATTGTCTAGATCTACAGTTTGGCAAGTGACGAGCTGGCACGAGGCCGCAGGCGCATCCATATCAAATACATCATGTCCGAAGTACACCTATTAAGAAGTCAACTGACGCGCCCATAGGCTCGAGACTTACGACTGGAGAACCCAGGAGGCGCATTTCAACACCACTCTTCCACAATTCCGTACGGCCATTGCCCTTCCATCATCGTTATCATCGGACGGTCACCTGGATACTGGACAATCACAATCCCTCCGCATACATTTCGTTCACAGACGCTCCAAGCATACCAATGCAATACCTCTCCTCTTCTGCCATACCTGGCCGTCGTCCTTCATCGAGGTCGAGAAGATCGTAGACGCGCTCACGGATCCGCAAAGTCTACCGAGTTTTGGAGGTGGTGCGCAGCAGGCTTTCCATGTAGTAGCTCCTAGTATTCCGGGTTTTGCATTTAGCGATGCGAGTCCGATGGAGGGGCTTGGGCTGAAGGAGACGGCGGAGGCTTTCGATGGGGTGATGAAGAGGTTAGGCTATGAGCACTATGTTGCTCAAGGAACCGGATGGTAGGTGACTCGATCATTTCAACAACACTGATCACTGACAACAGTAGGGGCTTCAGCATCTGTCGAGCCTTGGCTTTGAACCACTCACTACACTGCGCTGCTGTCCATACAGTGAATCCATCGTTTGTGGAACCGACGTTGAGGCAGAGTCCGGTGGCTTTTCTCAAGTATTGGCTCGCAAAATTTACACGGGCCAGGATTCCGGTACTTAGCTTTGGCTACACGCCCTCCGAGGTCGATTCATCCGTAGAACGTGGACTAGAGGACGGGGCTACTACACACAGCTTACCATACTCTCGAGACCCGCTAGGTACTGCCTTTTCACGCCTCTATTCCCACCGCCCGCGGACCCTCGCGTACTCGCTGTGCGACTCGCCGATCGGTCTGCTCGCTGGTATGCTGGATGTTATTCACACACGAGCACCTTCACAATCGCTAGTAACGTCGCGCTCCCGGTCGCCGTTTCTCTCGCCAGTTGAACTGGAAATGCAAGAGGCGCACAACAGGCACTCATCACAAAGCAACGGTAGTCTCTCCGACATCATCGAGGTCTCTGAGCAAACTCTGAGTCCGCGCGAGAGCGAGAATAAGGCACACGTAAAGGACTACTTGTGGTCGCCAACCGAAGTGATCACTTTCACCATGATGCAGTGGCTTCCCGGCCCTGAGGCTTCGCTCAGATGGCTGCGGCGTGCACATATAGATGGTGGGCCAGATTCGCCTCTGAACTCTTCCTACTGCAGCGTGCCGCTCGGGATAAGCTCCTTTCGAGGGCGCAACAGCTACAGCGGTGCGTCACCAGTCATGTGGGGAAGCGCATCGTGGCCTGTCTCCTGGGTAAAGCGGCACCAGCGTCCAGCATCGCTCGCAGCGTGGGAGGCGCCAGACCAGCTCGTACCGGATATGCGCGAGTTCTTTGGTACCGTCCTGTCGCAGTCCTCTTTTGTCAACCTTCCCACTCCGGCAACTTCACTACATTCACCGCGGCTCCGACGATAACATCCGTAGATGACAGCTATAGCTATAGTGCAGCATTGTTATGCGCATATGGCTTGGGACGGACACTTCGAGGCATAGATGGGGCAAAAGAGAGGCAGCGCGGTGCAGCCTTGGAGCTGTAGTGCGTGCTGGGTTGCCCAGGTGGGAGCGGAGGATGCAGGTGTTGCGGTGCATACGGCAATTGGGAAGAGGCGAGGCATAATAGAGTAATGTATGGGTGGGTATGTGTATAGTGGAGTTGTGGGGTATGCCGTTTCGTTGGGTGGTTTCATCACTAGTATATTGGGCAACGACGCGTATTATACATGAGATGAGTGATATACACAGGCTTTCCTCTGGCCTGAGACCTCCAACCTGGCGGGCGGTGCAGAAAAACAGAGGCCCGATGCATAGCGATGGTTATATGAATAGCGGGGAGTGCGTGAGCGAAGTGACTAAGTCAACACGGTCGGGTTCGTCTGGAGGCACCGGCGTCGGTTGGGCTGTCGCGTGAATGCCAGCACCAGCCACTCGTGCCTGACGTCGTCAGGCAAAATCACGCACCTTCGAAAATTCGTCCACCAAACTTTCACACCTCACCGCCTGCACGCCACAACGACCATCAACACTCCCACACTGTGCATCGAAACCTCGCGTCTCCTCTGCACAGTACGTACACCGGTTGCATCACCGCCACGGCGTGTTCCTGTCCCACCCGCAGACAGACGCAGACACAGACCGCTGATTGTGCAGACAGTCCTGCAACACTTCCGTCTTCCGCAACCCCAATTGCAATCGACAAGCTGGCGGACTCAGTCACCACGCGCCATACTACTGCATAGGCTATAGCAGCCCGCAGCCCACTTCTGTTGCCGACCCTACCATCTTCTATGCGTCAAGAGGACCTCGTACGCTTTCTGTCCAAGCCTGCGAAGTGAGTTCACCCAACAGCAGTCCTCAGCACTCACTACCTTCCGGAAACTTGTAGCCACGCCTCGCATAGTACAGCGCTGACCTTCTCAGGCCCAGATAACACCCGCTACTCCCACCTACCCCCATACCCATTTCCCCACGAGCAGATCCTCGTCTGCTAGACCCGATACTTCCCCAGGGTATCGGAATCTGGTTGTCCGAGGACCACAGCGTCTGACAACATTTCCCGGCGAAAAGCCTCGTTTATTCCCCTCTCCGCCCGACCTCCCTAACGCCCACCCGGACGTTATCCGCCCTCGATCATTGTAGCTGGCAGCCGCCAGCCCACACAAGCTCTCCCTCCTGTGGGCCTTCTCTTCTCAGGCGAGCACCGCATTGCTTGTCTGAGCGGCAGATTGTGCTTCACCGCCAACAGCCAATCCACCACCGTCTGATAGCCTGTTGATACAAACAATTCTCATACCAACGTCAAGCAATCTGTGTAGTTGCACACCAGTAGTCAAGAGATGGTTGCTGCTGAGATCCCCCCAAACTACACCGCGTCTCCATCCTCGCATATCGGAACGCCGCATTTGACCATCAACAAGGAGGCCACTATCGACCTTGACTCAAGCAATGCTTTTGAAGGTCCCGAGAAGCTCCTAGAAGTATGGTTCAGCTCGTCTGCTACCGACCTCCCCGGTCGCGCCGGTCCGCTCGGCCTCAAAGCTGTGTCTGCTGAGACCTGGAAAGAGATGCTCGACCTCGTCAACTGCAAGGTCCTCTCCGTCATTGAATCCGACCACGTGGATGCGTACCTTCTGTCCGAATCCAGCATGTTCGTCTTCCCACACAAGGTGGTTCTCAAGACCTGTGGCACAACCACCCTGCTTTGGGGCCTTCCTCGCCTGTTGGAGATTGCCGCCCTTGATGCGGGCTTTCCCCACATCGCTGCGCAGCCTGCTCACTGTGTTCCAGCCGCTGCTACTCCGTACCGTGTCTTCTACAGCAGGAAGAACTATCTCTTTCCCGACCAGCAGCGCGGACCTCACCGCAGCTGGCGTGACGAGGTCCGCTACCTGGATCAGCGCTTCCAGGGCGGTAGTGCCTATATGATTGGCAAGATGAACGGCGAGCACTGGTACCTGTACATCACCGGTCCGGACACTAGCTTGACTCCGCCCCCTAGCCCGGACCGAGAGATTCTTGAGACGGAGACTAAGTATGTTAGCCACCCTCAGCGGCTGCTCCCGGAGCAGAAGACGGACGAAGAGGGCGACGAGACTTTGGAGATGCTCATGACTGATCTCGATGAGAAGAACGCCCGTCAGTTCTATCTAGAGGACGCGAGTGCGGTCGCGGAAGGTCGTTTTGTCCAAAAAGCTCGTGAGGCTCGCAAGAATGCTATTTCATCCCTTGGCTCTATTCCAGAGGAGAAGAATGGAAGCCTCGGTGGCTCGACTTTACTTAACCCCGCCCGGTCGGAGGACAGCTTTGATGTGTTCGAACAAACATCATCTGACCATTCCGGCTTGAACGCAGACAATGAGCCGCTCACCTTCCCGGAGGAGCTAACAACTGAGGGTCACACTCTGGGCACTGTCGTGTCTGACACTTGTGGTCTAGCTGACGTCTACCCTACTTCCAAGTACCCGGACGCCCGTATCGACTCTTACCTGTTCACTCCCTGTGGCTTCTCTGCCAACGGCGTCATCCCGGCTCCAGGTGGTGCTGTCAACGGATCGAAGAAGGGCTCTGATGCTACCCATTACTTCACCGTTCACGTCACTCCCGAGCCGCAATGCTCCTACGCCTCCTTCGAGACCAATGTTCCTGCTCATCAGTCTGGTCGCGAGACTGCCGATATTGTCGAGCACGTTGCTGGTATCTTCAAGCCTGGTAGATTCAGTGTTACGCTTTTTGAAGGTAAGCCTAGCGAGGACGCTGTGAGCAAGACTGCTAGCAAGAGCAAGCGCATGGAGACCATCCCTGGTTACAGGCGGGTTGATCGTATCGTGCACAACCTGGATGGGTACGACTTGGTCTTTAGGTACTATGAGAGGGACGATTGGAAGGGCGGTAAGCCGAGACTGGGTGAGATCATGGCTTAGATCCCGACATGATTAAATTTTAGTGCAGGGCGTGGATGGGAAAATTGTTTTTGGAATGGGGAGAGTCGATGATTTTTCTTTTCCGGCTGATACTTTCTAATGGGCTGAGGTGGCCATTCCATGCTGTGGAGGTCCATGTTCATTCACTATTCAAAATGGTCATTGTCTCATTATACATGTTGGTTCT
This sequence comes from Byssothecium circinans, assembly GCA_010015675.1. NCBI lineage: Eukaryota > Fungi > Ascomycota > Dothideomycetes > Pleosporales > Massarinaceae > Byssothecium > Byssothecium circinans. The sequence goes on along the minus strand of ML977000.1, from coordinate 179,849 downwards.
CAGTCACTCACTTCTAAAACACCCTTCCATTCACAATTTAAGTAGTTCAGTCGCCCTCATTATACATGTTGGTTCTCAGTCACTCACTTCTAAAACACCCTTCCATTCACAATTTAAGTAGTTCAGTCGCCCTCATTATACATGCTGGTGTTCTCTCGCTTTCTCCTGGAGCATCCCGTCTCATACGGTATGGCCCGACGACCCCTTTCCTGCACTGCCCAAAGCCTATTCGTTGTGTGCGTGCTTGAACCCATCTAAGTTAATTTTTACGAGCAAGGTGTTGCCGAGTGCTGATGGACATAAACACATCCCCTGCTTATTGGGAAGAATTATCTCCGGGGTTAATAATCAAAATATAACCTTAAGCTCACTTTAAGAGCTGCACAGGGCTACATTAGCGTCGGGGTATTACCTAGGGTTGATGATCTCATCGCGGAGATGCTGATACTTATGCTTATGTTTTATCAAATGGGAACCCACGTGAGTTAACCGCTGTAGTGGCGTTGCTTCCTCTCAAATGAAATTGTTGCGTCTTGTTGTACAAAGCAGGAGACTTGCATCCCACGATGCTGATGCTGATATGATGATGCGGACATACGGACTGGACAATTTACGGGAGTAAAATAAGTTGGTCAATACAGGTGCTGAGAAGTATAAAGCTTCAAGAAGTTCTCTGGACGAGAGTATCAAACTCAAACACTTACTTTCATATCTTCACTTCACTTACATTCACTTTCACTCATTCATCCACGATCCACACTCGCTTCTTTCCAACCGGTCCACCACCTACAAAATGAAGTCCTTCACCCTCATCGCTCCCTTCCTCACCGCCCTCCTCTCCACCGGCGCCACAGCCGCCCCAACCACCACCCCCTCCACCCTCACCACGTCCGCCCTCGACGCCCGCGGCGACAACAACTGGGTCTTCATCGGCCGCACCACGGGTGCCAAAATCACCTGGCACGCCGGCCAGGACGTCTGCTACGGAAAGTACCTCACGCTCGCCCAAGGCACTAAAACCAACCCCTGCGGCATCCCCTTCGACCAGGGCAGCGACAAACTCATGTACCAGGGCTGTGGCGAGCGCACCCCTGAGCTGTGGAGGCTGGGTGCGGATGGGAAGCCGGCGCAGATGCTGAGCACGTGCAACGAGGGGTATGGAGGGAAGAAGCAGAGTACGCATTCTTGCGGGTTGTGGCAGGCTGGGGTAGTGATTGAGTGGTCTTGTCCTTATTCGGGGTAGACGGGTGGATGGTTAGGGAGGGGAGGGGATGGGATGGGATGAGGATGTTTACGAGGGGTTGAGGGGGGTTTTGGGGATTCTGGACTAACTATATACGCTCTTTTAATTGTATTTATTCTTGCTTGGGAAGGTTGGGGTTTTTTGTGCTGCATGTTTCTTTGAGATTGAGTAGATGTGAAGATGTAAGAAAGTGCTGTAGGGTTTAGCGCTTAGACTTGCCCGTTTCGTACAACGCATCCAGCCGCGTTTCGCGCTCGCTCGCCGCCACTTTTTTCTTCTCCCCTCGATTGCTAAGCTGCTCCATCTCTACAACACGATGCTGTTCACTCGCGCCTGTTCCTCTCCCCCGCCTTCCCACCTATACTATACGAAGAAAGCCGAACCAGATTGACAGCATGCCGCTTGATAACATCAAAAACATCATCCTCGTCCTCTCCGGCAAAGGCGGGGTAGGCAAATCGAGCATCACCACCCAACTCGCCCTCACGCTTTCCCTACAAGGCCATTCCGTCGGCGTCCTTGATATAGATCTCACAGGGCCGTCAATACCGCGTTTCTTCGGAATAGAAGAGCAAAAAGTACGGCAGGCGCCTGGGGGATGGATACCGGTCCCCGTTCACGATAGACAAACCCTCTCACCATCCACATCGAACCCCATCACAAATGGTGGAGAAAATGGAAACGGGACGCATATAGGAAAGGAAATCGGACCGCTATCATGCATGTCCCTCGGCTTCATCCTCGCGAACCGCAGCGACGCCGTCATCTGGCGCGGCCCCAAGAAGACAGCAATGGTGCGCCAATTCCTCACCGACGTTCTGTGGCCACCGCTCGACTTTTTGCTTATCGACACGCCGCCTGGTACCTCGGATGAGCACATCTCTCTCCTCGAAACGCTCCTCAAAACTACCTCCGCGCCCACGTCCCCGCCGAACCAACTCGCTGGCGCCGTCGTCGTCACCACCCCGCAAGCTATATCCGTCTCGGACGTCAAGAAGGAGCTGAACTTTTGCAAGAAGACGGGGATACGGGTCCTGGGTGTCGTGGAGAATATGGCGGGGTTCGTATGTCCGAATTGCAGTGAGTGCACGTATGTGTTTAGCAAGGGTGGTGGGAAGGTGATGGCGGAGGAGTTTGGGGTTGGGTTTTTGGGGAGCGTGCCGATTGATCCGGCATTTGTGGTGTTGGTGGAGGAGGGCGTGAGGCCGGTGTATCCGAAGGGGACGGTTGTTGGGGGGAAGACGATGGCGGAGAGAGCTGAGGATGGGAACGTCGATGCGAAGCTAGAGGAAGGGACGAAAGAGGGGCTGTTGGTGGACAAGTATAGGGATTGTAGTTTGGCGCCCTTGTTTGGCGGGATGGTGAAGAGCTTAGTGGATGATATTCATAGTAGGAATTGATAGGGGTACTGCGACAATTGTGTCAATGACGCAGGGGCGAAGATATCAAAATAGATGGGACGAAGAGCTGAGGTTGCTGCGGATTCAATCCGGCCGTTCGACTCCTATCTCTCCACTTCTCGATCCTCTAAAACGATCTCAATCAAAACTCAAACATCATAAGCATCTTCTCCGATCCTTCTCAACGCTTTTCACCTGCGTCAACATCAGCCACCTACCCCTGAATTACCGCAACCATCTGGCTTCACACCTCGGCCAAAGTAAATCTCTCTCACCTGGACACTAATCCCTAGTGCAAACGCTCTTACAATCCCTCACGATCAAGTCCCTGTGCCAGTCCAGCTTCCCAAATGCCAATCTCGATATAAGCAGACTTCACGCGGAATTAGGCCGGCCTCTGCTATCCGTATACAGCGTCACCTCGGCCCAGCAGCTGTAAGTAAGAGAAATTTGCAAGAGAGCTAATAGGAACGCTAGCTATCGCTACCTAGACGTCTACCTACTTAGCTATCTACCGTTAAATATATAACTCCCCCTCCTCCACTCCACTCCTGTACTCCTCTTCCTCCTTCTCCTACTCACGGCTCAATATTAATACAATTGACGAGCTGTGATTATAAAATTAGGTCACGAGTACTGCGGTCAAACAGCGAAGCGGTTTACATGCAAACCTTGTCAAAGCTGGCTCGCGGCTTGTTTGGTGGGGACGGCAGCTTTGACTCTCCGTCTCCTCGTCTCTCCGCCCACGAAAGCCAGTCTGACCACTACGAGAACCCCACTACTGCCTCGTCTACCCAGCAAGACTCCATCGCGAAAATGGAGAACGAAGATCATGAATCTGGCTCCGGCGCCGGCGAGTCGGATCCGTTTCGGGATTTCACGAATCTTCTCGATGGAGAGGGGGTTGGGAATGAAGAAGAGATAGGTGTGGGGCTGAAGGAGCAGTTGCAGAAGCAGATGGGAGATGGGGTTGGAGGTACTGAGGGCGAAGAGATGAGTGAGCAAATCGAATCCAGAAATCCTCAGGACTATGACTTTCCTGAGGTCCGGCAGCAGACTGGAAGGGCTGTTGGAGATTATGAGGTCGAAACGACAACTGAGCCACTCGAATCTGGAGATCTTCGGCAACACGAGCAGCCTCACTTTGTAAACAAAAGCAACGGTGAAGATGACTTGCCGTCACGAGCCCCGGGGCATGAGATGCAACTTCGCGAGCAAGAGCAGCACCTCCAGCGAGTCGAGGAAGGCGTTGTAAAGTCGGAGCCGGAGCCGGAGCCGGAACTGGAGGCTGATGATAAGATGCAACTCGATGAGAACCATGACACCGACCTTCACACACCTTCGGAGAACGAGAGAACGCAGTCTGAGCAGCAGCCCATTCATCCCAAGATCAAGAGCGAGCCGAACCTCGATGAACATAGCTCCTTGCAACAGCTTCCGGAAAGCGTACTAAATCAGCAAGACATCGTTGTGAACGAGAATTCTGATTCACAGCAAGCTGTTGGTCAACTGCCTCAGCCCGTCGATATCATGAGCCTCTACACGAACATCAACGGGGAAGAGTCGGGTTCGGCTTCGGGCTCTCAGGAGCAGTTTCAGATGCAACAGGCACCTAAGTCTCAATCTTCATCATTGAACGAGGACGTCAACAGCTATCAGCCAGTCGAAGAGCCGCAGGCTATGGACGCTGTCATGCTTGACTTAGCGAATGTGCCGAGCAATCAAGATGATCAAATGAATCAAAGCCAGAATCAGTCCCCTGCGTCTAGCCCGGACATTGCCTGGGTACATGGCGCTCATACCTCTCAACAGCATGCGACTGCACCTGACGATGACCTGTCTTCGCGAGATACCGCACCCGAGGTGTCCCGTAGACACGAAGAGCCGCCGAAGACTCCTAGACTGAAGCTAATTCTGAATGGTCACAATGATAATGCTTCTCGTGGGGGCGGTGCAAATGGTCAGAAAGAGATGGATGCACTCTTTAAGGAGCGAAAACACCCGCAGAGGACACTTTCCCCTTATCAAACCAGCGAAGCAGCAGTGGCGCAGCGAAACGCCGTCATGAGAGAGAACATAATGGTCGAGAAAAGGATTGCTCAAGACTCTCAACTCCACGTCATCCCTAATTTGTCGGAGACACGTTACAGGGAGTTCGAGAACCAAACCCCCGCTTTCCACCGAGATGTCCGTCAACTGCGTGAGTTCCAGGAGCGTTCTAGTGGGGTTGCTGGCAGGTTCCACCCCGAATCATCCAGTCGCACTCAGAGCCGGGTGGAAGGAAAGCGACAAGTTGACCAACAACACTATGTTGGTCACCCGCAACACTATGTCCAACCGTATACATTCGGCCAATCCCATCATAAAGCCTATGGCAATCCCTATCCACCTTTCGATCCAATGCAACTCGGTCAGCATCCGAATGTGCCATACCACAACGGAAACGGGCCTTGGAACCCAGAATTCTTCCACGGTCAGATGCAAATGCAGGGTCCTGGCCTGTACCAACAAGGCTATTTTAATATCCCTCCTCCCCTTCCCCAACATGGCTTTTACATGGCCGACCGGCAGCCGAACATTGCACATGCGGATCCACCAAATGGCTTAGGAAAGCGTAAAGCTGCTGCAGAGCTGGAGGATCAGAGGGATGAAGGGTTGGAGATTGTGAGTACGGATAAGGAGGAGAGCTCCGATGAGGATGACGATGATGATGAGCCCCTCATTCATCGAGTGAGGCGTCTTCAGACCCCCGACCCAGTTTTCAGTCACGATTCGCAGCATAGTAGAGGAGGGCAGTTCGCTAGCAGTCATTCGCGACCGACTCAAGGCGTGAAACACCTACCGGAAGAAGCAGTGCCACGACCCACCTCTGCTGTTGGAAAGATGCGCCCAATGCCTCGTCGACTTCCCCACCGTCGATCCCCCACTCCAAACATCGAACCTGACGACTTTACGGCAATCAGCTGGAAATTACCAACATACGCTATCGATACTGCTCCAAACAACAGCGAGACCGGTAACCAAGTCATCAAAGTTTCTCTCCCTGGTTGTATCCGCGAGCCTCTACTCGTGTCCCTCGATCACCCCGACCAAGAAATCCATCTTTTCCGCGAACTCTTCCTACCGGGGCAACAATCCCTCGCAGAGCCTGACCCTGAGCCGCGGAGAGCGATTCTAAACTTCCACCATATCTGCGTGATGGTACTTGATTCATACTTCGCTCACCAGGGAGGTGACGTTGATGCCTACGCGCCACACCGACAGCAACATCTTCCCGATGCGAATGATGAAGAGTCCGGCCATGACCAAGGGTCTTCTGAAGATCAAGATTCCGCCGACGAGCAAGACACGCCTCGAATCGAAAACGCCCGCGGCATCGACGAAACTGACATCTACTTCGCCACCGTCGATCGCTGGCGAGCCGGCCTGGAAGTCCCCATCAAAAAAGCCTACACGCTCATCCGCGGGCCTCAAGAATTCACCGAGATCGCGCTCGATATCATCTACTACATCAAGCAGCACGGCATGGTCGACGTACAGCCAAAACAGCGCGCTGAGAGGAAAGACAAGGGTGTTAAGCGTGGGCCCCAGATCAAAGAGGAGGAAGATATGGAGGCAAAGAGGGGTCCGGGACGGCCGAAGGGGAGTGGGAGTAAAAAGGCACCGGCACCGGCGACGGCGAAGAAGTCAGCGCCGAAGAGTGCGAAGGCTGGAACTTGGCGTGGGAGTAAGGGGGTGGGAAGTAGGGCGAAGCCTAATGAATTGCAGTCGAGGAAGAAAGCTAAGACTGGGAAGGAGTTGACGGTTTCCGTGATGAAGAAGGTGGGGAAAAGAAAATGAGGGCTTTGTGGAGTTTGACGTTCGTTTGGTGTGGGCTGCATTCCACCTGCTTGGCACTGCGAGCTTCTTTTATGGACAGTCTGCGGAGAGTTGCGGGACAGGGGAGAGACAAAGGGGAACTATCAGTGCTTGAAGGGCTCAGGTGAGCTTCGGTTTACTTGATCGCAGTCTTTCAGTGCACCTAGCGAGTTTGCTCTCCTGGTCATCTCTTACTAGTTTTGGTGGCAAGGAGAGTGTCAGGCGTAGTCTTCATGCTGCATGGTAATGGCGGGTTTCAGGGTTCTATTTACTAGGCTTGCGAGGAGGGGATCGTATTCTTCCATATCTTTTCTTCTTCTTCGGGCTTTTAAGTTGGCTAGTTTCTTCAAAGTGAACGTTTAGACCATGTTTATTTGGATATTTAATGGAGAGAAAAGCTTTATAAATGACCTCCAGCTTTGAAAACCTACTGCTAATGTTGACGCACAGCATATCTCCACTGTTCAAGACCTTGCCTGCGCCCTACAGGAAATATTGAGTGACAAAAATGAGACCTCGAGCTCCTCGTTCCCAAAGTGATAGCTGTGGAGCTTCCTGCACGCCCGACCATGCCAGAAGATCAAGAGGTTCCGTCTCCTCGTAGCCATTAACGAGCATCCGAGCAGCATGGAGACCATGTGCACCGTCAGCCGGTCGTGTTCTGCCTCCGCTGACGTAGATTAGGAAGAGACATTTTGTCCACCGAGGTCAGTTCAAGTACGTAATGGACAGTCTGCTGAACATCTCTCCCCTCACGGAAGGCCTTCGCTAACATGACATTCATCCCGCGAACGAGGGTGGATGTAGACATGGAGATATCGGAGTTGTGACCATTAAAGCATCTGTCTAAGACATCGCACATTTTGGGGCTCATGTGGTCTCTTGTCTTGTTTGCCCAACTACAGGCGCCGATGAATTCTACCCGGTGTGTGGCCCGGGGTTCTGTTTCGGAAACCTGGGTGGGTACTGCAGCCAGTCCGGGTACAGCAGCCAGTCCAGCAGCGCAGCAGTCAACGATGATGAGCGTGTTGCACTGCGCAGCCTTGATGCTTTTACGGATTACTTCCCAGGGTATCTCGGCGATTGGTTTATTGCGACTGAGGAACTGCAGTAGACGCTCGCGGTTGCCGGGGTTATCCGAGAAGTCCATCTTGGATAGTTCGGCCATAGTAGGACGATTATGGCTTAAAGAATTTGATCAGAACGGAGGAACTATAATGAAGCGATTCTGGAACCAAATTCTCACCTAGCGAAGACGAACTCGCCACCCGCGAGAAGCCCATGTCCATGGTAGTAAACTATGAACAAAGTGTCTGTGCGTTCGCAACGCAAGAAGGCATCCAATTTGCGCTGAAGATTCGACAAAGAGTTTTCCATCTCGATTTCGTACGGTTCAACGTCGTATCCAACAGACTCGAAAGTTTCCTTGACTTTCTCAGTTTCGGGCTCCAGATTCAGATCGTTGAATTGGAAAGTAAGTAGTAGGACTTTGACCGCGCTATAGTTGCGCTGGGTGTGCTGACACTGGCTCAAGTCCGGCATGTTAAAGGTAGGTAGGAAATTAATTGCTATTGTTGTGTTTCGGCTTCCTTCCGTGATTGATGGTTTGTATCCCCTTATTGATTGATAATGATCTTTATTCCTTTCATGTTGGAGCCCGACATTCTGGGGCAATTATATCGTGCGGCCTAGTCCCGCTGTTCGGTTCTGATATCGTCCATGCTCTGATCAATCCTTATCGAGCCCACCTGGGCTAATTCCATTCGCCGATCCCAAGCCCTTCTTGGCCTGCTTACCGACACCCTGAATTTCTGACATGCCTACCCGGCGACCGCCACTGCGGGTTCACGCACCCGAGCCCGGGTTGTGATTGTAATACTGACCAGTTACGATAAGCCTGCGAGGATAAGCCACTCGGCGAGTGGGGCAAGACTGAAAAGAGCTGCATGCGACGACGCATTGATGCCTTCCGTTGGCCTACGGGTCCGTATCGAAATACGAGACCAGGGGCATTCACCAATGTTGCAGAGCAGACAAGAGGTGAGACGGCCGTGGCGGAAAGATGATTGGCTCAGGGTAGGAGGGGAAGGAGTACGTGAATGGACACCGGCCTGACTATAACTGCGCGACAGTTTAAAAATCTTTTCATGCGGGGCTTTGTTATGCATCACATGCTGTGAAAGATGAACGACCATGCACGAAGTGACACGTCCGATAAACATGTGAAAATGCTCGAGGGCTTGCATGGCCGTGAAGTTATGATCCAGGATTGGTCAAGATTGGCGAAGGCGATGTGGGGGGCTGCATCAGCAGGTGGTATCATCACTGATTGGGAATGCTCATTGACTTCTTTCCACATTGAAGATTCTCCAGAGCCGCTCGGACCGCCCACTCGCGAAGTCCTCCGTGCCTTGAGATGGATCCATCCTCTCGGCAAGATCTTGCTCCAGAGACCCAAGGCGGTCCAGAGTCCCTGCTCCAGGAAACAGTTCGCGAGGACGCTCTGACGATCCATCAAAAAGGTATGGAAGACGTGCTTAATTTCTTCTAACTCCTTGATGCGCAAATGAGCCTTCTCTCACACGCGGATGTGTGGGTCAACTTGGTGGGAATGGGAAAACCGGGCCGTCGTGGGTATGCTGCGAGTCAGGGATGCTGCTCTAAGTGGCTCGTCGACGTGAGCTGGTTGCTCCACCAGGCAGGTGAGATGGTGGATAGGGTCGAGCTTGCAGAAATCGCAACCAAGACAGTATGCGTTGTCGGCGCCAGGTGACACGTTGGTGCAGCCCCCCACATCGACTTTGCCAATCATAACGGGCCGAGCCGTGAGCCTGATTGTCTTGCATCAGTCTCCATTCTAATTGGCGCGGAAGACATCACATTGCTCTGCGGAGACGGCCCACAGTCCCGTCTTAGCGATTCGGTGTGCCTATGCTGGGAAGCCTACAAGAACAAAAAATGTCGCTGTCGTTTCACTCTGCCTCTCACTGTCAAACCAACACCAGTATCATATGAGCCTCCCAATATTACATTCTATATAATAACTCAGTTGTACTCCTATTCTGCTTTTCCGGGGCTGGGGCCAAAGTAATACAGAAGGGCAAAGACCTGCGGTTACGACAACCACGAGGAGGAGGTCTGAGGCGGGAAAGTATTGAAAAGATCGTACATTCGACCCCTTCCATTGTAGTCATTCGTGCTGACGGACCCCACAGGCGAACGCAATCACGCCGATCGCAAGAACCCGCGGATACAGAAACAGATCAAAGAGATGGAGAAGGACACAGAGAAGAAGAAGAAGGAGATAGAGGAGAAGAAGAAGGAGATAGAGGAGGAGGAGAAGGAGCTGGAGAAGGAGGAGAGGGAGCTAGAGGAGGAGGAGAGTGCGATGGAGGAAACAGAGAAAAAGGAGATGGGCAAGATGATGGAGGAGATAGGAAAGACGATAGAGAAGATGGGCAAGATAATAGGAGAGGAGGGTCAGATAATGGGAGAGAAGGGTAAGGCGATGGGAAAAGAGGAAGTGGTGGAGAGGAAAAAGGAGCTGAAGGAGGAGCTGGGTAAGATAATGGACGAGATGGGTAAGGTGATGGGAGTAAAAGGCAACAAGAAGGAAACAGAGGGGAAGGAACAGGAGATAAAGGAGGAGATAGGCAAGATAATGGAGAAGATGGGTAAGATGGTGGAAGAGAAGGAGAAGGAGATGGAGGAGAAGAGGAAGGAGATGGAGAAGAAGGGGAAGAAGAAGAACGAGATAGAGATGGAGATGGAGGAGATAGAAAATAAGGAGATGGGCAAGATAGTAGAGATGGGTAAGATGTTGGAGGAGAAGGAGAAAGAGATGGAGGAGATAAAGGAGATGGGTAAGATGGTGGAGTTAGAGAGAGGGGGGATTAGGGGAGGGGGAGATAAGGACAAGGGCGTTAGTGAACAGGACAAGAGCGATAGTGAACAGAAGAGGGAAAAGTGGAAAGAGAGGATGATACCGATAGCCAGTTTCATAACCGGGCTGGCGAATCTTGTTGTCAATATAGTCAGTGATCTCTAGACAATATTCCCCTAGATAGAATAAGGTAGCATGCTGAGTCAGGGTACAAAGCTAGCCCATATAGCCCCACCACGTCGAGTAGGAATTCAAGTTAAGTCAAGTAGTTACAAGCTCACAGGAAAGTTCTTCGGATATATCATCCAGCTTCTGCTTGAAATCCAGGAGTTCTTCCTTGGTTGCTGGAGGAAGGGGCTAGATGCTTTTGAAGAAGCTGTACTCCGGATGAGGGACGGGCGCAGCCGAAGGATTCTTCGTATCGAAAGGGGAAGCCATGATAAGAGTATGCGAGGAGTAGATGAAGAAGGAAGAAGGAAGATGGGTGAGAGCTCGAATTTATACCCAGTGTGCGACCTTCACCAAGCGAGCATGTGAAAAGCACAGCATGTGAAAAGCACATGCCTAGAGGATTCATCCCGTGTGAAGCAAGATATTAGTAATAACCGCTACAAACTTGGCCCTCCTGGCCCTCCATCCACTCGCGATGGCCACAACTCCAGCTCACAGGAAAACCGAGCAGTCACCCAGGAAGACTGGCCACATAGCATCAGCCGCTCTATCATAACCCCATGACAATTTAGATCTAGAAATAGTGACGACTTAAGCAAGCAGAATTAGGAAGAGCCTATTAACCCTTACGTGCCCGTGGCTTGAGGAGCTGCCAGGGAGGAGCAGTATGGCCGGTATGCTAGCACAGGACAAACTCTACTCGCATTGTTAAAAGGAGTGTATGTAGTAATTATTTAACGGCTATAGTCGTGCTGGCTGTTTCGTACAACAAGAGGAGCGACGAAGGACTTTGCGGCCGCGATAACGCTGGCAGTTAAAGTTCCGATGAATGGAAATGTTTCGGACTCGGAGTGGGCGCAACCGTAGTACCAAAACGTCGGACTAGCGCGCAGCGCGCCTCGCACCATGCGAGTGTTACACTACAACAAATGCTTCACTTTACCTCTGCGTCGGCCGAAATATAGTTTAGTACAATTTCTTAGCATTGAAGGAAGCTATCAAGCTCATTTCGATAGGAGAGATGGATGTTTGTGGGTGACCTTCACGCTCATAGAGGTCACTCATGGCACTAACGCTACTGAAACGAGTGAGGCAAATATGGATCGTTGATGGAATGGAATTACATATCCGCATGAACTAAAACTATCCCGCGAAGAGTGACCCGGATCCACAGACATACTCGTCCTCCGATGCACTAGCTAGCAGAACCAGGCTCCTTCAGCACCTTTTCTTCGGCTGATGCGTATGGCATCATGCTCTCAGGATTTTTGCATTATTTGGCACATTACCCGCACGTTTACCAGAAGCTCGCTAATGAACTACGAAGCCGATACGAACCAGGTCAGACGATTTCCTGGGAATATGAGCTAGAGTCCATTGTCTACCTTCGCGCCGTCATCGACGAAGTGATGCGCTTGCTTCCTCCCGCCTGTGGAGTTCAATGGCGTGACCGTCACCTTATATAGTCTTCCTCCGCAGTTGCTGCTCGATCACTCAATCAATCACTTTCTCCCATTCACTCAGAGCCTCATTTCAACAGGATACAGGGTAACCTGCCCGAGGTCGAGTACAATACGTGCAGGAAGGTATTCACACCGTTTTTGATTGGTTCCAGGAACTGTGCCGGCAGTCACGTCGCAATTATGATGGCTAGTATCGCGTATACGTACGTCTTGGTGAATTACGACTTCCGGCTCAGCGAGATGCCACATCAAGTGTCCCCCAACTTGTGGTCAAACACACCTGGAGTCACTGGATCCGAGTCAGAGTTACAGTTTGAAAGCCATTACTCTATCGCGGGATGGGAGAAAGGTCCTTTTGTTCAGTTCAAGGCACGGACGGCAGTTCAGGCGTAGATGAATTGGGTACTTTTTTTTCTTCTCTATCTCTTTCTAGGTCAACCACAATGCTGTCATTATCTTAAAGTCTCTTGCTAGCATGTTTTCCATCTGTAAGACTGCGTGGCCTAGAGGTCAGAGCTACCAACTGCGCCCATGGAAACGGGTCCCAAAAATGTGCAAGAGGGAGATCCGATACACTTGCAGAGTTGAATGTGGAAGTAGATACAAGCTAGATTTTTGAAGCGGCCTGGGCACGGATAGCTCTCACACGCTCTGACTTGACCGTGAAAGCGTCGAACAGTTTTGCCCACCCCCCACCAAGCGACCTGATGTCTACGGGGCGGCTAGTCTTGACGTCCATGTATGTGGTGGAGCCCTTCACCTCAGCAACAATGGCCTGCTGCTTCAGCGAGAACAGCGAAGTGGTGCCAATGTTCCGCGTCGGCTCAATAGACTCCTGCAGCCATGCGACGATGAGCTGGCTTACCGTCAGCCTGTTCTCCGTCACGTCCCACGCGACTCTCTCTGCTGGAGCGACTCACCGTATCAGGATACTTGACCTGTCGTCGGATATTCAGCTCGTACTTCCTTACAACCGGCACCACCGTCTGGGCTTTGATCATCCCGTCGTACTCCTCCTTGGAAAGGAACTCGTCGTAGCTTTCCATGACGCGATGGAAGCATGTGCCCAAGTACTGCATGTATTGCGATTGCATGACATGTCCAAACGGGTCCTGGTCCTCGGCCCATAGCACACCGCGCTCGACCATAGTCTGAGGATCGTAGCCCATATTCTCCAGGGTTGCAAGTGCCCTTGCGCGAAGGGGCGCGTAGGGATCCGTGTTTGGGTGCGGTGAGGGGGCTCCAGAATGCGAGTAGGGGGAATTGTAGGCCGACTGCGCCAGGCGCGATCCGTGAGATGGTTCGACCTTGTCCGTCATGGCGATAATCTTGTTTGCGGTGTTGGGGGCAGAGTGTTCGTCGCAAGGCTTCTGTTTTGTGGTTGTGATGTCGATGAAATCGATGCAGGAGGGAAGTAGGGTTTCAGCGAGCGCCGTAGGTACTACGCCCTTACTACGCCGTACTAGCAGCAGCCTAGTAGGTACTACTAGAGCCATGGCTAAGGCGGGGTTGCCGAGGTGGAGTTGCAGCGCAGGGGTTCCGTTCCCTTTTCCTGCACTGCAGGTGGTACAGGAAGTACATGTACCGCATAATATCACCTGCACAAAATTCCCCCATTGGGTATTGGTGGCCTTACATGGGATCATGCGGTAGGACAGGGAAGTAAGCACAACGTTGACGGTTCCTCCCCGTTGGGCTAAGCGAAGGCTATTCCATGTCTACCAGGGTAAGCTAAAGGGATAACCCTAATGGACCTTTAATCCGTTATAAACAGCACGCTTGTCCAATACGGCTTTTGGTTAGAAGAGATCCGCCTGATGCAAGACGGTTTCATATCCTAGCTTATTTCTTCAGTGTTGACAGCAGCGCTCGAAACAAAGCGCGCTCTATATATGTTCAGTCATAACTCGGGGACGACGACCAACCAAGCTTCGGTCAGCTCTCGAGACTATTGGCTCCAGCGGTCATCGTGTGAAGGGTGGAACCAGCCACAGTAAATTCAAATCATACGGAAAGCAATTCACAAGGGTCAAAACGGGCTCGGAAGACGAGATCCCGCTGAATGATGTGCCGTATCATTCTGGTCAAAGAGTAAGGGATGATGGCGGAATTACAGTCCAAGTTGACATAGACGTTCGTTCTCGAAATAATGGCATGGCGTAAATAGTTTCTCACTTTGATAGGTTTGGAAAGATTGCCTCAACTATGTAGACTTACTCTGCCATCAATGACTATTCCAAATTACCAATCACTCTTAGCTCCCCTTTCTTACCGCCGCAATGCCATGGCCTTCTTGACTTCCCACTCCCAGGCCGTCAAGTCCTCCTCATCGCCATCGTCGCTCTCACCTATGAGTTTCCTCATGCTCGCGTTCCGTTCCGGTCGAAAGAGAACCCCCAGACTCAACCGCTCCACAAACCGCTGCTCACCCGGCGCGAAGTTGATGCGATGGACATTGCTCCTTAGTATGCCGCCCGTCCATTTCACCATGGCATCTCCCAGATTGACGATCAAACACTTAGGCTGCGGACGAACCCAAAGCCATGCATCAGGGTCTGTGGGGGCTTTTGAGTCGGCCAGTATCTGCAAGCCTCCCACGACATTGGCAAGAAGCGTGATAGTACCAAAGTCCGTGTGATGGATCATACTGGTGCGAAGATGCTCAGCATTGGGGCTTGCATCAGCCTTGATCAACCGGATAACTGTTCCGGACACTTTTGCTGGATCTTGCAGAGAGGCGAAAGCGTTGGGAGGTAGGCCGAGTTGGGTTGCAAGAGCCGTGTTGATGGTCTTTGCGACAGTTTGACAATGTTCAAGGAACGAGGTGAATAAAGGTAGGTGTGTGTGTATGTGATAGGGGAGCGGTTGAAGAGGTTCGTTGCCCATTAGCCCGTCCTGTCCCAGATTGAACCACTCGAAGCGATCGGGTTCATTGGTCTCCGTTTTTGCCATGCCACGTGGTTTAAAACTTGTAAAGTCAGGCTGTGGGGAAGACACCAGTAAGGGAGAGTAGAACGTACCCTAGAAAGCTCCTCGGGGGATCATGAGCGTACTCCTTCTTGACTTGCTCGGGCAAATGCATGATCTCCTTGCCAGCTCCGAAGATTTTGTCAATTTCTTCCACCATTTGCTCCCCAGTCGCGTCGCCGCTCAGATCCAGAAGGAAGAAGCCCATATCTCGACACGCCTCGAGCATAACCCCGGCTGCTTGTACATCTCCAGCGCAGAGCTGGCCCAATAGGACTGTGCGCATCGGTGCCGCGACGACAGCATTTGGGAACGGTGGGACAGCGTCGAACAGCGCTTGCGAAGCCATGTTCGATGGTGTTAAGTTGGTTGGAAACAGTCCAAAACCAAAGGTTGCTGTGCCTAGTTTGACTTGGTGTGGACCTCGGGAGGCGAAGATACAGGTAGAGTGTAAATGCCAGAGAGCTCAGGGTGTCGTGCAAGCGCGGGATAATGCCCGAAGTGGCGGTGAAAGCGGCACCGCCTTGTTGGCTCCAATATCGTCCAGTTCATATTGCTGTGCCTCATTGCGTGTAACCTACAAGTGATCCTACGGGTAAATTGGTCTTTGTCCAGGCAATCAATGTCACCACTGCTACCTCGGTTGTGAACTACCATATGGTCTGCTATCGCCTCTCACGTCAGCAGCTTTTGTACACACTCCGATTTGAACGGACCGCAATAAGTCGTCATGCCTTACTCTTCAGAAAACACCGCTCCAGAGTCCAACGAAAATTCCAATGGAAGGAATGTCAAGCATGAAATGGCGGCCAGTCCGGGAAGGCACACAACTTCAAAGCGGTGGCTGCAGATTATGAGCACTTTCATCATATTCATGAACACATGGTCAGGCCACCATATCCATACTTATCTCCAACATTCTAACCATCATGCAGGGGTCTCTTGCTGACGTTTGGCGTCTTGCAAACGTATTATGAGCAAGATCTGCTCCGCCATCGTTCTCGCTCCGCCATCTCTTGGATCTCGACCACATGCGCTTGTATCCATAGTTGTCAACAATCAAGCCAATCCAAGCTGAGGCGTTAGCTTGGATTGCTCGTTTTTTGAGGGCGTCAGCTTGGATTGTTGGGGCTAACAAGCTGAGATCGTGAGCTTGATTGAGGCTTGATTGATAGGCTTGATAGCCTGTACTAGCGCTAGCCTTAGTGTTGAGTTTCGTCGTCCCAAGTCGCCAGCCCGCACAAAAGCTCTATATTGTCATCGTCTGCTGCCTCCTCCTCCACTACCTCGTCGTCGCCTCTGAGGTCAGCTCTTTGCCACCGTCGTACGCACTGTATTGCCGCTAGAAGTTGAGGTCCTAGACGTCGTCGTCGCGGCTCTAAGAGGTCGCCTAGCTCACTGAACAGGCGCTCACACTCACAGCTTGACGCTGGGATAGAGAGTACGTCAAGCGCAAGTTTACTAAGGCTAGGGTAGCAATCGCGCATGCTCACCCAGTATTTAATAGGGTTATCTGCGTGTTCTGTACCTCTCTTGGCTGCTGGCTCGCTGCGCTTCCACCTTTTAAACTCGTCCTCATTAGCGGTAAGGCTGCTAGCAGTACTAGGGTTGAGTATACTATCGATCGCGTCGTCTATATCGCTTGGGATTACTGCCAACGGCCTTACCGCGCGCGGTGAGGTGTTGTACTGCGCCCAGAGCGCCTGAAAGCTAGCGTTACTGGCCTCGAGCCAGTCGGGCTTCTTAGCCCACGCCTTATCACAGTAGTACTTGTACATTGGATGGAGTATTGTAGCAGCGTAGTACGCGGGCGAGTCGTCTAGTTTAGAGTAGTAGTCATCAGCCTTCTACTAAGCTGCGCGCAAGTTAATTGCAATGCGATCCTTAGGTGACTCATCGTGCTCGTTGTAGTTAACCGCCTCGTACGCGTTAACGCGCTGCTCGTAGTAGGTAAGGAGGTATTCAAATATTAGAATTATCTTAGCAATAGCCCTAAAGCTGCCGCTTTTGCCACGCCCTTTAAGGCGCTTTGTAGCAGTCTTAAGCGGTTTTAATATGTCCATGTACTCTGTAATTACTGCCTAATTAGCACCTGTAAGGCCGTCTGATCGCATCTACGGCTGCGCAACTAGTAGCTTGTTGCCGCGACTTTGCGCAAACGTGTCCTCCCTTTGCACCCGCTGTATGTAGTGAGTAGCGTAGGCGTTAACTACAAACTATAGCTTTACAGCACGCTTAAAGCATAAGTAGTACGAGTTCCACCGCGTAATGATGGGTTTAACAGGCTTAAGGATCTTGCGATCATCAGCTAACGCGCTAGACGGTAGCTTAGTGTAGGCGAGGCGCTGGAAGTCCTTAAAGAGCTTATGCTATTGCGGCGTTTTAATGTAGTTTATGATACTGAGTAGTACGCTAAGTAGGCCTACGCGCCTCCACTCCTCTATAAAGTCGTGCTCGTTGGTGAGCTCTTGTACGTTATTATTAAACGAGGCGGCGCTGCCCTTGCCCTAGAGGAGCGTCTGGCTGATAAGGTTAAGCGTGTAAGGTCCGCAGCGGAGGTGCTGGTAGGTAACATTGTAACTATACTCTTAAGCTAATATTGTAATAGTACTGTCGTTGTTAGTAGCGTTATTAAGCACGAAGTAACCAATTAACTGCGACGTGATCTTAAAGTCCTGTAGCGTTTTTATAATGACCTTAGCCATCCTCTCGCCACTATGAGCGCCTGTTAGCTGGGGCAGCGCTATAGGCAAGTCCTGCAGGTCGCCTCTGCTGTCAACAAAGTGCGTAACAACGCCTAGAAAGCCACGCTTGCCGCCCTTTGTCATCCATCCATTAAAGCTAAGGTGTACTTTGCTAAGCGCCTGTAATAGTTGCAAGATAACGCGTGGCTTTAGGTGCTTGTATAAGCGCGCAACGTACTGGGAGACGCTTACATGAGACGTCTAAAGCGCTCGTTCTGCTAGTGGGTTGGAAGCTTCAAGGAAGTGTCAAAAAGCTAGTGTTTTAAACTTAGAGAGAGGGTAATTATTCTTAATAAGCTAGCTAACAGCTGCTAGCCAGAAGCGCTGGGTATTGAAGCTAGCGAGCTCGTTAGCCACCTTCTACGACACGCTGTTGTTGCCGTCTTTGAGCAGGCGTTATAGCCAGGTAGGTTTTGCAGCGACGGCCGACTTGCTATAGCCATGGCCGCGCTTGGGCAGCTCTAAGTGTCGCTGCGCTAATGACGTTGAGAGCGTCGTCTCATATATCCCGACGCCAGTATCTGTGTACTTATGCTCGTAGCAGTGACGGCACACGAAGTATAGCTTACTTAGGTCCTTTAGCAGCGTAACGCGGTAGCTATAGCAACAGATCCAGCTCTTGCGCGACTTTTGCGATGAGAGCGGCTTCATATACTTGCGTAAACGCCCTTAATTAATTCCCTTAAAGTCGTCCATAAGGCTCGCGTCCAGCGCCTCTTGCAAGGTCTCATTATCTGGGGTTGCTACCGACGAGGCTGCTGTTACCCTCTCGCTGCCTTTGGTAGGCGCGATGATAGCGTCTTTAGGCCGCGACTTGCGTAGTTGCGACTTAAAAGTTAAAGCCTGGGACGCCTCTACGAGACCTTTGCGAGGCGATAGACGCGACGGCGATGGCGATAGCTAACTATCGACGGCTATAGGCTGGCTGACAGTGCCGCGGGCGGTGGAGGATTTGACGCGTTTCTTCGGGCGAGTAAGGTTATTAGAGACGCGTTTCGTAGGAGGCATGGCGGTGGCAATACGATAAGGGCGACGGGAGCAAAAAAAATGACGCGATAGTGAGTTGTTTAGGTGGCTGGTAGAGGGAGTATACCTAGTGTTGCAGAAGTTAGGCTGATTACGTACTAGTACTGCGACGACTACAACACCAAAAACCTATCATAAGATCGCTCCTGCTGCAAAACGAGCAGCCTCACGCGCTACCTCAATCAAGCCCATCAAGCTAAACAATCAAGCTGACCCTCCTCAGCTTGGATTGCTAAAAAATTAGTATAGGCGAGCTTGACTTGATGGGATTGATAGTTATCAAGCTATCAATCAAGCGCTTGCAAGCCGCTTGATTGTTGACAAGTCTGCTTGTATCGTTCTCTCGGCCGGAGTCGTGGTCGGTCCTCTGTATGATCACGGCTACTACAGAACTTTACTGCTATCCGGGAGCCTCTTACAGATATTGGGCCTGATGATGCTGAGCATTGCGACGCAGTACTATCAACTCTTTCTGTGCCAGGCGATATGCGTTGGAATCAGAGCCGGCATCGTGTTTACACCAAGCGTGGCCGCAGCGGTAGCTTGCCTCCCTGATCCTGCAACCCGCGCAAAAGCTATGGGACTGATGGCTTGTGGCAGCAGCATTGGTACGCTTCCATCATCACAAAAGATGCGTTTATTTTACATGGCTGACAATCAGCGCTAGGTGGCATCATCTACCCGCTCATGTTCCGCAGTCTGTTGCACAGGGTTGGCTTTCCTTGGGCTATTCGCAGCATCGGCTTTGTCGCATTAGCCCTTTATATCATTTCCTACCTCGCACTCTACAAAAACAAGCAGAAACCACCTGCGGTTCGTCGATTCTTTGATAAAACGGCGCTGACCGATGCTCCCTTTATGGCTCTATGCATCTCGCTCTTCAGTTCCATCGCGTACTACATACCGCTACTGTACCTACCCTTACTGACCAAAATCAAGATCCCTTCCATCAGCTCGGATCTTGTTTTTGATCTCATAGCCATACTTAATGGTGCCTCTGCCATTGGTAGGCTTCTTGCTGGTTTGGCTGCTGCTGTCATTGGACCCACAGAGACGATTGCGTTGTCGCTACTTTTTGGCTCAATCATCTTGTTTTGTTGGATTGCTGTTGACTCGGTTGCGGGAACAATTGCATGGGCCGTGTTCTGGGGCATGATATCAGGCGTCCTTGTGGCTCTACCCGGCGCTTTCATACCATTATTCTGCCCCTCTTTGGGTGTGATCGGTACACGCTCGGGGATATACTGGATTTGGATTGGACTGGGTATGCTTGTTGGCAGTCCTATTGGTGGCGCTATCTATCAGGAAAGAGGGCCACGAGAGGACTCATGGTATCTCCAAGTGTTTGCTGGAGTTTCCATGATGGTAGCGGCGGTTTTGACAGTCTATCCGATCGTGCACCTGCGCCGTAAAGCTGGACGGGGCTGAACAACAAATTGAGTACATTTTTGAGGAGCTTTAGGGGAGCTTTACTAGATACTTTCCAACCGTTTCTGTGGGTTTGCCCTGCGTGTCCTAATGTTCACTCGTCAAGTCACCTTCGAAGGAAAGAAATTAGAAATTAAGAAAGACCTCGCCAGAAACAACTAAACTGCATAATATTGTGCAGACTAATGCAACACGGTTTATCTAATGGCATAGTAAGCCAAAGCTAGATACCACGTAGATAATACCTGCAACATCTGTTCGAAGCGGCACCAAAAGGCATGCAAGTTCGAGTATGCTGTGCAACCCACCAACAACACGACAAGGAGATCCAGCATATTATAGAATCGGGCAACTCCGAACAACCCGAGTTTGAGCTGAAGATCCATGCCTCTCAACTCTATCGACAGATCATTACCTACAAACAATTATCCGATTTCCTGATGTCCGATCCATGCGTGGAGAACCACACGGCACATTGCAACGACGCGACAACCTTGATCGAATCCTTGAAACTTCTCGAAACAGCAGCAATGCAAGGAGATCCCGTCACAGACCATTCCAGCACCTTCTGGAAAATTGTCCGAGGCATGTTCAACCGTCTTCGCAAAACAGAACCTATGGTAGGAGTATACCCTTGCCCTGGTCTCCCAAAGGCCCGCCGCACGAGCACCACAAATCCTAGTCCCGGTGGCTCGGGTCACACCGAGGTGAAGGGCACCTTCTTCCTTGATGAATTCATATTTACGCAGTGCGACAAGTCGACTCGGTTCCGCTACATGGCGGCAATAATGGTCTTACTTTGTAGGACTAGAATCATGGCTCTTATCGGAGGGGAGTAAGGAAGCGGATATGACCGAGGGATGGATATGGCAGGGTTGTGAAATGTTCTGTTGGGCTCAGAAGCAATGACCAGCCTATCGAGGCAAAAGGGCTACTCCGTCATCATCCTCACCTTTTTTGCAGCATACACCGTCTTCTAAGCGCTGGGCACGATCTTGACGCGTAAAATAGGTCCAAAATGGTTCTTGAGTACCATTGTCTTGGCCTGGGGTATCGTGATGATTGGCAACGGCTTTGTCAACACCACAGTCCGCAACAAGCAAGTCAATCAATCTTGGGGTCGTCGATTGGCTTGCTTGTTGGCGACGTTGTCGTCGCTTGATTGTAGCTTGATTGTTGGTGTTTTCGGGTGGCTTGATTGCGACTTGATTGGTAGATTGATTAGATTGGACGCCAAGAGATTAAAGTTATATACAACTACAGTGGCTCGATAATCCACTCCTGTATATTGTAGTCTTGTACAATATCCTCGTCTGATACGTCCTCCCTATTGTTGCCCTCTGTACTCTTGTTGTATTAAGTCTTGAAGCCTGCTCTTGTCCACGATCGTATTAGTTGAAGAGCAGCTAGTAACTCACTGCCAATAGCTCGTCTTTTAGGCTCGAGTAAGTCGCCAAGCTCACTAAAGAGCCTCTCACACTCGCAGCTTGATGCTGGGATTGTTAGTATATCGATCGCAAACTAGCTTAAACACGGGTATTTTGAGCGCATTTGAATCTAGTAGGCGACTGGGTGACCATCACCTAAGTACTGCTCTCTGCTCCACTCTGGCTCTTGTGTCCTCCATCGCTCGTACTCGTCGTCGTGAGCTGCCTTGTCTCTGGTGTTGTTACGGCGTACAAAGGCGCCAATTACGTCATCTATCCCGCTTGCAATTGTTATTGTGTGAGGATGAGGTTGAGGGCGTATACGCTGAGGTTTATACGTCTGCCAGAGTCGCTGAAACCCAGCGTTGGCAGTAGTAAGCCACTCTGGCTTGTCGGCCCAGCTGTTCTCGCAGTAATACTTGTAGTAAGGATGGAGGCAGACAGCAGCGTAGTAGGCAGGCGATCTATTAAGCTTATTATAGTACTCGTTGGCCTTGCTCCAGGCAGCGCGTAGGTTGATATGAAGGTGGTCCTCTGGCGCGTCCGTGTAGTTGAAATCGACTTGCTCGTATAGCCGCGTGCGCGCTTTGAGCGCGCTAAGTACGTACTCAAAGACGGGTATAACCTCATATATAGCACCAAACTTGCCTGCTTTACCGCGACCCTCAAGCCGCTCTGTAGCAAGTTTTAGTGGCTCTAAGCAGTCCTGGTACTCTGTTATCACTGCCTAATCAGCAGCTGTAAGACCGGTTAATCTCATCCAACTTAGAGCGTCTGAGAGCTTGTTGCCGACTTAGTTTGCGCGTCTATCGTCGAGAGAGACGCGGCTAATGTGGTGCTCGGCGTAGGAGTTATAAGCAGCTTAAAGTTAAGTTGCGCGTGCAAAGGCAGCGTAGTACGAGTTCTAGCAAGTAATAACAGGCTTAACTGGCTTAAGTACTTGGAGACGCTCTCCAGCAGGCAACTCAGCGTTTGCAGCTCGCTGAAACTCTCTGAAAAGCTCATACTGCTGTGGCGTTTTGATGTAGTTGATAACGTCGATGAGCACGCCTAACGGCCCATCTTTACGCCATTCGCGCAAGTACAACTCCTCTTTATCAAGCTGCTCAGCAGCGTTGTTGTATGCCTCTTTGTCCTTGCCAAATATAATCGCCTGGCCGATGAGATTGAGCGTGTAAGGGCCGCAGCGGAGGCGTCGATGAGTAGCGTCAAAGTCGTATACGCGAGCGAGCGCAGCAATTGCAGTGTCGTTATTCATAGCGTTATCGAGTACGAAGTAGCCTAGCTTATCACTAGTAATACTATACACCTCAAGCGTTTTAACGATAGTACTTGCAATAGCTTCGCCTGTATGCGAGCCTGCCAGCTGTGGCAGAGCGATAGGCAAGTCTTGTATTACTTTAGAAGCATCAGCAAAGTGCGCAATAATTCTAAAGAACCCGCGCTTGCCGCCCCTTGTCGTCTAGCCGTCAAAGCTTACATGTATTTTACCTGCAGCTTCTGACAGGGCCTGGACAACTTAGGGCTGTATATAGCGGAAAAGGCGCATCGCGTATGTAGCAACACTGCGAGGACTCACCCACAACGCTGCCTTAGCCTCTGGGTTTGCAAAGTTTATCATCTCTCGGAAGGATGGCCTTGCAAGTAGCTCCATTGGCAGGTTATTGTCAAATAGGCAGAGCACTGTAGCTTGTCGAAACTACTATATATTAAAGTTGCCTATCGCGTTGGCGGCGTGTTGAGAGACATCAACACCAGCCTCAAAGGCTTGTCGCAGAGAGAGCTGCCCACCAGACTGTTGCTGTTGTTTTATGCCGCTCTTTGTAAGCCGATGGCCATGTCTCTGCTGGCCGAGATAAGTAGCTGCAGCTGTTGTAGCTCTTGTAACGTTAAACATACCGCTGCTGCCAGCGTCAATAGCCTTGTGAGTATGGCAATACTTGCATACAAACTATACTCAACTCGGGTATTTACGCTCAACAACGCGATAGCCATGTCGATATATCTAGCTTTTGACGCGCCGCTAAGTTGTAAGAGGCTTTATAAAGCGTCTTAACCGCTCCTAGTTAATGCCCTTAAAGTTATCGCTATCTCTATTATCATCTCCATCGCCACTTTTAGCTTTAGTTGTTGCTGCTGTCCCAGCCTGGCTACCCTCAGTAGGTGCGACGATCTCTGCCTCTAGTTGCGACTCTAACAACTGCGACTCAAACGTTGTAGCCTGGCTTGCAGCAGCCAGAGCTTGCCGGGGTGATAATGATTGTTGAGAAACGCGTTGAGATGAGGGCTCCGATAAGCGCGTACGTTTAGTGGCGGGCGCAGCAGCCGTGCTAGTAGAGGGAGCTCGTGAGCGTTTAGCCATTATAGGCAACTCAAAACACTAAAAAAACTCGTTAGTATAGGCAGTAGAGTTGAGAGAAAAGCTCTGTAAACGTACTGTCGAGCACAGTAGAAATCGGTGTAGCAGGCAGTAGCGTGTAGGCGCACAGACGGGTCTAATACAACTTAGGATAAGCTAACTGCAACACTAAGAAAGTATCGTGAGATCAGCTCCCTAGCTACTCTAACCTTAAAGATCTCCTACAATTCGCAAGCAAGACAAGCAAGTCAATCAAAAATCACTGGTTAGCTTGACTTGCTTGCAAATTTGAGTGAGCTCGGATTGGATTGATTGAATTGATAAACTCAAGCAAGTCAAGCAAGCGAACCAATCTGGATTGCTTGTTGCGGACTGTGGTCAACACCTGGCAGCAGATGGCAGGACTTCGTGTCTTGCAGGAGCAGTGTACTTGTTAAGTACCTGGTATATGCGCTACGACATGCAGAAACGGTACACAGCTTTCTACGGGATTGCATGCGTCGCAACAGCTTTCTGCGGCATCTTAGCCTACGCACTTTCTCAGATGAAAGGAATCGCAGGTCTGAGCGGCTGGCGATGGATTTTCATCATTGAAGGGAAAATGTCTTGCGTAGCCGCGCTCCTCTCCTACCTCTTCCTGGACGGGTTCCCCGAAGACGCGCACAAGTCGTGGAAATTCTTGAGTGAGCAGGAACGCGGTTTCGTGATCCGTCGTGTCAACCGCGATCGAGGTGATGCTGTCACAGAACCCTTCTCTCTGGCCGCGTTTCTCAAACCGGCGTCCGACTTTAAGATTTGGGTTTTTGCGTTCATGTTCTTCTGTGTGACGACGATGGGATATTCGATCAACTACTTCCTGCCCATTATCCTTCTGGGCATGGGTGAGTCTGCTATCCTCTTATCGTTTTCTATTGATATGCCTATTAACATATCGGCTTCTAGGCTTTAGCGTAGCTGAGTCGCAGTGCCTCGTCGCTCCGCCCTGGCTCTTCACGGGCATCTTCATGTACGCCCAAGCCTGGCTAAGCGACCGTTACCGTCTACGCAGTCCCATCATCGCTCTGAATTCCGTCATTGCCCTCATTGGCCTCGCCATAATGGGCTTCCATTCGCATAATCCCACCAGATATTTTGGCGTTTTTCTCGTTATTGCAGGCGCGAGCGGCAACACACCTCCTGTGTTGACATACCAGGCGAATAACATCCGCGGTCACTAGAAACGGGCATTCGCTTACGGAGTCGGCAATGCTCATCCAGAGGTGTCAGAGTGCGCCCTGTTGGCTTGCGAAGTTCAAAATCTTAACAACACACTCTTTTGCTCAAGAATTTGTACCGACCGGTTGCTTGAAGAGTTTACGGATCCTTTTAGTTCACCTATACACCAACTAACACACACACACACACACACATTAAGGAAACGTAGAGCATCTTCAAGAAAGAAAATGAATTCAAGTACAAACAAAATTACTTCCCCGCCCATGCTCAAAACAACAGAACCTTCATTTAGTACCTTACCACCATCTTCTCATCCTCTCACTGATACCATAATCATCCTCACAAGCACTTCGGCCTAACCATCACCTCACTACACAACGAATCCTCGCAAAGCGTGTTGCAGCTCCAGTTCGTCGGACCATAGACGTAAGGCTGTCCAGGCGCCTTGAACTGTTTGGAGAAGTCCTTGGGGTTGACACCATCGAACCTGTACCCAGCACGACAAGCGCAGTAGTAGTGAGCTCCGCCCGTTGTCACACATCCAGTGGCAATGTCGCAGAAGTTCTGGGCCGGGTTGAAAGGATTGCATGTCTTGGGGCAGATATCAGCGAGCGTGTCACCGGTCCACGTGGGGCCTTCGTTGACGGGATTGAAGCTGTTGGAAGATGGCTGGACTACCTGGGTCGTGGTGGAGGTAGAGGTGACAAGAGTCGTAGCGATGCCGGCGGGGTTGATGGGGGGAGTCCAAGGAGTTGGAGTTGGCGTGGGTGTTGGCTTGGGTAGGTAGCACTTCTTGGGGCATTTCCCTTTGCCCTTCTTAACCTTCTTTTTTCCCTTCTTTCCATGGCCGCTTGACAGGTCTTTAGCCCACTGAGGTAGATCGTCGTCACCATTGTCACCATAGTCGGAATTCTGGTCATAGGGAGAGTCGTATGGGTATGGTGTCGCCTCTTCATGATCGTATTCGTTACCGAAGGGTTGATACTTGTCGGTGCGTTCGCCCTGGCCATTGGGACTGGCTTTTCCAATTCCACCGGCTTTAGGCCATTCGAAGCCCTTAGCAGAAGGTGCGTCCTCAGCAAATCGTCGAAGCCTGCTGGATTTCCAAGCATGGTAATCGTGAGCCTCGTAGCCAACTGTGCACCATGCAGGACACTCTTCGTCGGAATCGCTCTCGTACACGGGCTTGGTGCTGCTCTTCTTCTTCTTTTTCTTGCCTTGATGTCCATACTCGTGGTCTGAGTCCTCAGACCATCCGCCTTGATCCTCGCCAACATACCATCCGTTGTCTTCGCCGCCCCATCCTGGAGGTCCAATCGCGTGGTTTTCTTCTTCGGAACCCTGTATTCGCAAGTAAATCGTTAGCATAGCTCACGTGGTAGGTAAGACGAACACCTAGATTACGCACTTCTTCTTCGTCGGAATCAGATGAATCATCGGTGTGGTGCTCCTCCTCGTCCTCCTCGTCATCGTCGTGGTGCTCCTCATCGTCCTCCTCGTAATCGTCATGGTGCTCCTCCTCCTCCTCGTCGTCGTGATGCTCCTCTTCGTCCTCGTCGTGATGCTCCTCCTCCTCATTTTCCTCATCCGGTTCTTCTATGTAATCCTCATCGCCGTTGATACCCTGCCCGTTGTCCACAATATCACCTTGTTCGTTATCTTCGGGAGTCTCCAGCTAAAAGGTTGTCAGTCGACGTGCTCCTTGCAAGCAGAGAGTCTTCTGGATGGAACATTGAGCAAAACATGTTGTTCCAATCTCCGTGGAGCGTTGCCAGGCATCTGCCACTTGGTTGTACGTACCTCTCCCTCTCCCTCTACCGGGGTCTCTCCTGGTTGTGACTCTGACTCGCCTTCTACCGTGGTCTCTTCTGGTTGTGTGTCGGACTCGCCTTCTACCGGCGTTTCTTCTGGTTGTGTCTCGGACTCGCCTTCCACCGGCTCCTACAGGCGCCGCGTTAGTACCACGCATCTAAAAGGAACTCGAGCATGTGATTGTCTTACCTCAGGGTCTTGGGACTCCGTGGGCTCTTCCTCATCAGGAGACTGCTGTTCCTCACCCCCTTCATCAACTGAGAAGCCTCCGATACCGCTTCCAGCACTTTGGCCGGGGACAACTGGGCCAGGTTCGAGGATAGGAGCAAGCTCGCCATCATCCTGAGAGGAGGGATCCTGTGAGTCCTGGGGCTGGTCAATTGGCGGGAAGCCGGCGTCGGTTGACTGGCCGTTAATGTTAGCAAAATGGTTATGGACTGCGATTGGGGGAAAATGTGGAATGACTATCACTTTTGGGGAGACTTACTTCCTCTTCGTTGGGAGTCGTTGAGCCGTCTTCCGGTGTTTCGTCGGAGCTGTCAAGAATGTCGTCGTTGGTGCTAGTGAGCGGCGTGCTGGGTGTTGTGTTGTCGGAGACTTCAGGCGTGGTAGCGTCCAGGTCCGAGGAATTTGATAGTGGGTCGGCTTCCGGTGTTTCGTCTGAGCTGTCAAGAATGACGTCGTTGGTGCCAGTGAGCAGCGTGGTGGCTGTTGTGTTGTCGGAGACTCCGGGCGTAGTAGCGTCGAGGTCCGGGGAATTTGATAGTGGGTCGGCTTCCGGGACTGGGGGATTTAGAAAATCTACCTCAGGGTCGTTATTGGCCAACGGATCGACTTCGGGCGTGGGCGTAGAGAGGACAACGGGATCAACAACTGGATCAACAACGGGATCCCTCAAACCGACAGGCGGCGTTGGCGTGGGTGCCAAAGGATCATCAGACACGGCGACGGCAGCCCCGCCAGCCCCAGACACGCCAACCTGGGCGTTCAGGGCGCGCAGAAACAGCGCCCCGATCAGCAAGGCCGACTTCATCGTGGCTGACCCTGACCCTCAAAAGCAGAAAAAGGAATGAATGTCTCTGTACAGGTACGATCGATAGAATGAGCGTCTGGTAAAACGAGTGACGGAAAGGGAAGACGGGCTAGACATTGTGTCAGACACGAGACTTCATAGTTATAGTCCTTTGTATTGAATTCTTGGGTGTGAGATCAAAACAATGCTCGCGAGGCGTAGCATGATCAGATGTTGAGCCCTTGGTGTTGTTGGAATGTGCTTTAGGGAACGCGTCTTCACTGGTGAATGTTGGAATGTAGAACAACACCACTTCCAACCATGTGCTCGCGGAGTGGGCTCGCGGAGTGGCGATTGTAAATCGCAGTTGCTCGATAACGTAGATTTATGATTCTCTTCGAAGTATCCTAATGTTAGTCGAGATATTACTTCTCGGGCGTTATAATTCGGACAGTTGATCACGCGTTGTCGTGCATTCCTCAGCGTATCTTGCCCGCGCGCGCTTGAAAGGAATGCAACGCTCGACACACTGTTGCTCAGCGAACGAACAAGGTATGTCGGCAGAAATTGGTGTGCACGTAGGCGAAGCGCCATATTCTAGATCGTCGCACATGTTGAAGCTATTGTTCTGTAAAGCATTAGCATTTGCTCGCGATCTTACGGTGACAACCCACCGATAAACTGGCGCTACCTATCCAACTAAGCGTAATGTGTCAATCTCGTGCCTCTCGTGCTCTAGGAGCTAGGAGCGATGCGACAACAAGCTGTTTCATGTAGTCTCATCGTGTCTTCTGCAAGCACTTCCTCAGACCTTCGATCAAGCGTGGCATAAACGATGGCTTATAATTGTTGAAGCGCTTCAATCGTTTCGTTTAGCCCCGGGAAAACAGTTGACGTGATGTTACGTAGGGGCAGTGTCGGATTGTTTAGGAGACAGCTGACAAGCTCTCAATGCTTAAATCTGGGAGAGACACTGGCAGTTCGTTCCATCCTGCGATCCGGTGTAGAGTCGATAAGCTCAACAGGTTGGGCGGCGAAAGGCAGGACAGATGATAGAACAAGGAAAAGTACATGGCAGCTTTAAACGGGCCGCTCTTTAGAAGCTCCTGCAGGTGAATTTTGATGCGGCAGAAAGAGCGCGGGAAGGAGAAGACTAAATTGATTGGCAGGCAATGCAGAGAGCACAAAAATGGAACGGGTGAAATACCCTCGCGACTACCTCCACTTATTATCCCATCCAGCTTGTTCGACAGCGAAAGCAATAGCAAGCTCCGAGAACCTCGCCATATGGTCGATCGAAAATACGCCAAACTCGTCGTCCACGTCCATGGTGTCCCTTTCAGAGTGTACGTACGGATCAAACTCGCCAGCCAATGGGTTTCCTTCGGCGGCAAAAGTCGCAGGATATCCGAGCGACGTATACGACATGTAGTCCGACCCAGCTCCAGGCATTAATTCGTAAACGTCGGTGGGAATAGAAATATACTCGCGACTCAAGTTCACGGCCCACTTGGTCAAGGGAGCGTCAGCATCGGATATTATGAAGCCAATCGACTCATTGGCGTCTTTCGCGATGAATGCGGTCATGTCGAACTCCATCATAGCACCGATATTGGCACCCGACTCTTTCTTGTACGCGGCGATTGCCTGGCTACCCAGCAGGCCCCCTTCCTCTGCAGCGTACCAGTGGAACTCCACAGGTCCATCCTTTGGGATAAATCCACTCAGAGCCAGTACGCGGAAGGCCTCCAAGATGCTGACGGTTCCCGAGCAGTCATCGTCGGCACCCGGGGCGGGCAGTAGTGGGAAGATGTAGTTTGCCGAGTCTTGATGCGCGCCAATGATGGTGAGCGGTTTTGAAAAATTGCGGACCTTGGGCTCGAAACGGGCGATGATGGAAGACTGGACAAATTCGTGGGTGAAGAATTCGAGAGAGATGTGGGTATGGAATGGTGACTTGGAGATGATTTGAGCGATGTGATCGTGCAACCATTGCGAACTCTCTTCGCCCGTCGGACTATTGAAGTAACGGTTGTAGTAGCCCGTCATATGCGTGAGGACGTCGTGCATCAGGGTTTGGTTGATTCTGGGGAAAAGAGGCTTTACAATGCGCTGGTGTGATACTTCTGGGAGGTCTAAAAATTGTCATAATTAGCGACTTGCTCCTTGCATACCTATCATCCTGTAGGATGTGGAGGCCTTGCTAGCTTTTCCAGACATCGCGCTCGTAGAATCAGCGTAGAGATGTTCATAGTCGGTTATATCTCGGAACTTCTTTCGTTTCTGTCTTAGGCGTAGTTTGTCGCCTTCAGTCATCCACTTGGGCTTTGATTCCCCAAAGATGTGAATGAGGCGAGCCTCAGCCAGTTTATCCGCCTGTTCTGGCTGGAGAGAGATCAAGGCTTTAACAGGATCAGAGTGTGCTTTTAATGCCGCCAAAATCGAATCATGACTCTTGTGTCGTGCCGAAGATACCGCAGCTTCCTTTGCTACTGGCGGTGCGATTACTGCTTGGGCGTGATTGAAGGAAGAGCTGGCTGCTAACTGAGCAGAGCCTAGTAGTAGAAAGACACTTGTTGATACAGATGCAAGCATGGTAATAATGATGTACTAAGAGGTGAAATAAGATGGAAGAAAGCTGAGGACTGAAGATTGATGGCCCAAGTGCTTGGGCAGGAAGGTCAGATTAGGCTAGACGCTATCCCTAACAAGGAAAGGGTCGCTACCAGTTGACGACGCGTCGGATGCGACGCGACGCGATTCATCCAAATTCTTACTAACACGCGTTGTTTCGCCGCATCGTTTTTGACCATGAATTCATTTAGCATAATGTTAAAGAGCTTCTGCTCTCCAGTGTGCACCATACTAAGCTCTGCCACCCCGAGGTCTGGCACTCTAATAAGCAACCGAACTCAGGGTTAAGAACTGCGCCTCCGTTATGTGAATAACAGGAGAAGGCCTCCCTCCTTACCGTTCAAGACGAGCATACATACCCACAATCACCAAACATCCTCCAAGGTCCAACATCACATAATGACCCGCATAAATATGAACAAAGAAAAGTCGGTATTGCCGGTAAATCAACCATCTCCCCAAAAGATCTAACTACCGTTCATCTACAAATACCCGTTTATCAACTCTTGCACACTAACCGGTCGCGCAGTGAGCACCCAAGCCGCCATCTAAGCAGGCGGAGTCCCAGTCGGTCCATCCCAGGCATCCTCCACGGTCTGCTCGCCCACACTCCCATTCTCACCACAAGCCTGCACAGTCAATGTCCGATTCCTCACTTCAAAAATATCACTACCATCCGGCTGCTTGCGGAGATACTGGTACTGAAGTCCAGTGTCAGCTGGCAGCTCAGCGACGAAGTTCCACAGCGGTCGCTCAGGCGTGTAGTTCAGTGCACTTCCGCCTAGAGCGTCGTTGGTGTTGTAGTTACCGAGATCGGATGTGTTGCCGATGACGTAGATGTTCTCGCCGAAGAAGGTGGTGGCGTTGAGGTTGAAAGTCACGAGGACAGTGCATGAGGTTGCGTTATCAGGGGCGCCGGCGTTGATGGCCGGTTCGTAGGTGCCTACGACGGAACCGGACTGGCAGGTTCCGGGGATGCTGGGGTTTGCTGGCGCGCCCCATGATGGCACTGGGGAGCTGTCGCCAGAGGCAGCAACGCGAGCGTTTCGCGCAGTGACGTAGGCAGCGTAGGACCAGGTGAGATCACGTGCTGAGATTGCTGTACCGTTCTCTCGACTGTACTGCTCCGCCAAAGCTCCATCGGCGGGTGTGTACTCCAAGGTCTTGTTCATGAAGCTATCTGCTGCGTTTGCCACTGCAGCAAGCAAATTGATCGTCTCCGCATCGTCATTCTGGTAGGTTCCTGCTTGAGCAGACGGGTAAATTGACTGCCAGAATGGAAGTGTGCGGTCGTCAATGACGATGTCATTTTGACCCCACTGTGCTTTGGCGTAGTAGAGTTGCTCGGCCACTGCGAGAGTCGTGAGATACCATGGGTTGCCGTCAAAGTAGACATCTTCCGTGTAACGGCCTACGGCGAAAGCGGGACCATCCGTACCACGGTTGATGGCATAGACGGATCGGAAAGAGTCGATGTAAGCCTTGAGATTCACAAGGGCGCGCGCAGAGCACGGCTGGAAGGTGTTATCGTCACAAGCAGCCTCTGGATCGTACGCTAGACTATGTGAGTGACTATAACAAGCATATTGATATACAACTTACTAGCAATAACACCAAGCACCGTGTTTGCATCGATGCCAGTTCGACGGAAGCTCGGCTCAGTGTTGATATTCGCCGTGATATACTGTCCACTCCAAAAGGTCTGGAGGAAGCATAGGATGTTCGGAGCCTGGGATTCGTATGCCGTAACGTCTTTACCCAGCTGTTCCCCAAGAGCGGCGCCCTCGATCAAAGAACGATGCTGAACTGCTATGGTAAAGAACGAGCTTCCGCTAACCTCCTCCCAAAGGTCAAAACCCGTCTGGTTCCAATATTGGGCAACGTAGTTGAGATCGTTCTGAATGATGTCCCAGATATTGTTAGCTTCAGTAAAATCGGCAGCGTTGTTTGATTCGAGTAGCCAGCGGGAGTACGTAATCAATGCGGTTGCACGCAAGGCTGGACCATCGCGTTGAGGTCGTCCCCAGGGCCCATTGAAGCGAGTCAGATTTGAGTAGTACTTTGGCTCGGCTAGGCCACGGCCGGAGCCCAAAGCACCCGAGGGATTGCTGACGGTTTGGAGGATGGCTTGGGTCTTCGCGTAGAGTTGAATCTGGTTCCGGAATGAGGATCTACCGTTGACGAACTCGCCGACTATCATTTTCATTGTCAAGGCAGCGTCTCGTGTCCAGGTGTAGAAGTCTATTATGTGTAAGTGCGCGTACTAATATGAAACCGCTGAATCCAAGGGACATACAGTTGGGCTCTTGCGTCGAGGGCGAAGCAATGATGACGCCATTGTCTGCTCCGGGCGCTTCACTACCAGAACCACCAATGTTGTCGAGAACACCTTGAATGGAGATGTCGTACTGAGCCTCAATGGATTGCGGTTGAGGTTGAGTGTACTGTCGAGATCGAATAGGCCCCGCTGTAGCTCCATGAAAGAGTGCGGTCGCCAAAACGGCTACGAGAATCCGTAGTAGCATGTTGACAAGAAGCGGATATTCAACGGTTGAAGTTCAAGTTTGAGTGTGTGGTTGTGCAGCCGTGATGGACCTTGTAAGTTGCGGTTGCGAGATTGAGGACTCGAAGTTGAAGCAGTTAGAGTGAGAGCGGTAAGAGACTTATACTAGCAGCTGAGGATCGAAATACTTGATGCGTCACGAACGTTCGTTTGCCTTCTCTAGTTTTTCCGAGCCGAACCCACCTTGACGACGTAGCATCATGCTTCTCCAAGGTCACGCGGCGTGAAGGCAGCCTTGGAAGCTCTGATTGCTAGTCATTGGCCATTGCAGAGCCTTGGTTGTTCTTGGGAGCCTCGGGGAAAGTGCACGCTGACGGAGAATCGTGATCCTCATGTGTTCTATACATGGATAGGAAGGTGTGAAAGTGTTGTCGGCAGGAATGTTTGGCGACGACGCAAATAAGCTATCGGTATCATGCACAAAGCCGTGTAGCGCAAGGCTAGTCAGCGGTATGATTGGACACATACCATATGATCATCCTAAACTAGCACCTATCACGACTAGGGTAAAGCTGTCTAGAGATCTGTGGATAATACTCCTGCAGCTCAACTTGTGGGCCGTTTGTGTACTTGGGCGAGTGTCGGGCCGAGTTCGACCCGTCAGCCGTTGACGGGTATCCGCGCCTTTGACCGTTCCATTGTGTAGGTATACATTAGGTCTCAATATCGGAACCGAGAAGTCAACCACCAATCACAAAGACAAACGAAGAACAAAGACTTCGACAACACTCTCCCGCCCGGTAGATCCTGTTCCACCTAATGCACAGCTCCAGACTTGATGTTAGCATGTGAAAGCAGAACTAGATATTGAAAGAGGCTAGCCCTTATTACCCCGCGATATTCACCTCCCCTCCCGCATCTAAGCACGGCGCCACATGTCCTTGGTGTTGGGACCGCGGGACGGACGTCACCATCGGAGCTGTTTCCAATATTTGCCGGATGTGCTTTCTCCATGACTTTACGATGAGTGAGTGGTCCAGACAAGTCCAACAGTTCCGCCGGCGAGGCAACGCTCATGTAAGGTTCAAGACCTTCGATCGGAGGAGGAACAAAAGCATTGGATTCGGATCATGACAGGACGCGTCGTTCCTTGTTAAGTATAGCCTTGCAGCCTATACACATACATACATACATACATACATACATACATACATACATACATACATACATACATACATACATACATACATACATACATACATACATACATACATACATACATACATACATACATACATACATACATATACTGGGCAGGGATCACATCACATGACTTCACCCCTCATGGGCACCCTAGACTCGCATCACGTCTCTAACCGCTAGCAGTGCAGGAGACCCTATGCGGTTTTCCATAGAAGGAAAACATGCTCAAATGGTGATTTCCCGTGTTGTTTGTACCACAGGCGGCCAGATGAACTTCAGTCACGTGTAAATAATGGCTCCACCTTACGGGGATCGTGCTTTCTCAAAACACACAGTTAATGAGTCGTTCCTCCCTCAAACTTAATTCCTCCACGTGTACCTCTCATAAACAAGCATTTAACGAGCTGTAGATGGGTTTGAATTGAGAAATAGCTGTTAATGAATTGTTCTGAGAAGGATCCTTCTAACATGACATCTGGAAGGCCCCGGGGTAAGAGCATGCACGTGCCCTTACAGGGAATGTAGCACTCACCGATTCACAATTACCTCAATATCTTCCAGAGGAACTTGCGTTATTTTACAATCAAGGCTATGATTCTTAATTGATGAGGTCGTTGATTCCCTTATTAACAGGAGGTAAGTACAGTCCACGTGCATGTGTGCATGCATCTGAGCTACTAATGTATCTGCATGTATTATCACTACCTAGGTAAGCCAGAATAACTTCAAAGCCTGATACCTACTCAGTTCTCTATCTCTCTAGCTATTCAAAGATATCTTTGCTTCGCAACGACAATAGAGGACCTCGACGTAGGGGAATCTAGCGCGCACGTGATTGAACTTCGTCTGGCCACCCTGTGGTACAATTTGCGCTGAGGTACCAACGCATTCCAATTTAGCCGTCGAAAATGTTCAAGATGCCGAACAGGCACGTTTTGCCAGCAATGGACGTGAAGTGCGTTACGAAAGATAGGGTAAGGAACGACAAATGCTGGGATGAGTGGTTGAGAGAGGGGTGACCAGGGCAACCAAGCGAGATATATGGACCACCAAAGAGCATCACATGTGGGTAGTTTCTCACAGAGAAGCGTATATTCATCACTCTATTTCGCTCGGGAACTAATTGGGTACATGAAGCCAACAATTTTGTCATATCAAATCATCCGTACACTCGTCACTTTTGTCGCGTGCGCGATGCGTTTATCGGGTGGTGTAACCGCCGTCGATGAGGAGATCGGAGCCCTGGTTGAAAGTCAGCAATGAATTCAACATTTGACAAGGGGGAACTTACCGTGGTGTAGGTGGAAGCATCGGAGGCGAAGTAGAGGAAAGCGGCCTTGAGCTCCTTGGGGTGCGCGCCACGGCCCATGGGGATCATGGAGTGCCATAGTTTCTGGATGTCCTGGGGAACGAAGTCGGACAGACCAGTGTCGATGTAGCCGGGTGAGATGGAGTTGACGCGAGCAAAGTCCCTCCATTCGTTGGCGAGCGAGCGGGCCAGGTGGATGCAGCCAGCCTTTGCGACGTTGTATGAGGTCTGCTCCTGGGGGTAGTTGGCGATGTGGCCGGACATGGAGGCGGTGATGACGAGGGATCCGGTCTTGCGCTCGCGGAAGTGCAGACCCACGGCGCGGGCGCAGTTGAAGGTTCCGGTCAAGTCGGTCTCTATGACCTCGTTCCACTGCTCAACAGTGGCATCAAGGATGCCATTGTCAGCAGTCTTGCCTGCATTGGCAATGAAGACATCGATCTTGCCAAAGTCGTTGATTACGTCCTTGACGAACTTCTCAACGTTGGCATAGTCACCGACGAGGCACTGGTAGGCCTTGACCTTGACACCGTACTTCTCGCTGAGCTCTTTAGCATTCTTCAAAGCTCCTTCTGCGCGAGAGTTGTAGGTGATGGCGAGGTCGGCACCGAACTCGGCCAGACCGCGAGCAGCTTCGATTCCAATGCCGGTAGGGCCGGAGGCTCCAGTGACAACGGCAACCTTGCCCTTGAGGGAGAAGAGGTCCTTGAGCTCCTCGGCCTGGGGGATCTGGGTAGGCATGGTGGTGAGTGAGGATGTAGATGAATTGGAGAGGTGTGACTTGAAGCGAAGAGAAGTGAACTGTAGCAGACAAGATGGAAGGAGGAGAGATGCGAGCGACGAGGGGTACAAGTACTGCCCACTGGCAGGAAAAGGTTGAGCAAAGTCTCCATTTCTTTTGGTTAGTGAGGGGCTGTGACGTGGGCTACTCTGTGATGCGATTAAATGTCATGACAGAGAAGATGATTCGCCAATTGGCAGCGGTAGTGGCCTCGATGCGTGGATGAGGTCCTGACCTAGACCCCAACGGGCGGTAGAAGTGGGTAGTGGTGGATAGTGTAATGCTAACTCAGCGGAGATGCCCCGCGGCCGGTCAACTGGTGGCAGAGAGCTTTATCGATAAGACCGACAACGAGGTGTACGACCTCCACGCCATGCTTTTGTGAGGGATATCCTGCAAGCCGGCTCAGGAGGAAGGCGATTCCTGGTCACAAGACTTGGAAATGTCTGTTCTACTCGTCGCTCGATAGTACGAAACGCCACGCAACTTCCGCTTCGGTACGAGTCCTGCTTCACCCGGATGCATAGTCAGCGATTGAAAGCATTACAAACAATGAAATCAGCCTTGGTAGTGCCATGGATGAAAGTCGTGCGGCCAGCCCAACGTGAAGTGTTGCAAACGAAAACTCTCCGGCGCGGCATGGCATCAGTTCGATTATGCCCACATTCTCTCGTATTTGTAATCTCTGCTGCCGTGTTGGACGCGAAGGCGTGGTGTTGAGTGAAGAGGGTGTAAGCAAGCAGTGATTAGAAAGGGTCGGGCTGGAACTCCGACAGAGCTTTACCTAAGAGACGCGTAAACGGGAAGGATGGCGAAGCGCACTGCAGTGGGAGAGTACCTCCCGGTGGTGGTGTGGTGGTGGACATGTCTAGGCTCAAGCCATGCGGGATGGAGAGGTGAGTTCACGGTCCATGGGTCCCACGCGATATCAGCCGCATCGATCGAGCATCGAGCGGCGCAGCTTTCCAAGGTTGTTCAACTGCGAGGTGCATGTCAGGTGGAGCCTCAGGGCGCACGTGACCTGAACATTCCGACCATTTGAAGGGCCTCCAAGACTAAACCCCCCAGCACTTGAGATTCCCTTTCTTCAGTCGCACAGCAAAAAGAACATGTCCAATGCGACGCCGCAGCCAGGAACGTGAGTGCCTTTCGAGCGCTAGGCCCGATCAATGCAAGCTAGCAGCGGTCAAGGTTCACCCATCGCGCCTGCCCGCGCCGTGTCAGCTCCAGAAATTCGCGTTGAGAGCAGCCAGCTGTTCTTTACACCCACATCCTCCACATCATCCACTCTAGAGCCTCCCAGGGGTGTTTCACACTCTCATTCACAAATCCCGAGAATCTGTCTGCCACACGAAGAAGAGCCCCGCAATGGTCAACGCACTGCTCCCCAAGCCGCTCTCCGCGAACGATGTCGTTGTCGGCCAACTTCTTTCGCACCCCCTCCACCCCGAGCGAAATTGCTTCTATTCCGACCTTGCCCATGACGAAGTCGACGCCCTCAATGACACACACATCCAGACGCGGTACAAGGATCTGTTCTCCGTGGATTCAGAGGGTCGCTTCATGCGCAACTACGGCGCCAAGTTCGACCTGGGCAAGGTATACCGACAGCCCAACCTGATACGAGTGAAAGCAGAGCAGATCATTCAGCGCATCAGCCAGCATCCCGTGCAAGCATTTCAGGCTGTCTGCAACGACCCCGAGGCGCAGAAGTGGATATACGAGCTGGCCAAGGAGAATCAGCCTTTCTACATGGTGGTTGGCATCACTGAACTACACAAGGCGGTCTTCACGCGAGCAAAGTTGCAGGATGCAGGTGCATCGACACGCCTCTCCGAGACGCCCATCGAGAGGAACGCCCGCGTACCCCGCGCCGTAGCCCGACGAAACTCGGTCCTTGGTGGAATCGGCAGCGAGCCGCACGTCTCAGGCGTGTTCGGCATGGACATACGACGGTGCGTTGCGCGCGTCACAATACCCCAGGAACCTCATCATCTGGAAGATATAGGATATCGCTGGTATTACTACGATGTCCCTGGGTCCACAACGAAGGAGCAGCTGATGGTGGGCATGGGCGAACCCATCAAGGCAGATGAGCTGCGTCTCATGCTGGATCTGACTGAAGAGGACGTCCAGACGAACTTGGACGCCATTTCCCAGCTGAGTTTGGATGCATTGAGCACCGCCGCCAGCCCGATGCTGCGACCGAGTTCTCCAGCTTTGAGGGGACGTTCCCCATCCCCGCACCCAACTCTGAAGGCTCGCTCATAGGCGAGCGGGCCCCCAACGCCGTTGGAAGATTCCGCTTTCGAACTACCATTACCATCGAACAACGCCGCCCCGAGCCTAGCTCCAGCAATACACTTGAATGACGCGGCCATCGAGTGCTAGCTCGGCCCAGAGGGAGGCTCAACCATTGAGGGTGTATACGGTATTGGATACGATGGCATGATAGACTTTGGAACTCTCCTAGATACGAGCGGGCGACTATCCCCTAACGGCCTTTTGTTTCCTTATTCAAGACTGCATGATTATTCTTCTATACCCTTGCTAAGCTTCCAACCCCATATACTTGTTTGTAATCATGCCACGAGTTTCAATACAAAGTTTATATCTCTCCTCATTATCAAACAGCTTGCTCAGCCTCGGCCTGCGTCTGCGTCTGCGCTTCGCCCTCGAACGGTTTCCTCCCATACACCCACAGCCTATCAGCAATTAGCTCATATCTTTTCATATCATCCGAGAGAGCGACTCACGTGTTCACATAAAGATGCACCTTCTTCGCTCCCAACTGCGGTACAACCTCACCAATAAACTTCTCTACCCTCTCCACCTCCCATCCAAGCACCTTAGCAAAAAGCTTCATACAAATAGGCGGCACAGCCAGTCTCAAATCCTCCAACCCATACATCCCCAACTTTTTCATCTTCTCTCCCTTCGCCCACGTCCCACACGGCCAGGGCAGTATCTTTTCCTCCACATCCACAAACCCGGCTTCTATCATCCACCGTCGATAATGCTGCACGTTATCCCACGGTCTCCCGGATTTGTGGGAGGCGAGTAATGCGTTTTCATGGAAGATGCGGATGGGGTGGTCGGGTGGCGGCTGCGGATCCAGAAAGGAGAAGGGGAAGAGACCGTCTTGCAGTTCGAGATAGCCGCCTGGCGCGAGAGAAGCGTATGCTTTCTCGATCATGGACTTAGGATCCGTAAAACATGACAGTAGAGCGCGGCCGTGGATGAAATCAAAAGGCCGCGAATACGTCCACTCGTCTTCCGCATCAGCGATCTCGAAGCTGAGATTTGCGGGCACGTAGTCCGGTTGGCTATACAAGGTGGTGAGTCGAATATCAGTGTGGAAACTCTTACTGAGTTTTGCGTAGCATGGCATGGCAGGGCTTACATGGGCGAGAGATCGGTGCCGAGGACCTTTGACTCGGGGTTCTGCTCCGCAAAGTCCATGGCCCATATCCCCGTGCCTGTCGCGATGTCGAGGACGCGTTTAGGCGACTCGATGGGTGCGAGATGCAGACCGCCGTCGATGAGGAGCAGCCATATCATGTGCTGCAGGTCGAGGCGGTCACGTTCTAGTTGGTCGTTTGGGAGGATGTATTCTGGACAAAACATGTGTCTTAACTTCTACGTGTGTTCCTTCGCTCTAGGCAGGGCAGAGCTGGACGACGGGGATGTAGCTTACTGCCTGCTTTGTAGCCATGGTACGTTCGCCCGTACTCTTCGACTGGCGTGTGGATATCTGATCGCGCGCTTGTTGTGGAGGATCTATGAATATTGCCGAATCAGCAAGCGCGGGGGTAATGGTAGGCATGGAAATGCATTTTAATGGATATACGTACGCATAGCTCAGGCCGCCGACCGCGGAGTCTGCTTCACTGCTCGACTATCATAATTCGTCAGTCTTGATGCTAAACTTCGACTCCACGCATCTTTATCTTCTCCCCCGCTCTCTCGGGCTGCTCACATCGCTATCTGGCACCAGCGGCCCGTTATACAGTGTTTCTGGAAGAGGGGCTGACATGACTGCAACAATGACTACACGTGCATATGCTGTGCTACTATACAGACAGTATTAAGGTGTGCAATGAGATAGATGAGGTCATATGCAGATGTTTGTAAATGCGTATCGCGACCTTGTGATCAACGTGGTTAGGCGAGCGGCATCCCTGTAAGAGTGAGAGCCCGAAGTGGGGAAACGGTGATAGAGAATTGGGGGTTAGGTTTTGAATTGACTTCAAGATAGACTAGATGCAGGATGATTTGTAGATGAGTCGGAGTGGTACCACTGTGGTAGGGCTAGTTATGTACGTGCATTCGTATACACCTGCGCAAGTCTTAAGAGCAATCCATTGGGTGGGTGTCGGGATTGTGGACAGCAAAGTAAGATTCACGCGCCTACCAATTCTAAGGTTAACTTGGCTCAGCAAATGGGCACATCAATGGCTGGCTGGCTGAATACACAACGTTTAAAAGATGTCTGAGTGAGGAACATTATTTGGCCATCGCAAATTGGCCGTTTGCCCCCAGGTGACTAAGCACCACCATCAAGCGAAGCGAAATGATGAACCACCAGAGGTATCACTTTTCAGGCCAACAAATTTCCGCTCGAGCCATCACACGGTCCACAACAAACTCCCACTGGGCTGAGTCCCACCCTTCGATGCGCCAAGCCCACCAACACATGGCAACACATGGCAGCACGGCCGGACACGGATTTCCTCCGAGCCGGCTCTTCGTCGTCCGTTTCCATCTTGCATAGAAGGGGCTTAGAGAAGTGAGAGATCAGCGACGCCCAGCGCGTAACGTCGCCTACGATTCGAACACGGAACGCCCCACTTAGTTGACCTATTCTGCTTCGTCTTAAAATATGATACCAACAATCCTTCTACGGTTAGCGCCAGGCCGACCTACAACAAACCTCCCACTTCCCTCTCGCGCGACCACACATCGCTGAAATCCACAACAATGAAGATAGAAGACGTCAAAACGTGACGTGAGGACTGTTTACACGTCAACGGGTATTTCCAGACGCCGGCTTCGAGGGCCTTGAACTTCTTATAGGGCGGAGCATGCTGCAACATGGCCCCCAGGTCAAACCGTCTCTTCTCAGCCCGTAGCGCTGGCCCCAGCTTCGTTTGGTGTCTGCGGCTAAGGAGCTTAAGTTAAAGCGAATGTGCGCATCTCGCGCGAGAAGCTCGCTCAGTCCACACTCGCTCACTACTCGCTGCCGTTGGGTTCTTCTCTCCTCCTGCTCGCTTCACACCGCAGTCCTTTCGTACCTTGTACCGTTTCTTCACCGGCAAACCCCCAGTCTCCTCTTTTACACTCTCTACGATACATTCATTAGTTAATGATGAAAGCCTCTACGGCATTTTTCCTTCTTCTGGGGAGTCTGAACTACTTGGTCGACGCGAAATGCTACCTCCCAGACGGCACCGCGGCGACGAACCCGCAATGGGCTGCTTGCTCTGAAGACGCATCGGACCCACTCAGCACCATCTGCTGCGCGATGAACCGAACGAACCCAGCGGGCGGCAATTCAAAGGATGGACCGACAGCAGAAACGTGCCTTCCAAATGGGTTATGCCAAAACGATGCGGCCGATGACAATGGAAATCATAAGTTCTCATACCAACGAGCGTACTGCACAACGGCGGACTGGAATAGTGGGAAGTGTCTGACAACATGTGGGGCGACGGTACGCCATGCTTGCTTTACAATAACACGAGCACTGTGCTGATTCGAAGTAGGGTTCGGGATTTAAACAAATGACTCCTTGCGACGGCACAAGCAGGTCAGAACTATGGTGTTGCGGAAACAATAAAGACTGTTGTAACGCCGGTAGCAAGCTCGAAATCGTCACACTCGCCGCGAAATTCGGTCAGGCGCCGTTGTCTTTATCGTCAAGCGCATCTGCAGCACCCTCGGCGACGACCTCAGGCGGTGCCGCGAACACTCCAGCTGCGTCCGGGGCATCGTCGTCATCTTCCGCTTCTTCCTCTGCCTCTGGCGCAGCAGTTGGAGCCTCACAAACGGCCTCCAGTCAATCCGCTGGTCTTACGACAGGCGCAAAAGCAGGCATTGGTATCGGTGCAGTTGTCGGTTGCGCTGCTCTCATAGGCATCGGGGCGCTCTTGGCGTTGAGAAAGAAGAATGCCAAACCAAACCATGCCGAAACCGCCGAACTTAATGGTTACGCTTCCCATCTTACAAGTTCTGACTCGAAGCGACCCTACATAGTGAGCCAAGGCGGTCTCCACGAGGCGGTCTCAGAGCGAGAGGCTGGCGAGTTATACGAGCAGAGACAACCACACAACATGCCACCTGTAGAACTGCCAGGAGAGACTACTCTGAGTGAGCTAGGGGCTGATTCTGCTGCAAAGCCAGGGAAGGAGAAGCATTTCTGATCAAGAGGAGGATGAGATGGAATGGAATGTTGGATGATGGATGCTTAATGTTCTAGGGAATATGGTAGACTATACTTTGTAATCGATAGGGCAAGTGCCTGCCAGCTATGCTAAGTTATCTTCATCGCTTGACCATGGATATTTCATATAGCTGCGGTCCAATCTCATCTGTGGTGGAAGGACCAAAATCAGCGCGAGATGTTATCCGTCCCATCCCGTCTCTGATTGGTCCCCGCAAAACGCTCACTCGTCCATCAGCAGCTCACAAGCCGCGGCAAGTCGAATCACCACCTTCCAAGGTTCCCTCTTCTCCTCGAGCGCTCACATTTCCCCGACAATGTCTCCAATCTCGCCTTCCCCAGTTCCCCCATACCTCCCTCCCGAAAAGAACCACTCAATCCCTCCATAATGGCCCCCACAATGAAAGAAACCTTTGGCAACCTCTCACCCTGGGCTGAACCGTCATGGTACTCATCGCTCGCCTCCCCCTACTATAACACCTCGCACAAGCGCCTCCGCAATGCGCTCCGCTCGTACATCGACACCGACGTAAAACCCCACATGCTAGAATGGGAGGAAGCAGGCGAAGCCCCCGAGGCAGCGCGCTTAGCACATGCGCGATCTGGCTTCGCATTCGCCGATGTTCCGGAGCCGTATCGACCAAAGGATGTTCCTGGACCTGCAGGCATACCAGTCGCGGAGCTGGATATTTTTCACCTCATGGTAATGACGGATGAGAGCAGTCGGATTGAGGGAGGTGTTGGGATAGCGTTGGGGGGAGGGAGTATCATTGGAGTGCCGCCAATTATGCATCATGGGACGGAGGAGCAGAAGAGGAAGTGGCTGCCTGGGTTGTTTAGCTGGGAGACGAGCTTTTGTCTGGGGATTACGGAACCAAGTGGAGGAGTGAGTTTCATGAGGCTATACAGTGTGAGGATGAGATCGAACTGACAGCATATAGTCTGACGTCGCGAACATCCAAACCACAGCCGTCAAATCTCCAGACGGAAACCACTACATCGTCAACGGCTACAAGAAATGGATCACCGGAATACCCTGGGCTACACACATGACAACCGCCGTGCGCACCGGTGGCCCCGGCATGGACGGCATATCCGTCATC
The DNA here is from genome assembly GCA_010015675.1 of Byssothecium circinans. NCBI lineage: Eukaryota > Fungi > Ascomycota > Dothideomycetes > Pleosporales > Massarinaceae > Byssothecium > Byssothecium circinans. Next base: position 135,866 of record ML977000.1, on the reverse strand, counting down.
GTAATCCCCACAGATTCCAGAGGCTTCGCCCACCGTCGGATCCCCAACAGCGGCCAAAAAGCCGGCGGTGCCTCCTTCGTCGAACTCGACGACGTCCACGTCCCCACCACCAACCTCATCGGCACCGAAAACGCCGGCTTCCGCATAATTATGGCAAACTTCAACAAAGAGCGCTTTGTTATGTCCATCGGCTGTAACCGCAAAGCACGAACCTGTCTCTCTCTATCCTTCGAATACGCAAGCAAGCGACACACGTTCGGCAAACCACTCATCGCGAATCAAATTATTGCCCATAAGTTGGCGACGATTGCGAGATATGTCGAGTCGCACTGGGCGTGGTTGGAACAGATTGCGTATCATATACAACAGAGCAAGAAGGGCTGGCAGGATCCTGATATTGCGGGCCGGATTGCGTTGAGTAAGGTGCATGGGGGAAGGATTTTGGAGATGGCGAATCGAGAGGCACAGCAGATTTTTGGGGGCGCTGGGTATCAGAAGGGAGGGCCGGGGGCGGTGGTGGAGCAGATTAGTAGGGATTTGAGGATGATGGTAAGTTGCTATTATGTGGAATTAGGTTTTCGAGTTAGGAAGACTAACGAGGTATTTAGGTTGTTGGCGGTGGAAGTGAAGAAATCATTGCGGATCTCGCTGTTAGGCAGGAGACGGCCCTTGCGAAGAAGCGTGGGTGGAAGATATAAAGTTTGTGGAACCGTTCCGCGCTGTCCCGTGGTCTTGTCCAAACATGGATATTTAAGGTCGTGTTGCAGGAGCGCATTTAATGAGCCAGAGCTACATTTAAACTCCTCAACTGGTCGTCAGGTGGTCGATATCCCAAGACCCGTATACCTAGGAGGGAGTGATCTGCCCAGGGGTTGACCTTCCCGTTGGGGCACGCGGATGTGATTATTCTAATCCATCTTGTCTGAGCATGCACCTACCTTGTCGTCACGATGATCAAATATTCGCGTGCGAGTGAAGTGTTGTCTGTTTGCCCGTTCGGCCGCCATACCAACACATTCGGCTGTCAGATATACTCTGGCTTCGAAGCTACCGTTCGGGCGGAACGTCTGTTCTATTGGCACGATGATTCGATACCCCTGCGAAGCAGTGCTAGGGTTACACTGCATCTGGGACCTAGGGGGGGTAAAATAATGCGCTACCATGAACCTAATAGAGTGGCGGCACCTAAGCAACATAAATATCCCCTCAATCCTCCACTAAAAAGTTGAGCGAGAAGGTCGTTCACAATGGCCTTTTCCGCAACGACCCGGCTCGCTTGGCTTCTCCTCACCTCGACCTTCATGTCAACCGCCACATCCGCAGCGCTCATCACTTCCCCGGGCCAAATAGCACCAGTGCCATGGTGGAAAGTTCAATCCTCCGCAAACGTCGGCAATGATGCTGCAAAGCTATCTTCAGCCAGTTTCGATGCATCAACATGGTACACCATTGGCTCAAAAGCCACATTAATGGCCACTCTACTCGAAAACAACGTGTACAACGATACCTCTCTGTTCTTCTCCGAAAACCTCAAGAAGATAGACCACGCGCCGTTCCAAGTGCCCTGGTTCTACCGCTCAGACATCGATCTGGAGATCAGACCCAATAGCTCCTACTCCACCGCCAACGCTACCGAGTACTTCCAGCTCAAAACGCATGGGATTTCTTCACGCGCAGACATCTATATCAACGGTGCTCTCGTTGCGGATAAAAATACGCAAGCTGGTGCATATGGCGGTCTCACTTATGATATTACACCGCATGTAAAGAGTGGGAAAAATGTCTTGCTTATAAGAGCGTATCCGACGGATTATAATAGAGATTTTGCGCTTGGCTTCGTGGATTGGAATCCTTATCCACCGGACAATGGGACGGGGGTTTGGAGGGATGTCGAGGTTAAGACGACGGGGGCGGCGAGTTTGGATGGGGTGAGGGTAAATGCGAAGTTGGATGGGAGTATTAGTATTAACGTGGGTGTGAAGAGCTGGGATGATAGGGGCGTGGAGGGAGAGGTTGTATGTACGGTACATGACCCTCAGAAGAAGGAAGTCGGGCGGCCAAGGACTGCCGTCAAGATCGCGGGGGAAGCACAAAAGAAGATAACGTTAGACGTCAAAATCGCCAACCCGCAAATCTGGTGGCCGAAACAATGGGGAGAACAACCCCTCTACACCACTATCTGCAGCATCTCCACCTCCTCCGGCATCTCCGACACCACCCCTCCAACCCGTTTCGGCATCCGCACAGTAACCTCCACCCTCAACGACCACAAGGACATCACCTTCACCATCAACACCCTCCCCTTCCAAGTCCTCGGCGCAGGCTACACCTCAGACATCTTCCTCCGCTTTTCCGCGTCCAAACTGCGCGCCCAATTCCAACTAGTCCTAGACATGGGCCTCAACACGGTCCGTCTGGAAGGAAAACAAGAACACCCTTACCTCTACGACCTAGCCGACGAGATGGGCATCATGCTCCTTACGGGCTGGGAATGCTGCGATAAATGGGAGGGATGGACCTACAACAACGAAGGTTCGGGCATCACTTTTACCGACCCCGACTACGCGATTGCGAATACCTCGATGCGGCACGAAGCGGAAATGATGCAGCACCATCCCTCTCTCCTCGGCTTCCTCATCGGCAGCGATTTCTGGCCCGATGACCGCGCCACAGGGATCTATGTCGATGCGCTGAGGGCGTATGACTGGGACGTCCCCATCATAGCGTCGGCATCGCAACGCGGATACCCCGCTCTCCTCGGCAACGGGGGGATGAAGATGGAGGGTCCATACGATTGGGTCCCTCCCAGTTACTGGTACGGCGATAGACTTGGTGCGGCGTTTGGGTTTGGCTCGGAACTTGGGGCTGGTGTGGGGACGCCTGAACTCAGCTCCCTGAAGCGATTCCTAAGCCGAGACGATATAGACGATCTGTGGAAGAATCCGAATAAGGGGCTGTATCATATGAGTACGAGTGTGTCTTCCTTTTACACAAGGGAGATATACAACGGAGCCCTGTGGGCAAGATACGGCGCCCCGGCGTCGGTGGAAGATTACCTTGTCAAGGCGCAGATGAGCGACTATGAGGCTACGAGGGCGCAGTTTGAGGCTTTTGCGTGTCGCTGGACGGGCGTGGAGAGGCCGGCTACCGGGTTGGTCTATTGGATGCTGAATAATGCGTGGCCGTCGCTTCATTGGAATCTTTTTGATTATTATTTGCATACTGCGGGAGCGTTCTTTGGGGCCAAGACTGCGGCGAGGGCGGAGCATGTTGTTTACGATTACGCTTCTCACGCTCTCTATCTTATCAACCGATCGAGAGGGTCGAAGGGGGTGCGGACTGTGGACGTCGAACTCATCTCCACGACCGGCGAGGTTCTTGGTCGCACGAACATCACGGCTCAGACGAGCCCCAATTCCAGTCAAAAGATCGCGGAGATACCGACGCTGATCGCGAAGATTAAGGACGTAGCCTTTCTGCGACTTATCCTCCGGAACCAGGGAGAAGAAAGCAGCGTCCTGAGTCGGAACGTATACTGGCTGTCTTCCCAACCCGAGGTCCTCGATTGGGAGAATAGTACCTGGTATCACACACCCGTCAGCTTGTACGCGAACTTCACGGCGCTGGATAAGATGGAGAAAGCACAGCTCAATGTTACGGTTAGTGGGAGGGGGAAATTGCTGCTGGAGAACGAGAGTACAGTACCGGCAGTGTTTATTCGGCTGAACCTTGTAGATGCCGCGGGGAGGGATGTCGTGCCGGCGTTTTGGTCGGATAATTATGTCACGTTGTGGCCGGGGGAGTCGATGGAGATTGAAGTGAGGTTTGAGGAAAGCATGGATGGGCGTTCGTGAGCCAGCTCGCGAGCTAGCTCACGAGCTGGCTCACAGCTGACGTAGGAAATCAATCAAATCTTAAAAAACAAATAATATAAAATATAACGTAAAGCACCATTAAGCTAGCCACCCTATCAAGGTGGCTACTTTTCCTTAGCAATACTAACTTACTTAACTTTATTATTATTATTATCTATACTACTACTTAATATAATAAGCTAAGTACTAGCCTCTAACTTAAAAGAACCCTCGTTATCTACCTAATATATTTTTATATTATACCTAGCCTTACTATAGTTACTATAGTAGTAAACACCTAGTTATTATACCTTATACTTACTTTCTACTTTTACCTTTTTATAGTTTTAAACTATTTTTAATAGTTTAGAACTAACTTAGTTTACTATAAAACTAAACTCTATAGTACTACTCTTTTAAAAATACTTATATTTATATATTTTATACTTAGTTACTACTATAAGTTACTATTTAAGCTTTTTAATATATGCCTTTATAAGTATAGTATTATATAGTACTAACTTAGTACCTTTAATAAGCTATAAAAGCCTATTTTACATTATTTATAGTAACTAAGTAATAGAATTATATATAAACTTTAACTATAAGCTAAATTTATATATATTACTTAGAGTCCTTAATAGCTATAGTATTTCTAGTAGTAAAAGTCCTAGTAAGGTATATATATATATATTAAAGTAATTAAGTACTACCTATATATTCAAAGGGACTAGCCTTATTACCTTAAAGGCTTTTTAATAGTTCTAAACTATAAATATACTTAAAAACGTATTTTTAAAAGCTAGTAGGAATACTTCCTTATTAATATAAAAAATATACTATTATACTAAGCCCTAAATAATATTAAAGTGCTTATACTTAAGTAGTAAAAATAATACTATATCAAATAGCTAGAGGATATATAATAAGTATAGTAGTATATAAAATATAAGAATTTTATTATTATAATAATAATCCTTAAAATTTTAATTTAGGTAGCTTTTATAGCTATTTAAAATTAGTAACTAATAGACGCTAATAGTTTTTACTTTTATATACGTATTAAAGTACTTTAACTATATAAGACTAAGCTTATTAGTTATCTATCTATTCTCTAAGACTAAGAGCTTTTAATTATATAGTATATTAGCTTCTTAGTACTATAAAAAGATATAGATATATCTTTTATATATAATAAATAGTAAGGTAAATATACTATTAAATATATACTTTAGATATCTATTACTTACTCTTTATTACCTAGCTAAACTATTATAGGTGTTACTAAGGGGTATACTTGCTAGATCCTAATCCGTGTTAAGGGAGGTTAGTTAGTGTAAGGTATATATATTAGGTAGTAGGCTTTAGTAGTTTAAAAGGTAAACGTGCTAAAGCAACTAATTCTATAATAAACTATAGAATAACTAAGTATTAATCTAGATAAGAGATAAACTATAGAGAGTTAACTATAAAGAACTAGAATCTAAAAGATAAGAGAAATCTATCTAGTCTTTATACTACCTATTCTACTCTTTTAATAAGTCTTTAATCCTGCCTAGAGCTTCTACTCCCTAGGTCTTTATCTAATCTAGGATCTTAGTCTACTCCTAGGATCTCTTAGTCTTAGTAGGATTATAATTACGTAACTAGCAACCTAACTCTACCCTACGCCCTACTGCCTAATACTCTCCCTAAGCGTATCGTTCCTATGTAGCTGCGCTTATCTATTATTTTATAACATTACCCCCCTTTTTAAGGTTATTATCCTAATATCCTAGGAGGTATATCTGCTATACTACTTCTCCTTACGGCTAGTATATAAGTCGTGCGTATCCCTAGTTACTTATAGTATTATAGCTTCTTTTAAAGTTTTACTAACTTTTCCCTAACTATACCTAAGGTTCTGCCTAAGTTATCTACTACGCATTATTAATACTATACTAACTAAGTCTATTCTTAAGGTCTAGAGATAACGCCTAGTTATAAATATTATTAGAAGTATAGGCTTTATTATTTTATTAATATAGCTATAGGTTAGTGTGCTACTTATATTTAAGTTTATACTAAGTATAGTCTGTTTATCTCTAAGGAGAAGTAGAAGAAAGTATAAAAAGAAAAAAAGGAGAAGTAAATTATACTTCTTTATTCTAAAGCTAAGGTAGTATAGGTCTACGTTAAGCTAGCTAAACTTAAGGCCCGTAAGCGTCTCTTCGCGAGCTAGGATTACTGTGTCCTAAATGTAATAGACACCGCCTAAGAGGTAGAGACTTTAAAGAGTATAGAGACTACTATTTTATCTAAACTACTGCTATTTAAATTACTATTAGCTAATCTAGGCTAGTTATAGGCTAATCCTTCTTTAATCTCTTTTAATCCTTCCTTATCTTTTAACTTTTCTACTATTCTAGTAAATATAGAGTTATTGCCTTTAGATACTATTAGTAGTAGTCATTTACTAATTTCTTATAGTTTATAAGATTCTATATTAGTTCCTAGGTATTCTAGCTATCTAGCTAGTTTTTCTATTTAACTAAGTACTTCTACTAACGCTTAAATTTCTGTAGGTCCTTAATTTCTTTAACCTTATAATCTTTATCCTTAAGCTTAATCTATATTTTAAATTCAGCGTCTAGTAGTGCTAGTTTAAGGAGGGATTTATAAAAGATAGGGTATATATATATATACCTTTAGGGAGCTTTAGTTTAAATATTACTAATCCCCTAGCCTCTAGGATCTAAAAGGGTCCTATCTAGGAGTTATCTAATTTATCGTATAGCTATTTAGTTTTTAAATTTTTTTGTAATAGGAAAACTTTATCCCCTTTTTTAAGGGTTAGTCCTTTAAGCCTTTTCTTATTTACTAATCTAGCTATTATAAGGTTCTTTTAAGCGATTTATTAGCTTAATTTATCGTACCATTTATAAAGAAGTTATACCTTATTATTAGCTCTTCCTAAAAGACTTTTAACGTCTTTAGGATTCTAATAAGTAATTAGCTTATATCTATAATTTACGTAGTGCAGCAAGTATCCTATTATTAAGGATCTTATACTATTATAGGCTAATTATACTATTAGCAGGAGTTTAACCTAGTTATCCTATAGTTTATTAGCGTATATCCTTAGATACTATTCTAGTATCTAGTTTATCTATTCTATCTAACTATCTATCTATAGGTAAAAGCTAGTTAAAAGCCTCCTATTAACTCTAAGCTTTGCTAGGAATATACTTTAATACTTAGAGGTGAATAGTATTCTATAGTTAGTAATAAACTATTCTAGTACACTATATTAGCTAACAAGTACCTTAGTTACTTTGTAAGCTATTTCCTTAGTTATAACTATTTCTTCTATAGGTATAAATATTAATGCTTTAGTTAATTAGTTAATAATTACTAGTATTAAATTGTATAGCCGTACTAATCTAGGTTCTAATAATTTTAGGAGTTTTACTATAAAGTCTATCGTAACACTAATCTATAGGCGTGTAGGTAGTTCTAGTGATTAGAGTAATCTATAAGGCTTATATCTCTTAGGCTTATTCTTAGAATAGGCTAAATAGTCGCCTATTACATTCTAAACTATTCTTTATATATTAGGTATTAAGTATTTGTTTAAGATTTATTAAACTATCTTATTAATCCTAGGGTGTCTATACAATTTAGACTTATATAGTTCTTAGATAAGCAGCTATACTTAGTCCTTAGGGACTATTTATTATCTATCTAAGGCCTTAGCTAGCTCCTACTACTATTTATCCTAGAGGGTTGTAACTATAGCTACCTTAGCTAGTTATAGTTAGTTATAGCTTAGACTTCTATTATTATCTTTTTATAGAACAGCGTTATATATAATAGGTCTGTCTGTTTCCTATAGGTTAGATCTTTAGCTAAGAGCGTCCACCGCTCTATTTAGTGATCATAGGCGATAGTGTACTTTAAAATTATAATCTACTATTATCTTAGCCTATCTAACCTATTGTTAGTTAAGTTTCTTAGTTATTATAAAACTTATTAGGTTCTAGTAATCTAAATACACCTCTACCTAGTATTTAGCGCCTACTAGCTAGGCTTGCTATTATTTAAAAGCGTCTACTATTGCTAGTAGTTCTTTATTATAAATGTTATAGTTAAGTTCTACTCTTAAGAACTTTTAAGGGTAGTAGAATACTAGTCTCTACTTCCTATCTTTATCTTATTAAAAGAGAGTTACTCCTAAAGTGTAATCTAATATATTTATTTCTACTTAGAGTAGTCTTCCTAGGTCGTGCATCTATAATATAGGGGCTAATAAGAATAATTCCTTAAGCTTCTTAAAAGCCTTCTATTATTCCTATCCCTACTAGTGTTACTAAGGGGTATACTTACTAGGCCTAATCCGTGTTAGGGGAGGTTAGTTAGTGTAAGGCGTATACATTAGGTGGTATGCTTTAGTAGTTCAAGAGGTAAACGTGCAAAAGTAACTAATTCTATAACTAACTATAGAATAACTAAGTATTAATCTAGGTAAGAGATAAACTATCAAGAGTTAACTATAAAGAACTAGAATTAGAAAGATAAAGGAAATTCATCTAGTCTTTATACCACTCATTCTATTCCTCTAATAAGTCCTTAATCCTGCTTAGAGCCTCTACTCCTTTTATTCCCTAGATCTCTACCTAATCCTAGGATCTATAGGATCTTTAGGTCTTGGCGGGATCATGATTACGTGACTAATGCCCTGACCCTACCTAGCGCCCTACTATCTAATACTCTCCCTAAGCGTATTATTCTTACATGGCTGCGCTTATATACTATCTTGTAACATTATCCCCCTCTTTAAGGTTATTATCTTCATATCCTAGGAGGTGTGTCTACTATGCCTCTTCTTCTTATAGCTAGTATATAAGTCATGTGTGTCCCTAGTTACTTATGGTGTTATAGCCTCCTCTAAGGTTTTACTAACTTTTCCCTAACTATGCCTAAGGTTCTGTCTAAGTTATTAACTACGCGTTATTATTATTATGCTAACTAAATCTATTCTTAAGGGCTAGAGATAACACTAGGTTGCGAGCGTTATTAGAAGCGTAAGCTTTATTATTTTATTAATGTGGCTATAGGTTAGTACGCCGCCTATATTTAGGTTCACGCTAAGTGTAGTCTATTTATTCCTGAAAAGAAGTAGGAGAAAGTATAAATAGAGAAGAAAGAGAAGTAAATTATACTTCTTTATTCTAAGGTTAAGGCTACGTGACTTTAGGCTGAGTCCACCTAGCTTCGCGTAGAGCTAGTGAGCTAGCGTAGCTCACACAACTCCAATTCGGCTCACGGTATGGGATATTCGTAGAGGGAACGCGTGTTTGGTAGCCTAAGCAATTGTATTCTTTTCTGTCCTAAACAAAGAGTGTGGTGTACATGGCGTCCCTAGCAGGTGTTAAAACCAGCCACTATATACTAACCTAACCCCGTGACTATAGGTTGAGCTATTGGTCACTCTGTGCCACGGCACATAACCTCCCATGCCTACAGCATCGCCCCCTGATGCTGCAGCCAAACTAAACCAATTCTCCTCAGCTATAGCCTAAAAAGAAACAACTAAAAATCAACTCCATAAGAAAGAGAGAGAGAGAGAGAGAGAGAGAGAAACAAAAGGAAAAGAGGAGAGAAAGGAAATTCTAACTGCTACAGGCAAACCGTCTCACATCTCCATCCTGTCATCGTCGCTATTCTCCTCCTCAGGCACATCAGGAATCCTATCCTGGTGGAACTTAGCCTGACGGCGCTCTGATGGATCCTGTCCGCAAAGGCGGAGAAACCTGTCAACAGCCTGATCAACTGTAACATTCGCGTCAGCAACGTTGTCATCCTGGCCTAATGGCGGCCCGGCTCCTTAGGTTAAGAAGTAAGACCAATCAGGAATACCCTTAGCAGGATTCGGCCTATAAGTAATGCGCTCAGCTTCTTTGCACACTTCCCAACTAACAAGAACAGCCTTCTTTGCATTTTTGCGGTGCTCCTGGATCCAGCCCCTTGTCTTATCACGAGTCATGTCATCCCCAAAATATGTTGCCAGCTCATGGTGGACTTGGGGAGAATCCCAGCGCTCCTAACAAACCAACGCGCGTGAAATCGCTGAGGTCCATTGGATAGGCGCCGCACCAGGGAAGGGCCAGTCAATGCCACCATACTTGTTTGGATGCCCCGAAGGGGTAGCAGGTGGCGCGGTACAATTGCGGTGGGCTGCAGCAATCTTGTTATAGGTTCCCATTTCTGGAATCTCTATGTGCTTCATGTCATCGCAGACTCGAACAAACCACGGGAGCATGGTGCGGCGCTATTTGGTAGCTGGGCCAGTCAAGCCGTGAGGGATTGTTGGTTTCGAAATGTGAATCCACCCAGGTTTGCAAGGGTAGCGTATCCACTGCAGGTGCTTAATGCAATTATTCAACTCAGGCGGCTAATCGCGCGCATCTACCCAGCCCTTAATGTAGGCATGGGTGGCCCGGCCGAGGGATTTCCTCCACGCCATGTACTAGTCAAGGCAGGTGTGAAATCCATTAAACAGGATGGTGCAGTTCTTCTCATCCTCTTCATCCTAGGACACACTCCCCTAAACGCCCGCGCCTCCTATGCCTTATTCTAATGAATACACCATTCTCATTTTCTTTCCCTATAACCGGCCTTCCCCCTCCCCTGCCTTATTCCTACAGCCGCCCCATGGCTGCAGCTTGTTGTCGGCGTTGAGATGGGATTGCGACTTGGGGGGATGGCTGTCGCTGGCGGTTTAGGTCAGCTTCTTTGACATATCGATGAGGAAGATGTCGCAGTCGTTCTGCTATGCGTGGTTGCGCGCCATCCTCCTTAGAGTCTAGATCATTGGGATCGTCTTCGTTACCGTCCTCTATTTCATCGACTAACTCTTTGCTGAAATCCTCTACCGGTGGCGGGTCCATCCATTGGTGTGTCAAGTGCCATGTGTCTTCGTCCCATTAATTTGGGTAGCCCTCAACGAATTCAAGCTGTAGTACGTGATCACGTTACATCCTGCGGTGGGCTTAGCGGTAGTCGCCGGGGTGATATCGGTCACATCTCGTCCAATGAGAGGCTGCCGGGTGCACCTGGTAGCGTCTGATTAGAGAAGAAATCTAGAGTTGTTGCCGTGGTGACCACCGTATACGGTCGTGTTTAAGAAAGTTTTGACCATGTTCGTTTCAGTGACTCCGGCCTGTGTGTGTGGTTCAGCGGCATCTTCGGAAGCTCTTTTCTACAGTAGCTCCTGAAGAGGCTTTTTGAAAGTGGGGTGAGCAAGAAGGTTTCCAATGGTGAGGCCCTTGACTTCTTAGGTTAGCGCGGCAATGAGGGTCTGGTCGGTAGTTGTGTTGACAGCGTTCTTAATGGATTCCTCATCGGTCGCTGTAAACCGCACTCCTCTTTTGGCAATGCGAGGTGGGTTCGTATGGTTGAAGGGAGAATTCCGTTAGCTTTCGTCTTCAAATGGCCGGATGGTTTCTGGTGAGTCGGAGTCAATTCTACGCTAGATTCAGTCGATTAACGGGTCCCTTTCTCCTGTTCCATAACCTGGCCAGCAGCAATGCAATTAGCGAGGTAGACGGACATGTTAGTGTAGTACTCCGTAATAGGCGGCGGGTGTTTCGCGCATTCGTTAACGTAGGTCTCAAGGTACGCGCGAGTACCATGGCGTCGCCCCATATCCATGTCTTCC